>FJUW01000011.1:55787-534990 GCA_900074885.1 Rhynchosporium graminicola | reverse complement strand
GTAGATCTTCTAGTTTAGTTTATATCTATTAAGAATATAGGAGTAGAATCTAATTAGATACTACTAGTTATCTTTATATAATTAGAAGATAACTCTAGCTATTATACTATTAGAAGTATTAGTTTCTAGTTTAGTTTATAATTTAGGGTCGAAATAGTATAGTTTCTGCACTAATAGTAGCTATTAATATAAATCGTTAAAGGACTTCTTATAATCGTTAGTGAAATTCTATAGTACTATAGGCCGAGTAAGCACTAAGAGAAGTTTAGCGATAAGGCCGAAATTCCGAATAAATTAATAGTAGAACTTATAGAATCCTAGGAAAGATTTTATAGCTATTACTATTTCGGGGTACTTCTAGTCTACTAATAGTATTATTTTCTTAGGATCTAGCTCGATTCTGTTAATAGTAATAATATATCTAAGGTATTTAGTCCGAGTAATATAGAATTCGCTTTTCTTAATATCTACTTAAAGTCTAGTATCTATTAAGCGTTATAGTACTAATTTAATATATTCCTTATATTCTTAGAGCGTTTCTAAGTATATAAGGATATTATCTAAGTAAGCTATATAGAAATTATCTAGGTAATCTAGTAGTATATTATTTATATATCGCTAGTACGTACTAGGTCTATTATAGAGCTTAAAAGGTAGTACTTTATATTTATAGGATCCGAAGCGGGTTCGGAAAGTAGTATACTCCTCTGATTCGGGGTCTATATAGATATAGTTAAATATTACCCGGATATCTAGTTTAGTAAAGATTACTACTTTAGATATATAAGTTAAGAGCTTATTAATCCTAAGTATTAGGTAGGAATCCTTTCGAGTGATTATATTAAGCTTATAATAGTTAATATAGAAGCGTAATCCTCTATTAGCCTTTTTAATAAATAGTATAAGTAATATAAAGGGACTTTAGCTAGATTCGATAAATCCCTTATCTAAGTTCTCTATAAGATACTCCTTAGTTACTTATAATTCGTCTATAGATTACTAATATAGAGGCGAATATACGTTAGGTAATAGTTCTTCTAGAATAATTTTATAATTGTATAAGCGATATAGTAGAAGAATATTAGAATCCCGCTTAGAAAAAGCTTCCTTAAGAGTATAATACTATTCCAGTAGCTTTTCGGCTACGAGTCGTTTAGTATTAGGATCCTTAAGAGAGTCGCTATTTAGATAGTCTTATAAGAGGCGGTCTATCTTATAGATACTAGTAAAGAATAATTCGGAACCTTTATATTTTATATTAAAGTAAAAAGCTATAGTACTAATTTAGTAAATCGGAACCGGTTTCCAGATCCTCGGAGGTTAAGAGGAGTACTTATAGTAAGGTTTCGGCGCAGGTACCTTTCTCGATGAATTCGGAGTAGAAAGGGGTTCGGATTCCTTAGTAATAAGCGGAAATAAGTTAAAGAGTAAGGATAATATATTAATATATTGTATTACTACTATTTAGTATAATTAGTATTAGTCTAGCTAGTTTATAGCTAAGTCTTACGCGTTAGTATCGATTTAGTAAGATCGATTAATATTAGGTTTACGAGGTAATAGAGTTATAATTATCTCCTTATTATATCAGAAGGTAGCTAGATAGCGTTCCGACTATAGTAACTTATAGTAGAGCGTATCTAGCTTAACCTAAAATCGTTATATCTATTTAATACTAATAATTATATCTTATTATCCTAAATTAAGGAGAATAAAAGAGTAATTATAAATACGCCTACTATTAATAGAAAGGTATAAACGTATAAAATATGTTATATAAGTTCTAATAGACTATTAGAAACTACGTATTAGAATAGAATAAGGTAGTAGCTCGATTTTAATACTAAGGGCCCCTAATAATCGTCCGGTAAGAGTATAATTAATAAATAGATAACTGTTCGCTCCGGTATCGATTAAGCTATTTATAGAGACTCTTAGCTTATTTATACTAATTATAGTCAGGTATATAAATTACTTACTTCTTATTAGGGAGTTAAAGTCCAGATTAGAGAGATTATACTTATATAAACCTAAGAAAGAGTTTTTACCTAGGCCTTATCGTTTCCCTCTAGTATTAGTCTAGATTCGGAGGGTATATCTTCTACTGCTTCCTTAGTTACTTAATCCTCTTCCGGAAATTCGTCGATTAATTAAACCTTAAGTAAGTTAGAGTAGTTTAGCTTAATATAACTAAGCTATCTATAATCGTAATACCTAAGGAGTTCTCCGGTCGAGGTAATAAGGCGTTTTAGCGCAGAGGGAGTACTAGCTTATACCGGGGTAAAAGTATATACGTATAGTATAGGAGTAGTTTATCGAGGAGCTAAGCTTAAGGACCGGTAAGAGGTAGAACTAGTAGTAGTCGTAGTAATAATAGTAAGCTTATAGTACTATACCTAGGTAGTAGCTTTCTCAGGATAAGTATATTCTAAGTTATAGCGACGCTTAGTATTAAAAGAAAGTAAGGATCTAACTATAGAAGCGTAGTCCTTATTCTACGTTAGTTTAATAATAAGAGTTAAAGCGCGTAAGGATAGTATAATCTTATCTTATATATAGAAGAACTACTCTTTCTTTTTAACTTTACTTTAGATAGTAGCGCTTTGAAATCGACTACGAAACTCGGCGAAAGTCTCGCGTATATAGTTAGGTTATTATATTTCTAAGTAGTAGAAAGCGTTATAATAGTTATCTTCCTCTAAACTAGTAAGAAAGTTCTCCTCTAATAAGGAGATTATTTTATCGCTAGTTTTAAACTTATTAGTAAAGTACTAAAGCGTAAGATATTCCTTAGCTAATCTAATAACTAACTCCTATACGAGAACGCGCCGGGAGAAGTCTATAAGGTAGTAGTTAGCGTTTATAGCTAGCTAGTCTCGTATCGATACTCTCTATTAGAGGAAGATAAAGTCCGATCTATTATCTAGGGGTAGGATTTTCTTAGTAAGATAAGACTTCTTAGGGCGTGACTTTATTGATTCGGCGCCGGGAGAGGGAGATAGTTTATTAGGAATAGTATCCTTTCTCTTAGTACTACGTATTAGAATAGAGTTTATTAGGTTATTAAACTCCGCTATACGCGGAGATTATAATATTAGTTCTAGTAGGAGAATCGAAGATAGGCGAGGGACCCCTATAAGGAACCTATCTTATATAGAGATTAGTTTATCTATAGTATCTTCTAGAGAGTTATTCTTTTCCTCTTAGTCTACTAATTATTATAAGAGAGAATAGATTAGGTTCGAGTTACTTATAGTAGTAAGAGTACTTAGCGATTATACTCCTAGTGAATTTCGCTTTTATTTTCTTTTCTCTCTCAGTTAGTACTTCTTTAATAAAGTATTAATATTCTTTAGGGTAAAAGAAGTTTAGGGTAAGGAAGAGTATAATAGATTAGGTTCGGAGGTAGAGTAGGAGGGATCGCGTTAAGTTCCTCTAGAACTAGAGAAGTCTTTAGTTTATTAGTTAAGAGCTATAATAGTAGCTTAAAAAGGGGTATATTAGGGCTATTTCGGCGGCGATACGTAGAGGTTAAAGTTCCGGGGTATTTATTATACTTTCTTCAAAATCTATCTATAATTCCTTTATACTAAAGGAGTTATTAAAAGAGCGTTAGCGAAGACCTCCTCTATTATACTATTTATAATAAGCTAAATTAAACCCTGATTTATAGTTATCTGAGAGATCTCTAGTATCTCGGCTATATGCGAGTAGTTATTAAATAACTAACTTAGTAGTAAGATATTATAGTAAGCTATCTCCAGCTATCTTGATCTTTTTATTTAATATAACGATATAAGACTTAAGATAGTATATAAGTAAGAATAAATAAGTAAGGAGGCTAAGAGCGATCTTATATAGTCTACTATAAAGGAAATAAAAAGATAAGGAAGAAAGAAGAAGAGAGATAGAGTATAAGGCACCTTATATATATATGCCGGTACTAGTCCGATACTATACCGGGTCGGATACTAGTTCTGCCGGGATACCTGTGAACTTGGGCCCTGTTATCTATCCTTCTTCTCATATGATATTCAGGTGAGCTGTCGTCATAGTTCTATAGATAAGTTAGTATTTAATTATCTCTCCTCCGCGAGCTTCCTTTCTGCCTCTTATAGCTAGTAAGCGCGGTCTTCCTATAAGTTACTTATAGTTATTATTAATATAAGAGTATTATTAAGGAAGTTTAGCGACTTAGTAAGTTTATTAATTATAGTAAGAGTTAAGGAGCTTAACTCGGACGAGGCGTTATCGCGAGTACTCTCTACTATAGAGAGAGGTAAGTTACGGCGAGTATTACAAGTCGCTGAAGAATAGGAGGTAGAGGGAGTCGGAGAACCGGTAGTCGATTTATCGGACTTAGGTTACTTCGGTTTAGGTACTATTCTTTAAGTTTATACTTAGTATAAGCTTTCTCTATATAGCGTAGTCTCTTGCGTTTAGTAGCTCTAGGTATAGAGGTATAATATAAGTAGATATTTACTATCTTCCTAGACGTAAGTAAAAGAGTTATAGATAATATAACGCTTACTCTAGAAAGGTCTTAAAACTACCTAAGTAATAAGACCTCATATTACTATGAATATAAAGTAGTAAGAATCACTTAAGAATCTATAACTAAGGAGTGAAGAAGTAGAGAGAGAAGGGAAGTATATACATGAAAAGGGGCTCCTAAACTCTACTCGTGTAATCTCGCTTAGCAGTAAGTGTTTCTACTAATAGGGAGAAACCTCCAAACCTGACTAGTCGTCATATATTCAGAATATTATAGCTTTAGCGCGCTAGAAACCGAATATTTAGGTGATCTATATAGTTGAAATCAGTAGTATAGTCGTTTCTAAGCTCTCTAGCGTACTTAATAAGCTCAACTGATATTAAATCTAGCTTACGCTATACCTAATTTATACGACTTTAAAAACTATAACGCTATTACAGTTTTCTGCTACGCTATTATAGTTTTCTACCCTTACTTCGGCGATAACTACTATAAACGGTTTAGGTTGAAAATTAGTGTAAATTAGGTAGCTCGGCGACTAAACCTATTATAGCCCCGCACGGCTAGGAAAACTGTATTTTCCAAAGTGTTTCGAGCATCGAAAACACTCTAATTACCCCAAAGGCTCAATATCAATCAAACTGAATCCGTATCTCCGTACAAAAATCATTCATAGCCCACTGCCCCACTATGAAACATTCTGGGGGAGAGCGGGGAGGTTTGGTACTACTTCTTCTTTATACTATAAGTTCTACTTCTCCGATATGTGGTCCTGCGCCTCTTTCAACAATATACAGTGATACTCCTACTGGATTCAATGCTTGCAAGGCGCCTGTCAAGCTCAATAGGTGTGCTTCAAGAAGCAAGATAAATTCTCCATAAAGGGGGAATGCCAGCGATGCAGTGTACGTATTTGTACATACAAATCTTAATGGTGATAACTGCACCCATCATCTCCAGCTCGTCTAGTTAGCGCAAAGCTGTTCCTACACTACGATTGAGCCATGGCCTAATTCCAAAAGGCTTAATTAAAGCGCGATTTGAGCTCAAGAGAAGTTGGCTTGAAAGAAGAGAATTTCGATTCGTAGATGGTCGGCTCGGGTGCATCATTTTCGTGGTTTTTTAGGGTCGGCTTTCGGTATAGGGGCCAATCATCACTCGAACCCGTGCCGGGGTAGAAGACCCTATTTTGACATCACCCATCAAAGCGAAGCTGCTTCCAAGGTCTGTTGAACGCTGTTCCACACTCTTTCTCCCTCAAATCCGTGATCCGTAAGGGCATTGTAGTATGGCACAGCAGCACGGAAATTATTCTTGCAGAATTGATTTCAGATACATGCTGTGATACGACAACGGTGTGGTGAAGGAAAGCTTCCGGGAAGAGGATAGACCCGCAATCCTCCTACTGCACTTCCATGAGTACCTCCAAGTGCCGCTAACAAGGACTACAAATGGATACGAAGAGAACGAAAGGGTTTCGAGAAAAGCTTTGCCGATGGAAGCAGCATAGGAAGTGAAATGCGTCACATCTAGCGCTCGTTTCGGCAAGTTGCAATTAGGCCAATATGCCTGACTCTCGCTACCCGGTATCTTCCACATGTGTGCTTGCGTCCTCCGTGGTTGAGACACAAGGCTATGAGTATAGGGAGATGTAGATGCTCTTCCATTCTACGGGGAGAAGCAATCATATCATCCTGGGCTATTGCTTGAAGAATTCGAGTTACTGTTTATGAGTTCTACCGTCTTGCGGTCTGGCATCCTCTTAACTATTCTGCGGTGTATGTAGCCCAGTCTTCCATTCTTGTACCTAGCCTCCTTCTTATATTCTCTTTGCGCTTAGAATCTGATATCCAGAGCTGAAGGATTGGCCTAAGTGTGCCCGCCTACACTGCTCAAGGCTGAGGTCGATAGCAGAGGAAGTTGCTCACTGCTTCTGGCAAGGCCAAATCCTTTCACTTCTTTTGGGCTTCTTAGTCGTTTCCTCCATTCTTCTCTGCTTTCCCATTGCAAGCGCTATTCCAGCAGAACTTCTTGCGCCGTCTAGAACATCCTTTATGTTCCCAGACTCGAGTCCGGCTTCCCATTTTCTGTATGTAGAAGGCTGCGACAAGCCCTGCTGCATGAGATCTATCAGTAGAAGGTATTCCAAAGATATATCATATGCATGAAGCAGTAGATGTCTGCTGGAAAGGAAGACGCATACTTATCATGTTTTCACGAGATTTTTGTCCACTTTTTCCGTACTCTATCCTGCAATCCCTGCTCTACCATATCAAGACATGCTCTGAACTGGCTTAATCACAAATATATCAGTGTCTGTCTGTATATGTAGGACTTCTGGACTTGCCTGTCGATGGGACTCTCAATGGGTCAGGATAGAATTCAAGGAGGTAGGCAATAGAGAATGTTTGTGATATCTTAAGCATTCGAATCTGCTGTTCCTACTCTTGGACACCGTTGGATGTTCTGCAAAATCGCACCTCGCTTCGCTTCACAACATTCTCCTTCGGGGAAACAATCTTCCAACGCCCGTCTGGCTCCACTATCGTGAGGTCAGCATCGCGATATCAACACTTCGAGACGCATTATAGTCAGGCATCTGTTGTAAACTTCACCATTCGAGCAACCTAGCTAGCAGTCCACGCTATAAATAAACAACTAAGAAAATTTCGAACGCCTTTGCTTCTCTCCTTCAACACAACTCTATCGCAACAACGTCGCTCGAGTCAATTGGCATAACTATTCCTGCAACTAAACATCACTGTGGCATAGCATCTCTGCTATACTCGTTCCCTCTTGGTTTACCAAATCAACTACTCTACCAGCATTTGTCTGCACTAAAATTTCTTCAGGTCGTTCTGCTGGTTACCCGTCAAGATGTTACTCGCCAAAGACCTCACAGAGCTCCAGCTCTGGAACATATCAGCCATTGAAAGAATCGCATCTGCTTTTTCATTCATCTCTGTTGTCTTTATCATCACTTCTTTCTTGATGTTACCTGAGTTCCAGAAGCCCATTACTCGCTTGATATTCTATGCCTCGGCAGGGAATATTTTTATGTGCGTGGCGACTATGATCTCCAGGGCACCTATTCATAGCACTGAGATTATCCATCCCAATCTCTGCCGCACCCAGGCCTTCTTGATCCAAATGTAAGTGTCTTCAATCTCCCTGCTCTATATCTCTTATCTCTCCTCGAACTCACTTTGCCAATCAAAGACTGACTCGCAAATTAGGTTCATGCCAGCTGACGCTTTGTGGGCCTTGGCCATGGGTGTGAACCTTTTCTCGGCGTTCTATTTCCAGGTCACAGAATTGCAACGCTACAGATTGGAGATGTGTTATATAGCATTCTGCTATGGGGCCCCATGCATTGTTGCCTCCGTCTTACTTCTGGTTTCAACAGAAGAGCGAGGACCCATCTATGGTAATGCTACACTGTGGTGCTGGATCACAAGTGATTGGGATGACTATCGAATGTACCTATTCTACGGCCCAATCTGGTAAACTTACTATTCAGAGATTGAAACTGGTTGCTGACCGATCTTCAGGATTATTTGTATCTTGATAATCCTCATCCTCATTCGCCTGTGCTATACCATGGTCATGAACCGCCTAAACCTCTCTGTACAGACCCATGGGACTGATCCCACCGTTGCCCAGAACACAGGTGGCGGCACTGGCACCAAGACCAAGAGATTCTCTTCCCGATCTAAGCCAGCTTCACCGATCCCTCTTCAAGACATGTCAAGCCGTGGCAACACCACCCAAGACCAAACTCCAGGTTTCTTCACACAAGCCCTACAAAAGCATATCTCCGGCTGCGGCAGCGGGGATCTACCAGATCTTCCGGCCCATCTTCCAGGTACTTATCCAGCTGAACCTAAGCAAAAGTCTCGAATTGCAACCATATTTGGAGCTGCTTACATCAACGCCAAGCGTCTGTTCTTTCGTCAACCAGCACGCGTTTCACAACACCGCAACACTGCCTCAGCTGACGCCGCCTTGAAGCTTATTGCAACCGTTGCATTGTTCTTCTTTTTCATCATGCTCATTACTTGGATTCCCTCGTCCGCCAATCGCCTCTACTCTGTCGTGTATCCTGGGCATGTCAGCCTCCCTCTGTTGTACCTCGCCGCAGGTGTCTTGCCCTTGCAAGGCTTCTGGAACTGTGTTATCTACTGCTACATCACCAGAAAGGCCTGCAAAGATCTGTTCATGAACCTCAGACAACACCGCCGATGGTCTGCAGACTCTCTTCGAAGCGCCTTCGCCGAACAGCCTGGCAACCATCGTACGACTTCCGGCGGCATCATCACTTCTATTCCCTCTCACACTCCCTCTCGCACTCGCACTCCATCTCGTCCAATCTCTCACCCTGCTGGTTTCCATGCTTCTGGGTCTGGTGCTCGTTACAACGCACGCCCCTTCGAGGATGAGGATGGATCCGTCACTTCCTTCGAGTGGAACAACACTGAAGCCTCGTGTCCTAATTGGAGCCGTCGTCCCAATCAAGGCAGTCGGCATATGCTGGACCTCGATAATGTCTAAATACGACCAGACCTTTACATCGACCAGTCTAATATTTCTTTCCTCTCTTTCCTTACCTTTCACTCTACAGGCTGGGCTGGACCGGGCTGGAGGTTTGAATTGGCACGACGAGTGGTTCTTCAACAGCACACTCTGCTGTGTCGAAATGTTAGAGTTTGCCTTTCTCTCCTTTATTTTGTAATGAGTAATAGCCCTGTTTCCTTTCTCTCCTCTTCACCCCTTTGCGGGCTCAGTTTCAAGGCAAATTTGATGACGAAATGATACGAACAATGGAACGATATCGGACGGACGATGGGATGATGGAATGATGCAACGATGCGTGAATGAAGAAATGAATGAATGGATGGATGAAAAGTCTTTGAATGCTTTGTTTTGTCTTTTTGTTCCTGCTTTCTACTAGGGACGATAGGAGGATGATGCATGACGTTAGATTGCACATACCTGGAAATCTCTGTATCATAGCAATAATCGCAATCAAAAAAAGGTGCCTTTCTTGCATGACCTGATTTGATAAAATAATAAACAGCATCAGATTCTCACCCTACACTACAGCTTCCACCCTACTAGCAGCAACAGTCTCCATCTCCTCCCAGCCCCCCTCACTTAACAATATCGGTACCATCACCACTCATCTCACCAGGACCCTGTACCTCAGCACCCTCACCATCAGCACCATCCTCCCAAAATCCCCTCCACAAATCCCTCCTCGTCTCCGCCATCCCCACATCATTACACCTCATCGCCTCCCTAACACTCTCCAACAAATCCTCAATCGCTCTACCCTCAAAACTGCCCTCCTCGATATCAAGAAGCAGTTTACTGAGACGTGTGAATTGGGCTTCTAATGCCTCGAGCACCTGTGTGTATTGCTCGATGAGGAATTCTTCCGTCTGCTGGGTGTGTTCAAGATGGTGTTGTGTTTGCTGAGAGGAGGAGGGGATGGTGCTGATGCTGCAGGTGGTGAGGGTGGTGGTGGTATGCATGACCAGGTGGTGGGTGGTTGGGGGACTGTGAGTGGTGAGAGGAAAATGAATGTTGAGGGGTTTGGCAAGTTTGTGAAGATGGGTGGTGTTGGGGATGAAATAACTCGTACTCGGATATCAAGAATCAAGAATCAAGAATCAAGAATCGGATATCGAGGATATCAAGGATACTCTTGTGCTTCTTCATCGATAATCGTCACAAAGAAAATGGTTGTTGGTGACTCGAGAGTCGCTTTGTCTTGCGTGGCGCATGCAAAATGTTTAGACAAAGGAGGGCGACTCAAAGGGCCATTTGGTTGTAGATCCGCATCCGTCAATCGAAGTCTGTGTGTGTGTGTGTAAAGCCATCAAAAATTTGAGCGACTTCGAAGATTTCTTCTATGAAAAAATGTCCTGTCATGATTTTGGAACTTTGATGGCGAGATGCAACCTTGATTGGTATCTGCCCAGTTCCCCCCCCAAGTACAGTTACGGTGAGGTGTTTGTTGAGCTACAGACATGGCATTCCGCAAATTCAGGTGCTGCCTCAAGATCCCTAGCCCAGCGAATTTCATACCAAAAGGTAGTCGTTCTTCGAGGCAAAAAGCGAAATCTCTTTTTTAGCATCGGAATCTTTCTTTCAACGAGGGATGCATGTTTATCGTGTGAACAAAGACAAAGACTCCCGAAAAAGCTCAAAGGCATCTGTATAAATGACAATGATATGCGCATTCTCCACAAAGAGAATCCCGAAAGTAACAATTAAAGCAAAGAAGGTGTGTGATCAAGTACTCAAGAGATCTCCACGTAACAATGACGTGCAAATCAATGATAAAGAAGATGGCAAAATAAATCTACTGATGGATAAAGAACTCCTGCGCACAAGAGAGTGGCAAAGTTGAATTCGAAAGAACAATCAAGCAAAACAGGCATCCAACGACCAGGATAAATACTCTTGAGCAGCCATGCAAATTGGAGAACCAGACGCCGCTCCCGGTATCATCTGGAAGCCAGTTCTCTCATTTTGAGCCACTTTCCCAGGCGATACATACTAACACCGGCATCACCCAGACCCGCACCATGCTATCTACATACAATATTCAAACTGCCCAGCGCAGCTGCTGGGTGCATTCACTCATCGCAGACACCAACTGCTTGACATGCGAAAGTGATCTTCCCTCCACCTTCCAAACCTACACCTATCCCAGTCCCGACGATTCCGCGGGATCCTATCCATACCCAGCGAGCATCGCGGTACCCTTCTCGCAGATCCTCAGCTCGAAACCACTCTTCAATACCCGGATCAGCAAGCTGGCTACTGACTACTGTCGCCCGCTGCAGACTATACACGATAGCTATCCTGAGAGATATGCGCTGTCGCCGGAAGAAGATCCTTACAGTGAGAGGTTCGCCCTTTCTCCAAAAACAGATGTACGACCATGGATGGCTTATGATGGCCGGATCATCGTGAGAGGAGGTAAAGGCAAGAGGAATCTCAAGATGAAGAGACTCCTACCAAAACCCAAAGAAGAGGGTCCGATCGGAGTCCCTCGAGGTCGAGTATCTCAAGCCATCGAGAAGGTAGACGAGAGAGCTTCCCGGAATGGAGGACGAGGTGAAGGTAAGGAGATCCTGGAGACACTCCCCGAAGAGTCCGAAGATGACGATCCGATCCACCTCCCTCGCAGTCGTTCATCTCACGCCAAGGAGTACCAAGCCAAAGAAACCCAAGCCAAAGAAATGGACGAAAAAGTCACCCGGCTAACAAACGAAACTGCCAGACTGGAAGAGAGCGTAAAGAAGCTCAAAGCAGAAGCCAACAAGCTGAAACTGAAAGCTCGTCGACAGGGCAAAGCCGGAGCTTCTTCCGCCCCAAATACCGACAAGGAAATCCCGTCGCCAGCTCGCCTCAGAAGATCCGCGACTCGAGGTACGCCAAGAGAAGATACTCCGGAAACGGTTGAAGCTCCACGGACAGCTCAGCGACAGCGTAAGGTTGGTCGAGGTCGCTCTCCTAAGCGGAGATCTGGTGACAGGAAGTCGTTGATCGTGGTTCTTGCGACGAGGGGCGAGGGTAAGCAGGTCGAAGCGTCGCGAAGAATACTGAGGCAGCGCACTCCTGTCAATTACGCTGAATGAGGCAGTGAGGTGGCGGATTGTAAGATACAAGGATAGAATGAAATGTTTCTATATGACCAATAAATTTCAAAAGTCCCAATGCTAAGCTGTGAGATGTAAACGATGATGTTATAGAAGTAGTTCGGCTTGTTGATGCTGGTGAATTGTCATTTTGATACTTATGTTTGGATTGTGCGCGGCATCTGGCGTTGGGGTATGTGATCAAGAATGTCAATCGACAGCTTAGGATGAATGGAAGGAGATCCCCAGCAAACGCCTCAGCGATGCGTCTTTGCCGTCCAAGTCTTGTTTCCCGGTCTAGCAGTCAGGAAAATCTGGGGCTTGCAACACCCATAGTGACACCTAATGACAAACTCTCACGATGTAAGGGCTTAGTTGGAGGCAGAGATGATCGTAACACTTGACATTTCTAAGACTGCTTTTGACCAGTCTTTACCTCCCTATAAACGCCTGACCCAATGCCAATAACCAGTAGTATCCCATTGAAGACAGCCATCATGTAAAACGGAGCCCCCACTGACAGGCTATCAAAAAGGTACCCTCCAAGCTTCGTGAGCAGGAGAATTGCCGCACCACCTGATAGCGAATATACACCCGCAATAGAGCCCTTCAGATGGCTTCTAGAGCTCGATTTTTTGCGTGAAGATGCAATGAGAGGTGCTGTCTCTGCAGCATCGTTGGGAACTGCACCACTCGAACTCTGCGGGTCGTGCAGTTGGCCAGAAAGATTATATCCCCCTTCATCTCCGAGAACACCACGCCCGAGTAAACCAAGACTGCAAACGATGGCGCCGATTTGACTGATGCCAATCAGAGCAACGATGAGGAACACTGCAGGGCTTCCTCCGCGACCTTTGATATTCGATGGCTCCGGGCTTTCAAGATTGGCAAAAGCCGTGTATCCCACAATTCCGAAAACACTAGCTACCAGAAGAGGGACATTGAAACGGCGATACCTGTCGGATAAATAACCGAACACAGGTGCACAGAGTAGCGCAATGAGCTGTGATACGCCCGTCAATTCGGCTGCTAGGACATATGCTGCTCGGCATTCCTTCTTGAGCTCTGGAGATGGATCGTTTGGTGATCCTTGACAGAATCCATTGCGAATGAAATACGCGTTTACGTATAATGGGATGAAGAGGGAGATACCAACGGAAGATGCTCGCGCGACGAATCCCCCAAGGTATCCGAGGCCGATTTGCGCATCTTTGAAGCCCAGTACAGTGGAATCCAACAATAATCTCCAGTATGGTAGGAAAGGGGTCCTACGTGGTCTCTGATTCTCGTCAGAGCCCAATGGCTCGTATTCCGAGGAGGGTGATTTCCCCAACAATAGCCGCCAACCTTTCCCTTCTTCTCCTTTTAAGCCGCGGAGTCCGAAGAAACACAAGCCTGCTACAATAAGTGATATGGTTCCAACGACGTAGAAACTGTCTGCCACCGCTTGGCCTTGTGTAGTCCCTTTCTTCTGGCCGAACCATGCTGGAAGGGGCAGGAAAACGGATAGTGCTACCAAAGCTCCACATCCTGTGAAGACACCAACCAATCCAGCTAATCGAGGTGGGCTCGAAGAGTTTTTCTCTGCAGAGGCTCGGGTATGTCCATTCGTGGCTGGAGAAGTTCTACTGTTGTTGCTGTACGTCGCGGGTGTAATCGTAGCTTCGGAGTCAACGGAAGGTGAAAAACTGTGTCGGATATCGGTGGGCAGCGCATAGCGGGATCGGTGATCTCCATTCGAAATGCTCGGTTCTTCAGCTTCGTGTATATCCCGATTTCCTCCTGTCATGGAAGGAAGGATCGCAGTTACCATTGTAGCTCTGCAAATCCATTAGTCCGGAGACTCAGCTAAGTATCGAACCACTTACGTAGCAGCTCCACCAACACTAAACAACACTCTCGCCAACAAGAGCTGAGGATATACGTTTCGCGCCTGTACAAAAACAAAGAGGGCCAGCCCAACAATCGTATACCCCGCCACGCACACCCATCTTACACCCAACCTGTCCGAGAGAATACCCCAGAGAGGACAAGCAAAGAGCGCGACCAGCTCATCCGCAAATCCCAATGTCCCGACTAGATCTCCCACTCCATCTTTAACTCCTATGAGGTCGGTGATGACGAACGAGACGCTGCTGTTGAGGAAGACGAGGAAGGAGATCGAGAAGAGACAGACGGCGAATAGGTATGCGCAAGCTTGGGTCGTGGTCGTAGAGGATGCGAATGGGAGGTATCTGGAGATGACGAACATATTGTAATGGTGACGATGGTTCCCGCCCATTTGCGAAAGTGATTGAGGGTTGGTTCTATCTCATGGTTGATTGATAGCTGATGTATCTCCCAGGCGCATTTTAGGTTGCGGGCTAGTACTCAAGGGCCGGCCAGGGTCATACAAAGTCTAATGCATTCGAGATCCGGTCTATGTTGCTATTTTTGGCCTGTATTTGCAGAAGACATATTTTTGTCTTACTGATATTTAATTTGCATTATTCATATTGGGACTTTCAACGATAACACTCAATTTGTTCGTTCTTTAGACAATTGTTCGGCATCTACCTTTGCAGCCTACCTACTCCAGGATTGTCACAGACATGTGGAAATTAAAGCTACTGTAACAACCCACAAATTCACAGTCGCGAAGGGGCGACCCGATCCCATTATCCAGGTATAAGTCCAAGCTAAACTTGTGTGGTATCATTATCAGGAGTATCAGTATCGAATCTAATATTTACATCGAAATTAATTGATCCCGCAAGATCTACGTATCCATCATCACCCACCCCATTAAAACCCTCTGCACCAGCTAACTCCAAGTGCTTTCCCATATTCCTAGAACCCATAACCGTCCCAATAATCGTATCGCCATTCCCATATTAGTTCTGTATCGATGCTGCGCTAAAAGGAGTGTAGTGCTCAAACAGTCGTAAATCATATGCGTATGAGCTATGCTCGGGTTCGTTCGAATCCAGATCCATCTCTTCTGCAGGGACATCATCCCCTTCTAAATGGGATATGTCTATGCGAGTGCAATCATTGCCATGGCGCCAGCCATGGCTCCAGCGAAAGCGAAGGGCGCGTTTGTGGGCGCGGCGTTGCTGGAAATCTGCAGAGGAGCAGATGAGGTGGGAGATGGAGAGGGAGATGGTGTTGTTGATGGCGCTGGAGTGACAGTGACTGGTGGTGCGGTGACGGTGCTTTTCGTGGGAAAGGGAATGGTGGTGAAGACTGAAGATCCCTGAAGAGTGGCAGTGACCTCCGATGGAATTGTGACTATCTCAGTTACGCCGATCGAAGTTGCAAGAGTGATTGGGACAAAGACAGTGGCTTTTGTCTACAAAGAAAGTTAGCTTTGTTATGATTCGATTCTAGGAGAGCAACGTACAGTAGGTGGCTCCAAGGTGTGAGTGACGGTATATGACGACGTGAGAAGAATTGTGTTGGTCTTTGTGACATAGACTGAGATTGTAGATCCGGCAGAAACGGTAACGTAGTAGGACTCATACTTGGAAAGAGTTGTGTATACGTCCTCCTGGAAAGGTTGTTAGATTCGCACGATTCGTCAAGATTAGTCAAGACTTACAGTGGCGTAGCAGGTAGTCAGAACAGTGGTTGTTTGGAAAATTGTGGTTGGGCTGATAGTAGCGGTCAGAAATTGAACGATATCACATGGAAGGTGTGCTTACACTTTCACGACAATCAAGCTAGTTGAAGTGTGCACAACTTCTACTGGGTAACCGGAGACCGTCTTGGTTTCGGTGATTGGGCACAGCGATGTTGAGGTTTGGTAGACGTAAGTCTCGATGTATTTGGTAGATGGAGCGAGCGTGGTGCTGGAATCGTTAGTCAAGCTAAATAGGCGAGATCAAAATACTTACTAAACGTCAACTTTAGTCGGCACGATTGTATAGATGAGAGATGTGGATGTCCATGTGACCGTCGCGACACTTCCAGCAATAGTCTTTGTCTCAGTAACCGGGCATAAAGATGTGATTGTTGAGGTGACCCCGATGCCAGTATATGCGGTGCTGTCTGGAAGTTGTACCGTTGTGACAATAGTTGTTGGGACATCTGGAATTTGCAATTAGCTACCAGGCTTTGAATTGCATGAATTTGACTTACGATCAACTATTGTCGAAGTCGTAGTGTAGGTCTTGGTGTAGGTCTTGCCACCTTCCACTCTGGGCAATCATCAGCTTGAGACCTGCAATTTAGAAACGACAAACTTACGCAGTTGTTGTTACAGGACAAAGCGAAGTGTAAGTAACATATACTTTGGTGGTCGTAGTATACACATCATCATGATCATGGCCATAGCCAGCCACGGCTGAGGAGACCAGGGCCAGGATAGCGAGAATTAAGGATGACTTCATGTTGACGGATTGGTGCGATATTGTTGAGATAGCGAATGATACTTAGAGCGGAATGAACGAAGTTATTCAAACAGGAGAGCGAAGGTGTTAAGTAACCGTAACGAAGGAGTTACTTATTGCTGAAGGCTGGGAAGTCTGGTCTAAAGAAGGCTGGTTTGCGTAAAGGAAGCAGAAGGAAGAACAAACAGGGTAGGAAACGTTTGTCTCTTAAGAATTATAAAGAAATAGCAAGCCGGTTCTACGACATCAAGCAGGGCTATGTGTGGGATCGCATATTGCTACATTGGGATACTCACATGATGGAGGAAGACTAGCGTCAACATTGGCCAATATATGTTCGGTCAAGGTCACAATTCAGGTTGGCAAAACTGCAAAAGGCTAGAATATACCACTAATTGTATGGTGCTTTTTGCTGGTTTGGACAATTTTGAGGCCGGACCAGGAAGTTTTGCTAGATGGCTGGTTGATCTGACAATCGTCCGCATGAGCTACATTGCTGCGGCCCAAGCACTTTCGCTTGGCATTTTCCAGGCTGATTGATGCACTGACATCCCTGCCACGCACGCCCTACTAGCCGGTCCACCTCCAGTTTCGCTCGCCCACTCGCTTACTGTCGGATTAAGCAAATGCCACGTCCATGCAAATGCCACGCTCTCGGTATTATATCGGTAAAGTATTTTAGGTGCTTCACCTGCTAAATTTCTTTCAATTTCAATATTAAATAACTACTCTAATTTATTAATAATATATAATCTTTTCCGGTACAAAATTAATCTCTATTATCTTCACTCTTAGAGCTTTCTACCTTAAGTGCTACTAGTGGCGACGATTCCAAATATCGATCATGCTCTAGCTCCTCTTATATACCTCTACTAGGCTCACATAATATCTGTATATCTTGATCTTAATCGCTATCGCCGAATATATCTACCTTAAACTATAGCTTAGAAGCTACTAAATCAGTGTAGCTTTCTTTAGTAGAAAGTATAGTTTCAGCGACTATAGGCTATTTATCAGGCTCTCTTTCTAGTCGATAGAGCTCTGAATCAGGTGCTACTACCTCTTCTCTCTTTTATAACTCTTGTAATTTGAGCTTCCTAGTCTTATTTATCTTCCGTACTTAAACTCCTGCTTTTAATAGAGACTTCTTATACTTTCTAATAGTATGAGAAAGTACTCGTTTAGCTCTCCGGCGATTTTCTGTCTTTTTAGCTTTAGCTTTAGCTTGAATTTGAAGCTATAGATTAGCTATACTTACTATAGTACCTCTAATTGACTTTAATTACTTTATCGATCGTCGAGAGGTCTTCTTCTCTTAGGCACTTAACTATAGCTTTTATTGAAGTATAGTATTATTAGTAGAAGTAATTAAGGCCTTATAGAGCTATACTATAGCTTCCTTAATCGAGCTTTAGAAGATCTCTCTTAAATCGTTAGATAACTAAGTTAGATCTTTTCTAATAAATAACTCTACTATAGTTGCAGTAGATATTACTCTATCTATTAGTATAGATAGCGATAGTAAAGGTAACTCTAGCTCTTTAATTAATTTCTGCTTTCTAAACGATCTTATTCTCTTCAGTCTAGCTTTATAGCTAAGAGGCTATATTCTAGTGTTCTTAAAAGCGTTCTGAATTATATAACATTATATAGTTTTCTCTCGAATACTAGTAAGGTCTCTAAATAAAGAAGTGATTAAATAGGTAATATCTAAGTTCTGTAAAGCTAAGTTAATAGCTTAAGAGTAGTAGTGCTTCTAAGGCCGAAAAACGCCTATATCTAATAGCTAAAGAGTATACGTTAAGTGGCTTAGAAAGTACTATAGGCGTATATGATTCTCTTGAAGAAGTACTATAAATTACTTATAATAGTAAGATTCATAGCTGTCTAAAAGGAGTAGTTTCTATAGCTTTTCTAGTCCGGCATACGAGTGTTTAATCAAATAGTAAGCGTATTCTATAATAATCGAGTTATTAATATATCTAGTTGAAGAGAAAGTAATTATTTCTTTATTAGAAAGGTTTATAGATATCTAGTTTTCTATAATTATCTCTCTAGGGCAAATTATAAAGGCCGGAAGTATCTTCTTTCTATTACCACGTATAGTTTCTACAATAGTAACTGTTTTACAGCTTCCTTGTGTTGGTATATATAGTGTATTTACACTCCTTGGAACTATTATACTCTCGGTATATAGAAGGGCGCCTTGTATACTAGATTCATCTATATTTAGAAGCTTCTTTCTATTATTGATTTATAGCCTTTCTATCTCTCTCCCTAGGTCTTGGAACTATTAGATTACTACTTCTTCTGTATGCGACTCTAGTCGAATAGCTTCTATAGGTTTCGTCTTAATCGAATAGAGCTCTGGATAGTCCTTTAGCTAAGTATAAAACTAGGAATTAGAGGGAGGTAGCTTTAGAGGGGTCTGGGCCTATAGAATTAATATAACTATTAGTAGAAGATTATTATAATAGTAGGGAGATTATACTGCTAGTAGATAAGTGATTACTGATTTAACTATCAGATGAGTAGCTCTTATATCTACCTCCTACTAATTATAGTAATACTGCCTAATAGCCTCCTCTTAGGAGGGAGTAAGTAGCTTATTATAGCTACTACTTCTAGGAAGTAACTCCTTCTTTAAGCTACCTTTAGTAGCTATAGTACTCTTTACTCTTTGCCTAGCTTTACGTAAAGAAGAGACCTTGATATCGAATTGGAGCGCTACTTTAGAGGGACTCTCTATAGGGTGCGCTATATACTATAATTTAGCGTCTCGGAAGGCCTTTTTATACTCTGATTTAGTAGTATGACTTTGAAAGTAGTATTTGCTACGTGGTACTAGCATTTTAGGTAGAATTGATGAAAACTGAATGTTAGTAGTAATATCAAAAGTGGTCAATTTGGGTGGTAAAACGCGATTTTAGGTATCGAAAAGCGTGGCATTTGCATGGACGTGGCATTTGCTTAATCCGATAGTAAGCGAGTGGGCGAGCGAAACTGGAGGTGGACCGGCTAGTATGAATCCCGAATGCATGCTGCCACAAATAGCCCTCCCTGCTGCCTCACGACGGGGGGGGGGGGATTACCCATCCCCGCCTCTCGTGTTGGTTGTCCTTGTCGAAAGTCTGCTGGACGAGGAAGTTGGCCGATTAGCCAAAAAATAAAAAAGGAAACAAGGTTTTTGAGTATTAAGCTTATTGGGGAGAGTTTGAGGATCAGGAAGCTATTTTTCCCGTAGATTCCCATCGACCATAGAATCTTTTGTGCGGAAAGGCTGTGCTCGACAAGGCGAAGGCAGAAAATGAAACGGTCGCTAGCAAGAGAGCAAGAGGATTCAAGGTACCTCCCAACTGGGATAGCTCTTTACTACAGAATCCAAGCATATGCATGTTGTACTCTCATGTTGTACTACCAGTCTAACACCTGAGTATCGAAAGATGCTCCGTTTTTGCCACTCACCCAGTCAACGAGAAGCTTGTCGCCAGCCCTGTACTCCGTAAAAGTGCTCAGGAACGGCCCCTGCGCCTGTCGACATCATTGGCAGGGATCGAGCTTGGGTCATGCAAGGGTAGCACATAACTCGCGATACCTGCATGTTGTGTTAGGAGGTGGTTGGCTCATCTTCTTTATCTTGGGAAATCTAGAGTGCTTTGCGGCACGGTAGACGAGAAACTGTCTGACAGCTGCCCGGCAACAACTCTCAAGACATGTCTTCTACTGAGCTTGAATGCTGGTATGTCTCTTTATCGTTGAGGTCCAGCCCGATGCACGATCGGCTGCTTGCTTGAGGGGACACGAGATTCTATTCCGCTCTATCATGCCTTGAATCCCCAGGTCCCGTACCTCGAGCTAAGAGCGATCCCTCAAGTAAGTCTAAACAACCCGTGTCAGTGGAAGATCTCGACGAAGGGAAAGGACTCCAGGTAAGCACCTGGGTGGCGGGGAATCTGTAAGCACCGACATCAAGGCAGCACTCTTGGAAATCGTGGGCAAGATATGCCATGTCCAGTTTTCCAGATCCCTGGCCCTGCCTCTTCCGTTTTCCTCTTCGAGAGCTCTTGCACACAACAGTTGGCCTCAGAACGCGACAAAGAAGCATGTGTTTTATGATATGATGTGTGGCACGAAATAGAAAGCTCGCCCCCGGCTGCATGATCATCCTGTTCTAAGATCAGGGGTCTGATATTCGCTTAACATTGTATTCCGCAACTTGTCAGAATGGCGGGGGAGGTTTGGTAACTGCGTCATTCAACGACACAGGAAGTATCACCCGTTACATATTAGCCGAGAAGCGACAGAATGTTGTGCACTCGAGGAATGAACTCGTTCAAATCCGCTGTGGTTTGCAGCTTTCCGAAGAATGAATGCGGTAGGCGCGACCTGCCCAAGTATTTGCTTGACATGCGATCTATTTTATCCTGCATGAGTGCGCTGTTGGGCGCAATGCCATGTTTCAGCGGCTTTTGTTTTGAATTTTATAGTGGTATGACGCCTGGAAGTGATAGTAGCGAAGGAATCCTATATGTTGGTTCTGAGCGAGGAGAATCACGCCTCAATCTTACGAGCGAGATCGATCTGCCCATAGAAAATTGCCTGACTGAAAATGTGCCATACTCGCTGAATCCGGCCTGTTGCACTTCTTGTATGCTGTCATCCAAGAAAGGTCACAATCGGGCGTACAACGCGGGGGCTTGAGCCAAGGAAAGCCCGCAGGTCTTGTATATACCTCACCGCATATTCAGCCTCGTTGAATCCGATCAATCATCGTCGTCGTCCGTGCCACTATCCCAACCTTCCTCGTACGCCTCGGCTAGCTCACCCAGTGAGTTGCTGAGAGCCTCACGCTCGTCAACTCCAATTGCTCTACTAACAATATACTGGAGGTTCTTGATTTTCAAAGCTACTGTTGTATCAGTTGATAGAGATGTGCCGACACCAAGCGACGATGTCGTGCTAGCATGAGCAAAGATGTGGGGAAAACTGTCAAGCAGGGGATATGACAAAGATACTCTGGTCCTGCGGGCGTCATTGGTAAGCAATAGTGCTCAAGATCGGGAAACTTGAATATAGATTGTGCTTGGCGTGGGTATACGAGGTCGAGATATTCAACGGGAAAGGCAGAGACTCGGAAGGACAGATGGATTCACTAACTTTTGTATGATGGTGAGACCAGCCACTCGGCGCCGTGCTCGCTCATGGCCAGCTTCATCGTCAGTTTGTTCAGAGTGATTCTTTTTTTGATCGTCAGCTCGATACGTTTCGGCTTGACCAAATATGTGAGGGACTTTGACAGTTCGTCGGCTCCGGCTTTGTTCACTCGCTTCCGTAGGGAAGAAGTCTATGTCATGTGTCTTCAACTCATTGTCGTCGTGGGACGTTGAGTCCTCATTTCGTCTCTCCTGAGAGGGCAGTCTTGCATCTCTACCCTGTGCGTGAATGTTTAGTCTTGCTGATCTATGGTGTCCAGTCGGTGCTGAATTATGATCAATACTCATTCTGAGTTTCGCGATGTTTTGGTTTCCATTGACATTCAAAACATTGACAAGCTCGTCTAAAGATTCTCGTGCTCCGTTCTGCAGCCGTAATCTTGAAGGCAAGGTCATGGTCTCGTATGCCGTGGAGAGGAGACCACCAACGTGCCATCGAGACTTGGGGTCGATAGTGACATAGCTAGGTAATAATGCTGATGGTACTGTCATGGGAACGAAGAGAGATGCCTGCAATGCGATTTCGGAGATCGATCTTGCTGTATTTGACATCCGGATGAATCGTTTCTCCTTTGACACGTCAGTGGTGGTACACGAGGCAACTGATTAATCATACCCTCGGAACAAACTTGAACCCGTCCTCCAAGCCCCAGAAATAGATGGTGGTCTTGCCGTATTCATCCCTAATTCTATCCATGTACCTCGCTGCAAACCCTCCCCAGGCATCATCAATCCCAGCGATCATTTGAATGCCTTGCATATGATCGGCTTCTTCAGCAAAATATCGTAGATCACGGTCCAAGAGGTCATGTTCCTTGTCGAGAGAATTGAAGAGCTCCTCTCCAACGTTCCAATTCTCGAAGGGCATGAGTGCCGATCCCAGTTCATACTCATTGAGCTGGACGATAGACTTTGGGTGATAGTAAACACGATTGAAATCAGACCAATACCTGACAGACTCGGTGGTTAGAGGCGAGGGCTCTATGCCTTGATCGAGAGTTTGCTGGTAAGCACTCTGTTCAATTGCAGCTTGTCGCTGGACCACCGCTGGGCCGTTCCTGATAAAATCAATACTCTAGTAGAGGCAACCCGTAGTATTTTGACTTACCACAGTCCTTGGGTAACAGTTGGCTCCTCGATCTCATACAGAGCATTTATTTTCCGTAACGAGCCGAAGCCTCCCTTGAGATCGTAGATGAGTGTCCTTGGAGTGAAGGTTTCACTACCATCGGCTCCTACGCCCGGTCGAAAATGGATGTCATGATCAACTAAAGCCTCCTCATCCTTGGAGTATGTGAAATATGATTCCTGGCATGCGTTAGTCCAGCAGCTAAATCAAAAGTCCAAGGCTTTACCTGGGTGTTCCAGAAATGCGAGGCGAGATAATTACTTCTTTGGCCAAGCTGGAGGGTGATGATTTCGTGCATGATTGCTAGTAAGAAGAGCAATCACACTCGAGATTTGACTTTGAACTTTGGCGGTAAAATTTGAGTCGGGGAAGTTATTGTAAGATAAAGGTGCGGCGACGCACTATCTATTGCTTGGTCAAGAGGGGCAGATGGCAGTCTGATTCTTTCACCTATGCGATGGAGGCTTCTCCTCAATACGGATTTTCAAAGGCGACATTCTTCGTCGCAAGAACGTAGCCTCAGAAGATGTCTCAAGCCAGAATGGGGTTGAAGAGAGTCACGTGTACCTGTATTCTAAATTTTTGTGAAGCTACAACCTATATCCCTCATTCCTTCCCACAATCTAACAACAACCTACCGACGCAAGAACAAACAATGTCAACGGCAACTCGAAGGCAAATTTACACCCCGACTATGTAATGCCGACTTGCATGTTATCTTCAGTCGATTGCACCTGCGATTTAGAATTATGGACTATAAGTACAAAATGTCCCCCAGACCGAACCCCGCATCCATCCATCTCACCTCGATTTCTTGAAGCTTGTCCATCACAGCTGTTTTCGCAGCTCAATTTTCCCTTAACGTACTTTTCCTTTTCTTCTGAACCCTCCGCCATTCCAATTCAGAGGCTTCACCATGTCGTTCCTACAAGAACTCAGTAGCTGGGCCTCCCCCAATCCCGTTACTACATCTCCTGCTCCAGAAATCGGCAGCAAGGCGCCTTCAACATCAAAGCTCTCATTTCCATCTTCAGATGGAAAGCCAACCGTAATCACATTTCTCCGACACTGCGGCTGTCCATGTGAGTCACTCGGCTTCGGTAAAAGTACCTAACCTGCCAAATCAGCTAATTCGCGGCCAGTCGCCGAAAAGACATTCCTCTCTCTCCGCGACCTCGCCGCCAAAGATCCCGGAAAGAACTACATCGCAGTCTCGCATTCCTCCGGCCCAGCAACCACGCACTGGCTCAGCTCCGTAGGTGGGCAGGGAAAAGTCCGTGTCATCGTTGACGATGAAAGAGAATTGTACGGTAAATGGGGGCTGGGTGTATCAAGTACATGGCATGTCCTGAATCCGTGGTCTCTATACGCGGTATGGATGCTGGGTAAGAAGGAGAATATCTGGAATAAACCTACGGAAAGCGGTTCGAGATGGCAGACGAGTGGTAGCTTTGCTGTGGGAAAGGATGGGTTGGTGAAATGGGATGAGGTTCCGAAGGCTGCGGATCAGGTTCCGGATTTTGGAGACGCTGTGAGAGCTTTGAGCAATTAGGGCAGTATAGGAGGTTTTCCATGGAGTTTGTGCATACATGGACAGATTATAATTTATGTGTGGGATAGGTCTGTCCCCATTCTTGACTTTTGGGGTTTGTACGGAGTATGGTTACGGAGTATGGTGACGAATTATGCTTACGGATTATAAATAACGCAGAGGACTCGTAGTGGCAGTTCAATCAACAATCAGTTACTCAGTTACGTAGAAGCGTAGAACATTGCACAACAAAGTCCTACGCATTTCTGATTGGTGCCAAACTCGCGCGGCACTCTCCGTGCATTGCAACCATATACAGCAGAAGAACATGTCAAAAATGATCAGCTAATGAGTATATCCGCCACAAACCACTCACGGCCATAAGTCACACCTATCCTCTACCTATTCAAGATGCCGAGTCAGGCTCGAGCTTGTCTAAGCAGTTTCTCGCAAGCAGGAAGTACAATCGTTCATGTCGCTCAATTAGATCTATGTCTTTTTGAAATCGATGATGCTTAAGGATCAGTGCCAGGGCCACTGAGGTCAGGTGCATGATCGAGTTTCTCTACGACGAATCTCACCTCCTGTCCTTGTCCCTAGTACAACTTCCAACCTTTTTAAGAGGCTCGTTAAGGAAAAAGTCCCCTCTGATCTCATTGTTGTAGAGTAAATCGGTCTTGTTCTCCGCAGCTGCATTCTTTGCATCGGAAGCATAGCCACGTCTACACGAATCTACATCTCATTTCTGAATTTCAACTTGAAGTCTATCATACTCTACATGTTGCGTTTTCTGTTTATTGAGCTCCCCTCATGCTACATTTCTGCGTTATGCGCTTTGTAGGTATGTACGGCTGGTATAATCAGAGCAGCGAAGGAGCTTTCGTGCTGACCTTTGATTGTTAATACCACAAGAAGATGTTCAAGTTGCGGGTGGCGATCAGATAGCTCGAACTGGAAGTTCCAATTTCAACTTTCTCCTTCTGTAGAACGCAGAATCAGGGATGCAATTAACCATACGTATAGCCATCACCATCTTTACAGTCTCCCCTTCAGCATCTTCGGAGCTCAGAAATGACCGGAAGAAGCTATAGACTTACCCCCAGCAGAGTTGACTTGCGTAACCTTTCTTTCGATTAGATCCTCACGACTTGAAGCGATGCTGAGATACAGCAGATCTCCAAACACTTAAGCTCGGACGTTCAGTTTGGAATGAAGTGAATCGCAACATCTCAAACCATTTCATGTTGGTCTCACGGAAAAAGCCGCCAGAACAGGGCCCGAAAATACGAGTTAGTGCAAAATTTCTGTTTATTGCAGCTATCTGATGAGTTGTGCAGTCAGAGGCTTGAAGGTATTTTGCTTGTCAGATACTACCTCCAAAAATGATTCTTCCGTGGAACTCGCCCAACTAGCACCATCAGTTGGGAGGGACACATGTTAAAGCGTCCTTGTCGCAAGTTGGAACGAACTTCGTAGCGCAGTTATTGACGTCGGCTTGCTGACAGGTCTATACCGTGGGTCTTAGTCTTCGCCATGATTGTCAGACAAGCTTCTCGGTACTTACCAAGTTCACATGGTTGTTATCTGGCTGGCAGCGTCCATGCAAGCCTCCTTCGCAAGTCATTCGCTTCCAATTGCCGGTAGTGTAATCGTGAAAGACATAGTCAATTTCCTAGAAATGAGGTCAGACATGTTGAGTGTAGCAGCCTGCTTGATGTGCAACAGTCTTTATTAAAAGGCACTTACATATTTACAAAGGTCCTTGTCTTTTTTACCAAAGCAGGGTGAATATTGATCATAATTCTTGACTTGAGCAAAAGCCACGGCGAAGGTCGCTGCTAGGACAACGGCAGTATACTTCATGATTGCTTCGGTGGAGAAGATGAACAATTTCGTTGATAGCTTGATGTTGTGAGAAGGTAATTGAGGCTGTCGTTGGGCTGGGGAACGATGCGGCAGAATCGCCAGCCGGGTTTATATATAGACAACTCGCAGGAGACTCAGAGGAGGCTTCGGCAGCATATTTCATTCCACAAAGAGTAATTGATTGCCGTCAATATAGTAAAGTTTAAAAGCGAGTAATGTCCAATCAACGGTGCCAAGACCTGGGCAGTGCCTACCATCACTCTCTGTACATGCTGTTCAATTTCCTAGGATATAATTATTCCGTCACGAGGCGCCTTGTAAGACATCCCCGAACCTAAACTTTAACTGCATTATGCACTCATGCCACTCCACTTTACTACGCACGGACGCACCCGAAACTAAGCGAAGTTCCCCCGTGTCAGCGATCGTTCGTGTCTGAAAACACTTACAGAATACGAGTTCCTAATAAGCAATTTGGTTGAAACTTTCTAGGCGAGACTTCCAAAAAATAAAGCGGATCGAAAGCGCTCTTATGATTAGATACAAACAATGGGTAATTTGGATATATACACAAAAGTGATATTTCGAAACTTCAAATATATTTCGAAACTCGATCGCTAAGCAAGTACGAGATACATATATCTGGGTACTTGCGTACCTTCGAATGCGCTCTAGAAATTCAGTATAGCGGACAGTTTCAACATGTAAAAAAAGCACATTTTGAACCTCCCCAAGTACGAAGGTATAGCGATCAGGTGTTGCTCCTAGTCGACAGGGGTCTCATAGAACAACACCCAGAGTTCTTGTAAACCACTATATTGAACTAATAAACAAGGGTCATTTATACTTGTCAAGATAAGAGAAATGCCCCAGACCAGTTTTCCGTATTTTTTTATCATAGTAAATTAACGAGGGAGAACATACTGGCAGTCTGACACTACAAAGATCGATAGTCAGGTCACCCACCATCTGTTGGCGCTTTATGAGGGGTCAACACTTCACCGCTGTACCTCCGATTGTATTACAACCCAGTTGCTAAGCAAGCTTAGCAAGGAAGGTTTGGGTAGATAATTCCGTACCTTCCGTCCTGTATGTGTGTGTGCCTCAATATAATACTTAGTATAATTAATTGCTGTAGATTAAGAGTCCGGACACATGAAATACTTCGTACACAGTCTAATCCACGGAGCAGAGCACAGTTAAGGTTTGCTGCTCTGTTGTTGCGTACTGTTGCGAAAAGGGAACAATTCCAAGTGATTGGTAACCAAGCTTTCCCGGCACGAGTCCATTCTTTAGACTTCGACTAGGTAGGCATTCCATGTGTTCATCCCCTCTAGCTCTGCACGGATAGACCCAAAAGTCTACGTCAGCAACGCAACAGGAACTTGCTCTTAAAATAATAGCCTTTAGCCGAAGGGTCAGGGGCAGAGCCAGAAACGGTAATAGTAGAGTGGATTTTGAGACGTTTGGGAAGCAAAACGACACTGTAAACAAGCATCCGAACGAGGCTCCATAGGAGACCGTAGGAGAGTATGAATTAAAATACTATGTAGGCTGACCGTTATTTCGAGCCAGCCAGCGAATAATGGACAGCTTTTAATTATGACGTTCAGGACAACCACTCTCCAGCATACTCGTCAGTGGCAAGATTTTTCTTAAGCCAGGAGATTAGAAAAATTCAAGGATTCAAAACTAACCAATTGGAGACTACCGAACAGATAAAAAAACACCGAAATCTAAGAATCTTTGCTATAATATTTAAGAGGAATTATCACTATATTAATTCCAAAAATAGAGGTGGCGCTAGCAGTATCCGGACAGCGGTCGAATGTTGTAAAGAAGTGGGTCACATGAAATGCATAGTCAGATCTAGACCCTAGAGTAGAGAAGTTACGATTGCTACTGGGTTGTTGCGAGCTATTGCGAAAAGAGAAGGAACTCCAGTGTTCAATTGGTAACCGAACTTCCCGGTGCGATGTCCCTTGAACTTCGACTCGGTTTGAAATAACATTTCTTATATCTAACTTATAAGGCTCGTACAGTGTCACGGGACATTATCATAAGATAAGATAGTACTAAGTACATATCACGGGATATTATCACGAGACAAGATAGTACTAAGTACTTAGTACCGTTAGTTAGCTTCACTTAGATAGTTCCTCTTACTATAGCGATAGATAGAATTAAGACTTTTACTATATATATATCTCGGACGCCCCCTGATATAGTAGTAATTCTAAGAGTATAAGGTAAAATTAAGTCTCTAAACTATTACCTCTTATATAAAGGACCTTCTCTTACTTACCTGGAACTCCTATAATACTCCGGAGACTTTACCGGTAGTACTACTTTATATACCGCTATATTAGAGGCTCTAATACTAAAGGGAGGAGTAATCGCTTAAGAGACTACTAAGGGAGATTTTTATGTTTAATACTTAAATTAGAGTAATCTATACGGACTTCTTTCGCTAGTCTATCTATATCCCCTATTTAAGAACACCTAGAGATACTACTACGATTATTACCTAAACTAAGTCCTTTTCTTATAGCGCCTCGCAACTCTTAATTAATCTAAGATACCGAATTAGACTAACTTACTAAGAGAGTACTAGTTACACTAATATAGATTACGTCCCGAAGTTAACGCTAATATATATCTCTACTAGCTAACTTATAAATAATCCGAGACTAAGCTTTCCTTAAGCTAACGGTCCCGATAGCCTCTTTCTATTAAAGATAGACTTCTCCGATCGACTAATTATTATAATTATCGAAGTCTCTCTTACTAAGATAGTTTATTTTACTAAAGGATAAGACCTTACTTAGAGCTAAAGAATTAGCGAGATAGCTATAAGATAAATTTATCCTAATAAACTAGCTACTTAGCCTTATATTTATACTACTAATAGCTATAGCTACGGTATTAGTATATACTAAGAACGAGTAGAAGAGCGATACTATCTTTATCTAGACCCTACAAGAGGATATAGAGGATAGAGGTAATAAATACCTAGTCGGACTAATCCTCTTACTAATTCTGAGATAAGCTAAGGCCTTAGTCCGTACCCTAGACCCCGGTATTCTAACTGACTTAAAAGATAAGGCTATTAGAGTAATTAGTACTCTAGGAATAATAGCCCTTAAGTTAGTAGCTTCCTTTAATATCTTCTTAACTCGGTTCTAAGCCGGTCCCCTAGAAGCTAAGATAACTATACGTATATCTTCTATACTAGTAGTTCTAAGACTATTAATCTCTCGCACTCTAGTATCTATCCGACTTTCTATCGAGATAGAACTTCCTCTTCCGAATTACTACTATAACTTCGTATACGATAATAATATACCTAACGTAGAAGATAGAGATAACTCGGACTCCTAAGACTCAGGAAGACTATAATAGGATAATAAGCTACTTATACCTAATACCTAATACTAACGACTTCGCCTATAGGATATAGGATAGTTTAATAGTACTACTTCTATTACTAGCTATATTGTGATACTTAATATAATAGTAGCCTGTTATAGAGAGGATATAGTCCTTAAAGTCCTACTAATTTATATAAAAGATAAGGCTGCTATTTAGCTTAGTATCTTATCTCCGGAAATCATTAGCTTTATAGCTCGGAGCTTAGAAGAATAGAAATATTAACTCCTATTCTAATTCTATACGAATCTAAGCGTAATAGTATAAAAGGCTAACGCCTTAAGATATTCTTTTAAGAATAAGGGCGAGTTATCCTTAAGATAATTCTTAGATAATAAATATAATCTCTATATCGAAGCAGGAGAGATAAACTAAGACTTTATCGTCTGACGAATATATTAAGCCTTAGATCTAAGCTTAGCTACAAGTATACTATTATAAGACTATAGTAATATAGTAAATAAGTTTAAGTTAAAGATCTATAATACTAAGAATCAGGCGAGAGAAGCTTACTTATAGATATAGTCTCGTATTAATAAGTAAACTAAGGAGATATAGGAGTTATAATAACTAGTAATAGATAATTCGTACCGCTAAAGTATTAGGCGAGATAGAGACTCCTGAAGCGAACGATAGAGTTAAGTACTAGTACTAATAGTACTAACGGGACGATACCCGATAATAATAGCACTTACTTAACTCCCGATACTCTATCCGCGACTTTAGATACCTCTAGTAGAATACGCTAAGTTCAGAAGAAAATAATAATAAGAGAAGGAGAGGGATAAGGCTAATAAGTTAACTATATTAGTACTAGCCTCTATACTAACTACTCAGCGCAACAGAAGATAACCCTATTAGAACTAGTAGCTATACTAGTACTAGCCCTAAGTTCCCGTGATAATAAACTAACCTTAGTACTCTCTTTAATACTTACTAATAACTAGGAATTTTAATAGGTATAATACGTATTATTCCTAATTACTAGTTATACTTAACTATTCTAATAATAGATTCTTATACTAATCGGATTAAGAGTATAATTTAGAAGATAATGAATCGCCCGAAACTATAAGTCTTTTCCTATCTGCAGACTTAGGAAAAGCTTACCGCGAGACCTAAGGGGAGTCCTCTCGCGGCTTTATTCTTACTTAAACCCTATTTTAGTAATATTATTAGTCTTTAATAAACTTACTTTAGCGCTATCCTTAACGAAAAAGATAGAATAAATCTAACTTAAGATACTATTATCCTTACTTTCTATACCTAATTATATATCGCTTTCTTATAAAGACGAAAAAGAGGATAACTTTATCCTAGTTAAGAACCTTTCCTTTATAATCTTACCTATAGCTTAGGATAGAGAAATACTAATCCCTAGCGCTTATACTATAAAGACCCCGGACCTATAACTTCAGGAGTCGAAGGATAAGATATCTATCCTCTTAAATAATACTTCTTTTATAGCTAATACGTATACTAGAATCTAAATATTTAGTAAGGATAACTTTCCGATAGAAATAGCTATTAATACTACTTCGCTTATTAGGTTAATTAATAAGCTAAGTCTAGCGTAATACTTCCTTTCTATAAGGACTTATCATAGGATAGATAGCCTATAGGTTAGTCTTTCTAGTATAAGTTCTAGGCCTACTATTTCCGATTTTATCGAAATACCTATCTTATATAGGATAATTTCTAGTAAGGAACTAGTATAGTTTCCAGCGTACTAATATTATATTATACTAAAGATACTAGGAGGAATCCTTCTTAGGCTTAACTTTTTCTCGGAAAATAAACTTAACTTTAAATAAGAGTTATTAGGGAAGCCGTATTATCTGTAAGTAAGAGATAGTAACGACTATATACTCCTTAAGATAACTAAAGTAGTAAAGACTACGAAATCTGCTCTAAAATATACTAATATCTACTTTTTATAGATAGTTATAATATACCTAGAGGAGAGTATTAATTTACTTACTATATATCGCTTACTACTTGAACGTTAAGATAGATATATAGTATATCTTTATCCTTAAGTCGATATAACGTTAAGTAAATTCGATTCTATAGTTAATACTATTACTACTAGCCTCCCTATATCTATCTTATTCGCTAATCTAGGGAGGATACTTATTTATCTATAATAAAGATAGATATTAGGAGTACTTAAATAATATATACCTAAAATCAAAGACTACTTAGTACTACTAAACCTAGCTAGTATCTACAAAGGATAACCTTTTATAGAGGAGGAGCTAGAAGGGAGGTACTTAGCTAGTACCCTATTCCTAATTAGACCTCTTCCCGAAGATATAATAGAACCGGATATATTAGACGCCTTTAGGGCAGATATTAAGATTAAAATATAAGATATTCTTCGCTAGTATACGAACTTATTCTATTACGAACTCGGATAATTTAATAATAGAATTAATATACTAGTACTATTTAAGGAAAGCGTCGAGATTAATAACCTGAAAAGAGTACTTTTCCTATAATCGTAAAGAGATAAGGTAGAAATAGATAAAATCTTAGATCTAATAAGAGCTAATAGCTCTCTAGTACTAGTACCCCTCGGATAACCTTCCCTAGCTTCGGCTCTAGTATTCGTTATCTATAGAAATAGAAAGCTAAGAGTTATAGTCGACCTTAGAAAAGTTAATACGAAATTAATACTTAATATATACCTATTACCTAAGGCTAACAACGTCTTATCCGCTATAAGTAGAGTAACGATTTTCTCTAGTATTAACTTTACTAAATCCTTCTTCTAATAGCCTTTAGAACTAGTAGACTAATAGAAGATAGTATTAGTTACTACGTATAAGGGATATGAAATACTTACTATTATAACAATAGGTCTAGCGATAACTCTAGTATTCTTCTAAGTATATATAGAGAATCTATTCTGCTAATACCTTTAGAAATTTATTATTATTTATATCGATAATATAATTATCTTTTCTACTACCTTAGAATAATATATAAAAGACCTAGATCTAGCGCTTACCTTACTAGAAGACGCCGGAGTTATACTAGCTCTAGGGAAATACTACTTCACTTAGCTATCTATTAAGGCGCTAGGATATAAGGTATCTAGACTAGGGCTAAATACCTTAGAAGAGAAGATAGAAGTAGTATAATCTTAGGAATTTCTAAGAACTTTATCTTAATTAGAAAAAGCACTAGGATTTTTCAGGTACTATTGCAAATTTATACTATACTACGTAACTATCTCCTTATTATTATTAGAGCTTAAGATAATCGGATTTAAGAATATACTATAAGAGGGAGTAAGATAAGGCAGCTATACTAAAGCGATACCTATTCCGCTTCTATAACTAAGATATAAAGAATATACTAATTTAACCCGGTCTTAGAAAGCTAAATATTATAAGGATACTAAAATATACTCTAAGTAATATATAGATAACCTACTATATAAGTCTAAATAAGTATTTAATATATTAAAAGACCAGCTTATTTTAGCGCTAACCCTTAAATTCCCTGACTTCGGATAGGACTTTATACTTTATATCAATAGTTCTAAGGAATTCGGATATAGTATAGCTCTTCACTAAGTAGATAGTACCGATAGAGTAGAAAGGCCGGTCCTATTCCTATCTAAGTCCTTATCTATAGCAGAAATAAATTACTAGCCTACTAAGCTAGAGATAAGCGCACTAGTATAAGCGCTAGAGAAGTTACTATAATATCTTAATAGTATAAATTTCACTATCTATACGGATTATTAAGTAATATTATCCTGCTTTAAGGATCGTTCTTATAAGAAGAGTAACTGATTAGATAATTAGTTTCTCTTCTTAGCTAAGTATATATATAAGATAAATATAATCTATAGAGCTAGGAAAACATATCTGAATATAGATACCTTAAGCCGGCTATAACGCTAATCGCCTTAGGATAAAAGAATCTAAAGACTATTAAATATAGTATACGAGTTAAATAATAGAGATATCTTAGTTTTAAAAGTAGTATATTACTTAGTATAAGATAACGAAGCAATTTCATATTTAATATCTATATATATAGATAAATAACTAGTAGTATCTATCTTACGCTAGCTTCTAACAGATAGAACTTTTAGATAGCTTTATTATAAAATGAAAACAGACTACTAAAAGTCTCCTCGGAATAAACGTATCTCTACTTTTAAGTTATTCCGATTCGATACTAGAATAAAGTTACTTTTCTTTCGGAACCTTAATAAGGTTAAATATATATATATACCTAAAAAGTCAATTAAGAAAGTCCTTAGTATCGCTTATAATAACCGAGTACACGTAAGAGTATAGAGGATATATAATTTCCTAAAGGATAAGGTATTTATACGTAAGATATAGCGAATAGTTTAATTATACGTAGTATCCTATCCTACTTATCGAATAGCGAAACTAGGCAGAAGTCTACTAAACAGTATACTTATACTAATTCTACCTCTAATAACTTAACTCTATATATTCTATATAGACTTAATTATAAGATTCCTAATTTCTAAGGAAGGATACGACTTAGTTTTACTATTTACGGACTAGATAACGAAATAGATTAAGGTTATTATCGGATATAAGGATTAGGGAGGCGAAGACTAAGCTAAAGCTTATTATAGGGACACGTATACGGACCTAAGAGTTCTAAAGAAGATAATTTCAGATCAGGATATATAATTTACTAGCGGATTTTAAAGAGATATATATAGTTTCGCTAATATTAGCTTAGCTTTTACTATAGCGAATAACCCTAAGGCAGATAGTTAATCAGAATAGTCTAATTAAATATTTATCTATACTTTACGCTATACTATTACTAGACGTTTCGATTAGTCTAATTAGGAAGATTTTATACTAGCTATATCTTTTATTCTTAATACTTCAGAAAATACCTCTACTAGGTTTATACCTTACGAACTAAGATTTAGCTAAAAACCCTGATCCTCTTTCTTTTCTACTAATTATACTATTACTTAAGTATTTATTATAAAGGAGGGATAAGACTTTATATATAACTATTAAACCTTATTTCAGGACGCGATAGAGTTAGTTATATTAGTATAGTCTCGTATAAAGCTAGCCTTTAACGAGGGCCGGATACTAGTATTACTTAAGCTAGAGGCTGAAGTTTATATTAGACTAGCTAAAGGGATAGACTCTAGGTATAAGCTCTTATAGAATCAGACTAAGCTATCTTTTATTAAATCTAGATTATATAAGATTATCAGGCGAGTAAACCTACTTACTTACGAACTAGAGCTACTCGAATAAATAAATATATACCCGGTAATCTTAATTAAATACCTAGAGCTAGTAGTACTAGATCTATTTGATCAGACTGCACCTGAACCTAGCTCGATATATAATAAAGATAGCACTAAACGTTATATTATCGAGAAGATCCTGCGTAAGGAGCTTAGAAAATAACCTAAAGATAAGATAAGGAAGATATACTATAAGGTTAAATATATAAGTTATTAGACTATATCTTAGGAACTCGCCTTAATACTAAAGGAGAATATACCGAACTTAGTTGCTAAGTTCAAGGGCTCCTTAGTATATAAATAATAAATCGTCTATATAATATATATTTTAGCAAATTAGCCTTATTAATATTCACCTTATTAATATTCCCGCTCTACTATCGCGTTTATTTACTTCCTTAAGCTCCTTCCTATTTAACTTATATATATAAAATTCTAATAATAATAATCTTACTATTATATATTAACTCCTTTATCTACACCCTTACTATTAACTCTATATTAACCGCGATAAGAGTCTACCCTATCTTTCGCACGAATATAGCAACTAATAATAATATACTAAGAACTCTCGACTCCCTTACCCTATCGTCCCTAGTATACTCGTTATCCTCTTTCACCTGACTAGTTCGTCGAAGTAATATTCTACGAATCTTTTAAGGTCTACGAGATAGATTACTTTACCTTAATATTAAGAGAAACGAATATAGTTCAAAGTATAAGATAAGTAGTATTATCAGAGTTACCTAAGATATCCTACCTAACCTTACTATATAGAGTAAAGAGTTAGATAACCCTTACGAGTATACTAACCTAAATAGTAACTTTCCTTAAGTACTTTAATAACTATTTATATTCTATTATAAGGCTCCTAAGGATAGAGTATATTATAAGAACTAACTTTATCTTTACTAACTTATCTAAGATAATAAGGAACTTAGCTTATATATCGAACGCCCCTAAGGTAACGTTCGCATCCTAACCGGTATCTATCTAGGAGACTATCTAATCGGCGTAGCTTACTATAATATATCGATAGATAGTCTTTTTAAATAGTTCCTTACTAACTTTTCGCTAATTAACAGATACTCGTACTCTTAGTAAGTAGCCTTCGGAGACGCTTTCCGCTTACGCCTTACTATAAATAACTTTCCTCTAAATAGTCTTATAACTCCCGATATAAGAATCGGATATATTATCTATCCTAATAGAGATATTATAGTTCTCAGAGGCTAGAAGTTTAACGCTACTAATATTATAAAGGAGATATAGTATAATTAGTACTACTATTTTATAGAAATTATTATACGAGAGTATCTTAGAGATAAACTCTACCTAGTTCTTTAAGAACTATAAGAACTAAAGAGATAGAAGAAAATCCGATAAAAAAGATTAAAGGAAGCCGGAGCAATAGAATCTACTAAGGAGTATAAAGAAGATATATAAGTAAACAGGAAAGTATTTTAACTAATTAGTGCTTCCTTAGTATTTGATAGTTTATATTAGACCTTATCTCTATTAATTAAGGCTAAGGAAGACGTTAGTATTATCGTAAGACGTAGAACTAATAGATAATTCATCCTTAATAACGCGCTAATAAGAAGGCACGATAGTTTAAAGCTAAGCTTTGAAATATTCCTATAAGTAATAGCTTCTGCTGCGATATATTATAGCGTATATATTTTACTTATAGTAGAGACAGAACGTATATATAAGTTAATAGAGGACTTCCTCTATATACTCGATAGATCTCTATTAAATAGGGACCGCGCTAACTACGTATTATATCTTCTCTAGATATTATATAATAGATATTCCTTAATAATTCAAGCTCACGTGGATACTAAAGTAGTTATCGAAGAATATTTTCGCGCGCTTTAAGATATACTAAACCTTATTACTATTCTGGACGCCTTACTAACTACGTTAATTAGTACCTCTTATAAGTCTGTAATCGTACTACTTAGCGAGGTCATATATACTATTACGCTAGAGACGGTCGGGCTAGTATAGATCTTACGCCTACTAGTACTAGATATAGTTATAAGTATAGTAGCTCTTCTAAGAATTAATATTAATAGACCGGGCTACTATATAGAATTTATATTAGGTTTACTATATTAGGTACTTTTCTATAACTTAGACCTAATAATAGTAATATTAGGAATTTTATTCTATGTTTTAAGATACCCTCTAACTCTACTTACGCCTAAACTATAATAAGTACTAGTTATAAGTAATAAGATAAGAGACCTTATATTCTTATATGAATATCTAAACGTATAGGGCCTAATTTTTCAGAGCGAGATTAAAAGTAGTATAATAGCGTATTAATAGTTATATTTAATCGAACCTCATATTAATATAGGAAATATAACGAATTTAATTATATTATCCTTAGATTATAATATCTAATCGAAATTACTATTAACTCCTATTAACGATATAGAAGGATACGTAAGTATAGTCGACTATAACCGGTCGAAGGATACTAAGGGCAGAAGAAAGTTAAAGAGAACTAATAAGACTAATTTTATAAAACTAAAGGGAAGTATACTAAAACGCTATAAGTCTTTTGTCTTCGCCCTATTATAACTCCTAATATATTAACCCTTAAGGCTAAGATATTATTAGAGAGTCATAGACTTAGTTAAAAACAGAATACCTTTCTTAAGAAAATTAATAAGTATATAGGAACTAACTTATATCGCAGGAAATACAGAAATAATATACGCTATTAAAGATCTAGTTAATTAAGAAAACTAGAGTAATACTATAAATAGACGCCTTTTCAGTATAATAGTACTAGATACTAAACTCTAACTATATGAACTAAGAAAACCCTACCTAAAGAAGAAGCTAACAGGTCTAGTTTTACTAACTACTTAGACCTCTAACCTTATAGAAAATAGCGATAAAGATACGATTATATTACTAAAGCCTACTAAATCCACTCTAAAAGGGAAGGAGAAGCGGGTAATTAGACTAATGAAAAAGCTAGCTTTAATAAAGATAGTCGTAACTAAGGAGAATAGAGATACAGAGGATATGATTTTAATCCTATAAATCATAACTAGATTAAATTTTAATAAGGATATATTAGATTTATTAGGGGAGAGCAATAGAGAAGATTAATAATTATTACTATTTATATTTACTATATATTACTAGTCGAACTGTCTTTTTTCTCTAGAGATAGAGTTTTTTATACTTAAGGGGGGGAGATATCATAGGATATTATTATAAGATAAAATAGTACTAAGTATATATCACGGGATATTATCACGAGATAAGATAGCACTAAGTACTTAGTGCCGTTAGTTAGCTTCACTTAGATAGTTCCTCCTATTATAGCGATAGACAGAATCAAGACTTTTACTATATATATATCTCGGACGCCCCCTGATATACAGAGAAACTAAGGAAGCTCCTCATGTCTTATAAACTGATTCATTCTGAGACACATCCTTAGATGCACTGGACGATACCCTCACACTGGATTCGAGTAATACTCTTGCCTTGTCTCCCTATCTCGGGAACCAGTTCGAAAGCGATGTCATTATAAGGTTTCGTGTTTTCGGAAGGCAGGTAAGAAATACCTTTGGTACGCATTGAGTTTAGCATTCGCATTGAACTGAACATCTGTTTACGGAGGTACTTCCAGGATAGTAAAGTCTTCAGACCTGCATACATTCCTGGTCGCCTCTCTTATCCTTCCCCCACCTTGAGTATTCTCCAGCGTGGTAACGCTGGCACTGTCCAATTCACATAACAGAAAATCCTGGCAACTCCCTTGATACTCGTTCTCTACTCCCTTTCTTCGTGGCTCGGAACCTGACAAGGCTTACATCAAAGGGAGGCTTTAACAAATATGCCCTGCAAATCCACTGTGGGCAGGTTAAGTCCCATGGAGAAAGCGAGTAGGATTCAGTCAGTGGTTCGCTAGTGTAGAGCTGGTTCTCAACTACTCAAAGAGTCCGGATAGCTCGCTTCGCACCACCAAGGTTCATGGCTAAGACCGCAGGTCATGATAAGTTTGAACATATTAAAGCTTGAAAATTCAAGATGTAAAGAGAGGGGAACGATAAGGTACAAACCTGGCAGATGCCTTGCGTATCATTTCCACTATTTCTAGCTTTTTGTAGTGAAAAACTTGCCTTACTTGCAGAGAATTAGCGTTCATCTGCTAGCACTCACTTCCTTTCTCTAGGGAGCTTATGAGTTTATAAGGCATAATAATCCTGACTTAAGATTTGTATTTTAAGGTACTTGCGTACCTGTTACATATCGCACTTGATAGCTCTTCTATAGCAGATTGAGAAACATCCCAGGGTCAAAATCTTCACGTATATATATAAATGTATGTTCTCGATGTCGGTCTTAGTCTTCAAAACAGCATTCAGCCATTTAGTTATTCCAACAAGATTCAACACGATAAAGCAGAGCCGAATAGAGAAGATCCGGGGATCATACCTAATCCTGATTCTCAGTCCACAAAGGTCACTGATACTTTCACTCATTGAGGCATTCTTTGAGTGAGCAGGGTAGAGCAGGCGCTCGAAAGCAGTACTACTCCGTGAGGGCATAAACTTCAATATAGTGTAACTTTATGATTCGTAGAGGGAGAAGTTGTTGTCAAATGTAAACAATATATGATAGTACACCTATGGTAGCTTTTATCAAACAGTCCCTACGATGGTACAGCAGTTGCGGTTAAGTGTCCCTGGTCGACTCGGGGGTTCCTGCGAGTCTCAAGACTTTACCTGATCTGGGAGTATACAGATAGCCAAACTAAGTGAGATGTATATATAGCGCGTTCTAGACTTTACTTGATCTAAGGGTAAACAGATAGTCAACTGAAGTGCGATCAAATAATTGCGTTCTGGAGGTATTACTCTGTTTAGGCAAGAGCCATAAGATTCTGGTCGACCAGCGATAACACTTAACCGCTGTATCATCTAGTGTATAGCTCTTTATCAAAGGTCATTTATACCAACAACTCACACGCTGATCTCTTAGCTTACTTCTCGCCAAACCTCAATAATGCGGATAAAGCCACTAGGTACTTTCTAAGGACGTACACGGATCATACACGATTGGAAATGCAGAAATGCCTTTGACTTACCTAAAGTGTTACATTATTACTATACTAGAATTTAGGCGGATATCAGATCTGTGTTCTACAGAAGGTTTCTCCGTAATCGTCGATTTAATCATCAATGATCCTACTAAAATTAACCTAACCCAGCCCTCAAGGAATACCTACCTACCTACTACTTACCTCGTCGGCCTACTGCAGATACGAAAGCCAAAATTCGATCCTCTCATAGAACAAAGCTCGGCTTTAGAATCGGGTGATAACAAAAGAAAAGTAAATTCTTATATACAGCAATTATTTATTACAAGAAGAGCGACTGCGGTATAGAGCTCTTGAGTAAAGAAAGCAATACCTCTTTTTGTTTGGAAGCGACTTTACCGCAATGAGTTGAACACCTATGCACAACTAGAATAAGTAAATTTCTTTAGGTCCGCACATCTCCCTTTTCGCCCCTATTATAAATAATATATTTAACCGCTCTACTACTCACTGTATTGGTATCTCTGTAAAGAATTGAGAAAGTGCTTCTTCGTAGTGAAAGGTTAGGTGTTATCCATTACCACCTCATGTCCTGTCCAATCTACCGATACTTGTACTAATGCTGGCTAAGAATCAAGAGAGCTGAAACAGCCTACCTGCCTGCCTGAAAGCCTCTCTGAATCATCTTATTTATATTCCTCCCTAAGGGCATGGAAAAGATGCCAAACTCGAGGCCACTATAGCTGATACTATAATCATCTATTTACGAGCAAAACTTGTAGGATATGACATGAGATAAATGTACGTAAGGCTTATTATGTGTTACGCCTTTCATAAACTCCCTTTCACACTCCAGAGTCCAGAGATACCTCCTTCAAGTACCCCCCTCACTATCACGAGATCACAAGATGTAGGCTTCCCAACCCTTAAACAGACAATGACTTTCATACTGCCTGCCTATGAGGAATCATTAGAGCAGCGAGCCTACCTCTCTATCACATTTCCTCCAGAAGTAGCAGAGCACAGAAACTCGTCCTGAATGGTAATGGGAATCATTTCGAATGCTAGCACTACGCAATCTACGATACAGCAAGCAAACCTAACCCAACCAAACTTCCCAAACCAGACCCAGACCTGACCCGACCAATCACCTGCACTCCAGAGGAACAGCGACGAAATCCATTACTCCTATGCAAGATCAAGTCTTTTGTTACAAACTGTGGCCATTCTTTGAAAACAATCTTGGTTGTCGGATGAGCAACCACCATCCCTCGCTATGCTGCTTAACTTGTGGGGGTAAAGGGAAACACAAAATAATGGAGATTGAGATGAGGCCGTTGGACATTCGTTCCTTCATCTATCCGTTCGTCAAAGTCCCACCACCAGGAAATTTCCAGGAAAAACAAACCCAACGCCGATTTTTTGTTAAATGAAAAGCATGCATAAACAATCATAGAAAGAGGATGCTTGTGCGGAGAAAAGAAGCGAACATCAAGTTGACCCAGCTCCCATGACAGTAACACCCGTAGCAGCAGGAGCATGGTAGGATCCGATACTCTGAAAACCTCTGTAATTACTGTTAGCCAAGATTTGGTCGGAAGTTTTAGAACACAATATCATACCTCGCAAGATCAAAGCCTTGATCCTCCTCCTCATCATCCTCAATATCGTCGGCGTCTTCCTGCTTTACAGGTAAAGCATTACGAGTGGGACTAGCGGCGGAAGGTCGACGGGCTGGGGCAGGACTGCTGCTTGGAGGGAGAGCAGGACCGCCGCCTGCTGAGCCTTTAATAGGACTTAAGTCAAACGACGGTCCCTTCATTGGCGTGTTGCCGATGTCCGCGTATTTCCAAAATGGAGCTGGAGAACTGGTTGGCATATGTTGACTCGGTCGTTGAGCGGTACTTGGAGGGGCAAGACGGGGATGAACACGATGAGGAGCGGGGGTTACGAACGAGCTGTTTTCATCATGCTGCGCCATAGAAGACGGTAGAGTAGGAGGAGATCCAGGAGTATCATCTGAAAGACCAAATGAATTTCCTTGCTGTTTCTTGTGGCGTGGGAGCGGACTTCCATCACCAGGAACGTCCTCCATCGATCGTGACATTTGTCCTGCTCGGTCGGGCGTTTGCTGAAGTTCGTGGGATTTAAATGAGTTTAAGCCGGGAGGCGAGATAGGAGAAGGTTTAAGTCTCTGCATTCCGTTCTGGGTTCCTTCCTTGGGGATCCGAGCCACAAAAGCAGCTGGTGAACCAGTGCCGGGTGAGCCTCGATGACCTCCTCGACCTCCTCGGAAACAACTTCTTGCCATATCGTCGCGCATCTCGGGGACTATATGCCACTTCATACCCTTGCCAGGTTCGTCAGTCTCTCGAGCTACCTTAGCGAAGGCCTTATTCAGAGACAGATTGTGACGAATAGAATTCTGTCAAAAGATCAGCATACCAACAATTCGTGACGTTAATACTTTGAACTCACCTGCCATCCACTAGGAACCTGTTGACGATAATAAGCATACTTATCCGTGATGTAATTGTAAATACCAGCAAGTGTCAGCTTCTCGCCTTCGGCATTAAGAATGGCCTGACTGATCAACTGAGCATAGCTGTACGAGGGCTTCAAGTGACCATTCGCATCAAGACTGTAGTCAATATCTTCAGAGTTCATGAGCATAGCACTCCCACCATGAAATCCAGGAGACTTTCCTATCAAGTATGGATGTTTGCTCCTTTGGCCGGGAGGAGTTCCTGGGCGTCTATAATTGGGAGGGGCAGGAGCAATTGGCATCTGACCGTTCATTGGGAAATGGAGTGGACCAGAGGCAGGTGAGGGTTCGTCTCCATCTTGAGTCTTATCGTCGTCAATTTGGATCAGGCCAGCTCTCTGCAGGTACCTATCGTGAACCTGTAGAGTCCCATTGGGCGTCGGCATAACCCACATCATCTCAACGCCACCGATCTCGAGAATTTCTCCGTTGACTAGGACGTGTCGATCTCCTCTTCGCAAGTTTAAGTTATCGATCTTGACGCCGTTGCGGCCCAGAACCCGTAAAGTCCAACACTCGTTTTCGCTGTCGTAGAATATCTCTGCATGGGATCGAGAAACAACCTTGTTTGGTCCTAGATCGATGTCTATAGCAGTCTCCTTCTCCTTGCTAGGGAAAACAGCTGATTCGTCTCCGCCCTCACCGGATGGTGCTGCTGGCTCGGCCTCAGGTGGTCGGCCAATAGAGAGTTTGATTTCAGTGACGTAGAAAGACCAATCCTTACCCGCGAGCTTCGCATACGCCGTGACGGAGTGATTTGGAGTCTGCTCGAAATGCTCATTGGAGTGGTCCTTCGCAACTTGGACAAATCGAGGAGGCATGGCGAGGAAAGGTATAACCGCCTCGATCAACCTATCGTCGTCCATTGTGAGATCGTCGCGGCTGGTGGGCAGTGGCTCCTCAGGCTTGGGTTCTGGAACAGGTTCCTCCACCGTTTCCTCGGCCTTCAATGCCGTCAGAATTGTTGCTGCCTTTGTCGTGGTATCTAAGCTTACCTTGTGATTCTTTCTTCGCTTTGCGGGGCGGGAGGGGGAGGAGTCGGGGATTTCGATGTCTTTATTGACTTCCTTCCGAGCTCGGGCATTGCGCTTGGAAGAGGGCGCCATCGTAGATTCTGGGGGCACTCTATGCAAGTATGCAGGAAGATAGTTGGTGAGGATCTGTAAGCAGCATCATCCGTCAGTGAATTGTTGGGCGTTGCTGTAGGCAGAAGCGGAAGCGTGAAGGGAGGCCAGGATTGCGACACTGTGTCATTGATTTGATTGACGAACCTACCTAATTTGAATTGGGCGAGCGAGCGTGCAAGTCCGAGGCTACTTATGCGTGGACAGAATACAGAGGAGCAATCGATGGCTCTGTGCGCCTTGTATTGGTCGCTGTGGTTGACTTCGATGTCGTTATTTGCTGGTTTGTTGGGTTTGGTGGTGGTGTAGGTGGAAGGAAGTTCGCGATTGCCGCGAGAGTTTGCTTCGCGTCTCGTTTATCGGGGCTCAAACTCTCCTCAAATATGTCGTTGCGCAGTCGTAAAGCAGGTCGTCGCGGATACTTCGAAGATCTTGTAGGAACTTCGCAGATGCCGCAGATGAAGGCCGGGAAGAGAAGTTTTGTGTGTCAGGGGAAGAAGGGGGTGTTGTAATGGTGGAGGATCTCGAGGAAGCCTTTGCCTTTTTGCTTCTCTTAATCGACGATTATTGGTGGCTCGCCCCAAAAATCAATATTTGTGGTCTGTGCACGATATCCGGCGTCATGCTTGCTTAGTCTTATTTACCATCTCAATTCCCTTCTCATCTACACAGCTCAAGGAACAACAACAAACATACAAATAGACACGGATTAGCAATCAATTTAGAGAGACTAGAATAACATGTATATTACAGCATAATTCTACGACATCAGCTGCACCAGATATTGATTTCAGCTTCGATGTTGTCTCGCTTGTGGAATCCACGTGATACAGCAAAATATTGACATTCGGCCTTTTTGCAAAAATATGTGTGCGCCTAGTTTGCAGACGGCGTAAACAATCGCTTTAGCCTCAGAATTGTGGTGAATACCCTCGGTAAACCCGTTTGAGCTAGTGACTTTAGTCCCATTATTTTGTTGACCTCTGAGCCTAGGCTACCATTGTTTGGTTCACGTTTACCGGAACCGAGATATCGAGGCTGGTCGAATTCGTTGGGGGAAACTTGAACTCGTCGACCGATGGAATTTAACAAAGCTACGTCAGGAACACACTAAATTCAGATTCAACGTCGCGAAAAATGACATAGGACATTCCTTAGGCAACATCTCAAAGTCATGAAACTATTATAGGGCTTTCTGTGTTACGGTAAAAAGGCTTCTAAATGATGCTAAAACTCTTACACTCCCTCACCGGACACTGATCTATAGCAGCCTCGAACTAGTAATACAATAGGATCTTACTTTTAAACGAGGCTGTCGAAAATATTTACGTTATCTTGGAAAGTCCTGGAGGAGGTTCAAATTCGTGATATCCAGAATACCTAAGAATGGAATCGTTGGGGATTAATGACTTCTAGCTTCGTGGTTATCGTCTAACGCTAAGGTATCTTAAAGGACTACTAAGTTGCATCCGGACGATCCGAGGAATAAGCAGTTCTGTCTTTGAGAAACGAAAAATGTCTCTGGAAACTGTGCCCTGGTAAAGTCATTAAATATTCTTTTGATTTAAAAGAACCACTTTTTTAAATGTCCTATTAATGCTTAAGTAACTTTTAGATTATAGTTGGACGATAGGCAGTTATATATTCTGCAGAGTAATTCTATTAAAGTCAGACACTTATTTGATGACCTGATCATAGAACGTGTGTCAGATCTTCCTTTGCCGGTCAAAATTCAGATCCGCTTGCTCAAAATCCCACACACACATTCCAAAACAATATCTGTCTTCATTGACCCGTCTACGAGTCTACTCACATATTACTTCTCAGTAGAACAAGTCACTATTACCACACACCCATCCACGCATCCTCGCTCTAATTATATACCCGGTCCACCACTTCCGAGCTCGACTTCCCGCCTTACCTTACAAGTCCGGCACAAGGCTAAGCCAATCCGTCTCCAGCGAAAAAACCACTGCTTCAAGATTAAAACAATTTTTTTTTAGCAGACTCGTCTTCTCTGCTCATCTGACCGAGATATCCATGAAATATTTACGTGATATCACAGGATCGCCTTGAGTAATATCCTGTAGATTTTTCCATGATTTTGGATTTGATTTGAATCCCTAATCAAGTGAATATCTTCGATGAAGATAAATCTGCCCAGCTTCCGCTTTGCAATTCCTTCTATACTTTCTATGACCTAACCTCTATTCATACATTCAAAAACCTCAAACTCATACTCCCCGCTCACATATAAACACTACTCTTCTCCCAAACCTCTTGAAACGAAAACTAATTCACATCAAGCTCTTTCGCCAGGAGTGGCCAAAGAAGGCTCGGGCCGCTGCATTTACTATGAAGACATCTTATGAAATTGGAGTCCGGAGATCCACGGCTTCGTGCTGACATCACATGCTCACCACTCTTTCAGAAAGGTATTTAGTTTTTCGGGAAAGGCATAATAGTAGGGTCTCGATCTGGAGTAGCATAGCAAAATCGCATGTATCCAGATATCAAAGCTATCCTTGCATCGATTCACGCTCACTAAACATTCTCCCTGTATATAGTTTAGTTTGTACACTACCTTCATATCCTTAAGCGCTTCGTTGGAATGATTGAAGCTTAGTATGACAACCCTGAGGAAATGACCGTTGAAATCGTGGACCTTCGATCTAGCTTTCAAGGCCCCCCGACTCCTTTTCGGAAAGAGATAAAGGCTCCGATTCGTATCATTAGAATACGGTATCAGTTGATAGTATTACGTCAAGGAGGTCCATAAAGCGTAGCATTCTAAGATCGTTGCACATGTCGAATATGTGCCTGTCCAAATTAGATCACTTATCTATCTGAGTAAGAAGCAGTCTAAATGCTGTACGACTTCAAGTGTCGTACAGTTGAGATTCAACTACCCTATCGAAAAGAATAAACTCTTGAATATGCAGGCCAGAAAGGGCGACTTGCGCTCATGATGCAGTGGAGCGGTTTTAGTCCAAGATTTGGAGTATCGACTCGCTGGCAGGACCTCAACACAGAATGCATCGTTCAAGCCTGTGCTAAGACATCGTTGTTTCCCGTGGAGCGAGTATAACTTGGATATCACAACGCAAGCAGGCGCTTCTCTTCTAGATCTAGATACTTGTACAGTTTGCACAGCAATCCAATGACAACCCATCAACACGTACTTCCAAAAAAAACCAAAAAAAAACCCCTACGCCACCGAGCATCCCGAACTAAAACCCCGGGGATCTCCGATAAACGTGGAGTACGGGAAATAGTAGCGTCGTGAAGTATTGTAGAACCTGATTTGAGAGTATTGCTGGAAGGTGAATTTCGAACTACGGCTTCTCCTAAGCACCTCGGCTCAACAATGGAAAGCATCGGCATGCCGAGTGATCAAGTTCGGCTGGAACACGCGCCGATTGAAGGTGGGAGAAAAATGCCCTATGACAGGCCGTAGACATGACCCGAGATTCAAATATCCGATGGAAATAGGGCAGGGTTGAAAACTCTGGAGAGTTTTACTCCTGTTCGGTGATTCCAGGAAGAAGGTAAAAGCTTCTGCACTGTTGCCGCTGAAGATTTTGCTCGCGGAAAGAACTGTATGTGACACCGAGCTCCATGTCATTCCTAATCCGGATCCTGTCTTTGGCATTGGCTGAGGTGGATGAGGTAGGTAAGGTACCATGCTATACCGGTAGTTGTTCTCTTGACTTTTGCCACGACTCGATCTTATCAATGCAAGGTTCCGAGTTTTGCGCGATGATGAATCCATCGACCAGGTTAGCCACAAGAAAGGTGAGAAGAAATGGATTGAGGAATTGAGACAGTCGAATAGCATCGGACGGCCAACTAGGCCAGCGATGATTGATTGGGACCCTATTACACTGCCTCTCCTTTAAATCGACCTTAGACGACTTCAGATGGACTGCCGTGGCCTCCAGCCAACAGTTGTGAGTGCGCCACAAGCTGGCCCCTCACTGTCATACTTTTACCCCTTCGGTAGTTCTTTAGATTGTATCTTGCTGTCCGAACAACGAAATGCTTGGGTACCAGAAACGCAAGAATGCGTTGAACGCAACGGATCGTTGTACATGAAATGGGACGACCAGTGCAACCTGTCTAGTCTCTACTTAGCTTTCAATCCCATGTGCCTGGCCAAGAAGCAGAACTTCAATTAGGCAGGTTGTTGACAGCTCTAAAAGGACGAGAAACGATCTTCTCGGGCAGCTGCTTTCACATGTATACCTACCTACCAAGTAGTGTGTAGTACAGATTGGCAGAATGTAGTCGCATGGGCCAAGCACCTGCCTGGCTCCTGGCTCTTGGCTCCTGGCTGCATCGATCGGCTGCCGCTGCATGGATACAGTCATCGGATTGGTCAAGCAGAAGCCTCTGACCTAGAATGTGATCAAATCGGTAACCGAGAAAGCCGTTGAAGAAGATGACGGGCGGGGAAAGGAAGGCGATTGACTGGCCAGCTCATGTCAACAAGGGACATAATAAATATTCGAGTCTGACAGATGTCGTCAAATGGTCCAAAGCCAGGTTCTCGATGAGTCTTTGCCGGAGAGGCTTCAACTTAGACTCGGGATATCCGACCATCATCAGGCGTTCGTCAAGCAGGGCAGACAACATCAAGTCGGTAAGTGGGGTCCGAGGTGTCATTCATATCAACCGATAGCATGTCATCTACGGCCGGCTAAACGCCCAGATATCAACTCGAAGCATGCGTCCCCTTTGCCAGCCAGGCAGTCTAGAAACTACCAAGGTTGATCCAATCCAATTATTAATGCTCGACAAAGCTGAACTGAGCTGAGCTCACCAGCGATGCTGTAGCCCCTTGGATGGGGATGGAGGATAGAGGATTGCAGAAGTATGGGTATGCGATGCCATGCCATGCGATGCGCCGGGACGGCAGCACATGTGGCCGACCAGCGAGCGGCTCGCTTCTCTCATCTCAAACATACGTCCATTCCAATATATAGGGAGGTAGGTAGGTGGGTAGGTAGGTAGGTAGGTAGGTAGGTAGGTACAAGCAGGCCAAAATGAAGACTTTAATGTAAGGCAGGGATCCTTGAACCTAAGTGTAACTGCGCTCGGTTACGTGCAGTATAAGTACTTCCGTACCTTCAGATCGTGCTACCAGGATCTTGATGGCTGCCAGTCTCGCATGGCATTGGTATTGGCAGGCGTCTGTACTTCCGTGCGTACCTATAGGTTGAGTCCCTAAGGCCTGATGTTGTTGCTCCTAGAGCCGAAGTTGAGCATTCGGGTGGCGACGATGGTCTCGGATGACTTTAGAAATCAACCCTGGGCTTTTATGACTGAGAGGGCAAGATTGGCCTGTGCTGTACGTACAAGTACTGCAATTTACCGGGATGGAATGGGATGGGGTGGTTTCGCAGAGCCAGAGACGGCTGTCAACTTCAAGGGCAGGTGGGCGACCGAGTCGTGCTATTCCGACTGGGCGCCGAAACGGTAGGAGCTTCCCCAATTCTTATCCTCAGACTCCGTTCTTCAGCAGCAAGAGCTAGCGAGGTAGGTAACTTCCGTAAAACAGAACCTAGACGAGAGATAAACTCTTAGTAGGATTAGTCTGATTAGTTCTATCCTGCAACTTCCACTTTGCTCTGTCCTGGTCGAGATCCTTATACATTTCCCCCACCTCGATATCATCCCCTCTTGTCTCTCGGGGTGTCCCGGACCGTGGAGAACAGAGAGATAGATGCGCGCAAGGACACATGTCGATCCTGATATACCGATAGTCTAGCAGCTCAATTGACCCAGTTTAAATGCCACTCCAGGATCCTCATCAAGGCCCTGTCGTGCAGTCGTGGATCTAGCCGCTGCCATCCCTCTCGATCTGGCCCACTTTCTCCCCGAGTTCTGCCCTGCTGGTATCCGTCTGCTACCCTTTATATGAGAGGTCTCTTTCCCTTCCGTCACTCATCAATTTGACAATTGTGTCAAAATACAAACAAAGGAAGTAACAAACTCTGCTACACTTCCTCGATCATCATCCTCCATTCTTCCTTATACCCATGATCACCTTTCTTTGTGAGGGCTATCTTCTCTACTTGATCCTCCTCTTCAATTGACATTTGGAATACCCCATCCGTTGAGCACTACTCACTTATCATCAATCCATACATCTATTGCTTCACTAGCATCAAACATACATCATCATGGCCCCTTCTGCTGTCACCGAACCTCACCATGAGGGTTTGACCACTTTTCCTGTGAAGAATGGCCGACTTCTCAAAGAGTATGGAGACTTGTCCAACGGACATCTCTCTCCAGAGGCTAGGAAGAAAACCGAATTCCTCCTCGATAGACACCTTCACAGATCCTTTCCAGTCGTTGAGAGCGCAAAAGGTCATTATCTTCACCTCACAGATGGCCGAACTATCTTCGACGCCACATCGGGAGCCGCAGTATCCTGCTTGGGACATGGCAACCAAAGGGTCATCGATGCTATGACGGCTCAGCTGACCACCGGAGTTCCATATCTCGCCTCGACCTTTTGGGGATCGGAGATTGTAGAGAAGCTTTGCAAAGAGCTGATCGATGGAACTGAGGGGAAGATGTCTCGAGTTTACTTGACTGGCTCAGGTAAGTCCTGATATGACCTTCAAGCTACTCATAACCGTACTGATGCACTATCAGGCTCTGAAGCTATGGAAGCAGCCATCAAACTATCTCGCCAATACTTCTATGAGAATAACAAGAAAACCTCTCGTGTGAACTTTATTGCCCGCGAGCACTCTTACCATGGCAACACCATCGGTGCATTAGGCATATCTGGCCATGTTGCCCGGAGAGCACCATACACCCCCTTTCTGATGGGTAATGTGCATCATATATCTCCCTGCAATGCATACCGTCAACGCCAAGATGGAGAGTCTGACGCCGATTTTGTGGCCAAAAAGGCGGCAGAGCTCGAAGCGAAGTTCCAGGAGCTAGGTCCGGAGACAGTTGTTGGTTTCATGATGGAGCCAGTCGTCGGGGCCGCCTTAGGCTGCGTTCCATCAGTTCCGGGCTACTTGAAGGCCATGAGAGATGTCTGCCACAAACATGGAGCACTCTTCATCCTCGATGAGGTTATGAGTGGTATGGGTCGTTGCGGTACTCTGCATGCTTGGCAGGATGAGGATGTTGTTCCTGATCTTCAGACAATCGGCAAAGGTCTGGGTGCTGGATACCAGCCCATTGCAGCAGTCTTGATTTCTCACACAGTGGTGAACGCGCTGCTGAATGGTGGTGGACAATTCATCCACGGACAAACCTATCAAGGGATGCCCATCCAAGCCGCGGCTGCCTTGGAGGTTCAAAAGATCAAACGTGAAGAGAACCTAGTGGAGAACGTTCGAATCCAGGGGATCTACCTTGAGAAGCGTCTCAAGGCTCTTCTAGGGGACCATTCGAATGTTGGCGATATCCGTGGACGAGGCCTCTTTTGGGGTATCGAATTCGTGAAGGACAAGAATACCAAGGAGCCATTTGCACTGAAAATGGGTATCGCGCAGAAGGTTCATGACACCGCGATCTCAGCCCCGTTCAACATGACCATGTATCCAGGCACAGGAACTGTCGATGGTATCTCGGGTGATCACGTTATTTTGGCCCCACCATACAACATAACAAAGGCGGATGCTGAGTACATTGCTCAGGTCACATCAGATGTCATTCATCAGGTCTTCGGATAGATGGTCGAACATTGGATGGGTCCTGGAGAGAGCGCGAGTGAGGATGGGATCGTCTGAGCTCATTTTCCTGACTCCTTTCCCTGTATTGGATTATGTATAACCTTCCAATCAATCATTACCTCGTCGGCGGATTCGAGATGCTAGAGATAGTATAGTAGGGACAGGACTGAGAAAAGGTATGGGAACAGAACCTCTTGAGAAGCGTCGTTGTATTGTAGAGAAGGTCTGGAGACCTTGGAAAGAAAGCTATAGGAGGGAGAGGTCTGTGCGCTACTAGCTAGGTACAAATCCAGTGACATCACAAGTCCACCACCTATAAGTCTCGCCCTCGAGACCTCTATCGATATGCTAAAGTAAATCATATAATATAGCTATAAATATACCTCTAGAACTAAGTACTCCTAGAAGTCCACCTGAATAACTCCCTCTAGAGATAAAGAATATCTCCTTCTAATATCATAACTCCTAAACCTATAGATTAAAACTCTATAATCCCTAACCTTAAACCTTCTATATATATTATCAAACTCCCCACTCCTACTACTATACCCCTAGTATAGAATCTCTAGCTATTACCTCTATCTTTCGACTTATTCTAAGCTCTACTAGCAGAGAATATTTACCCTTCTTAGCTCTAAGGTTCTAATATAATAGTAGTCTTTCCTCCTATCTATTCATAAGGTATAAGTTTCGCAGATAAAAGGGCTTTATTTAATCGATATAGAAGTATCGTAGTATAAGTGTTCCGTCGATCTACTATAAGGTATACGATTTACTATATTCGCTACCTATACTAGAGACTACGAAAGGACCTCTCTAGCTTAAGCGTAGCTTTTATCTAGCTATAGTATAATCGTAAAGTATAACTATAGAGCCGATACCTAGATATTATCTTCCAGATACCCTTAGATTATATATCTCTTTCTGTCTTATTCTCTCTAAGTATAAAGCTATATCTACCTGCTCTAATTTAGCAGCTTACGCCCTAATATACTCTAGCACCTTATCTCCCTATTCCTTGTTCTCCTTACTATTAGCTCCCTAAAGTATATCAGGGAAACCCTATAAGTCTAGCTCCTAATAAATCGCTCTAATATAATAGGCAGGAAAGGTAAGGTCTACTTCTGACCTAAGCTAGTACCTACGGTATATATGAAAAAGGGAGTAACTAAGGAACCTAATCTCTCTTAAATTCATTTTAAATACTACTTTTTGAAGCTTAATAGTATAGTTAGGGCTAGTCTTAGTCATCGCTTACTAGACTAAATCAATAGCCTTCTCTGCTATACCCGTAGACTTCTTAGAGGCTAAGGGTAAGTTAAGCTATAAAATACCTTTCTTACTAATATAGTTTCTGATTTCTTCCCTAAAGTGACTTCCAGGATCTACATAAAAGCTAATAGGTATACTATCTATCTTAAATAGTATATCTAGCGATACCTTAATATATTCCGAGTCAGCTACTATATAAGGAAAGGCCTAAACTAGCCGGGAGAAGTAGTTTATAATAATAAAAAGGTATCTATAACTCTCAGGTAGTTATATAAAAGGTCCATAAAAGTCTACCCTAAGTAATTCTATTAGTATAAAGACTATAATCTAGGAGAGTAGTACTAACTTCTGAGCCGGTCCGTGTTTCGCGTATTATAGATACCTAGTAATATATAGAGTAATATCCTTAGTGAGTATAAGCTAATAGATACCTCTGAGTTTTCTAGTAGTAATAGTCGATATAAAATATCCTCTCTTGTCATGCGCCTTTACTAAAGCTTCTGTAACTTATCCTAGTATAAGATAATATTTATATACTTCTCTCTATTTATACTATAATACCTTATACTCCTACTTATATTTCTTATATTAGAGCTCTAGGGATCTCTTTCTTATGCGATCTGTACTATCTAGGTAGATACTATAAAGAAGGAACCTGATAATATCCTTATACTAGTATATCTTCTCATAAGCTTCTAAAAGGGATATCAGCTCGATTATTACTAGCTTCGATGACTAGTAAGTCTCTGCAGATAGAGCTTCAAATATTTCATAGAGAGGCGTATCTTCTAAAACTTATAATCTAGTAAAAAGTGAACTTAACTATAAAGTTATATCCTAGAACCTCTCTCCTACTACATATAGAGCAGCTATAAACTCTAGATCTTCCTTCTCCTTTCTAGCTTATTTCTTAATATTATTAACCTTAAATATTCCCTTAATAACTTCAAGCTTCTTATTATTAGCTTTCTCAGAAGTAAGCTCTAATTCTTTCAGTAGATCTTTATATTTACTAATTCTATCTTTCTATCTCTAGATAGGTCTAGTAATAGTCTATTACTCTTCTCTAAACCTTATTATATCTAGTCTATCGTAATTATCTCCCGGGAAAATAGTACGTAATAAAGCATCTATAGTCTTATTTCTACTACCGGGAATATAATGAATTCGCATATTTAATAACCTTAGCTCTGAAGCTTACCTAGTATAAATTCCTTCTTAGAGCGCTAATAAGTCTAGAAAGTGAGTAAGTAGCTGATAATCTATATAGATTATTCCTAGCTTATCTTCTCTTAACATATAATAGTACTTATAGCTGAACTCCATAATAGAAAGTAGCTCGCGTTTATAAGTTCTATAATTTCTCTAGGCCTTAGAGAATATAAAACTATCGAAAAGGATTAGTACTATCTTCTTCTCTTCCTCCTTAGATTATATAATATAATATCCTCCTATATATCTACTAGTATCTATATACATTTATACTAGGAGAGTTAGATCATAGCTATTTCTCTCTACTACCCTTAAGTATACTTCCTTTAGTAGCTCAAATGATATCGCCTTATTCTCTCTCTATCTCTATTCTATATCTCTAGTAAGTCGATTTAGTAGTCGAGTAATCTCCGTATAATTCTTAACCTATAGTCGCGTTATCTAGATCGCTCCTAAGAATCTCCTGACCTCTATAGTATTTTTTAGTATTAGTTATATATTAATCCTTAATACTCTTTCCGGTTTAATTATAGATTTTCCACCCGCCTTATATATAGTCCCTAATACTAGAACCTCTATTATGAATAATAGGCACTTCTTAAAGAAGAGCTTAAGACTAGATTATAAGAGTTAAGGGAGGAGATATTCTTTTAGAAAGGTAAATGCCTCCTTAAATATCTTAAAAGCTATAAAGATATTATCTATATAGAAGAGTAAGGCCTAAAGAACTACTCTACCCTTAGAAATAATTAGAGAGAATAGCAAGAGCTCAGAATTATCGAACCCTTTTACTACCGCTTCCGCAGACTTAGGTATATCCCTAAAGACTAATTTCATTAGTTCTATTATAGAGAACGCTAAGCTTCTATAGCCCTAGGGCATACGGGTTAGTTATAATTATCTATAGCCTAGCGCAGAGAAGGCATAGATATAGCGGTCTTCTAGATATAAGTTTACTAACTAGTAGGCGTGCTTAAGGTCTATTTAGATAAATAGATAATACTTAGGATTACTGAGAAATATAAAGCACTTTACTATAGATATTATTAAGTAGCTAAGTGTCTTTTCTTTTATTTTAGAGTAATTAAATATTACTCTATATTTCCTAGTTTATACCTTAGAGTCTGATCCTTTATCTACTATATATAGATAGCTATTCTAATCTAATAGCGCTCCGTTAGCTAGGAGTATACTCTTAAATATCCTATACTTAATTCCCTTCTTAATTATCTTATTTAGCTAAGTAAGCTTAGCTAGTATATATCTCCTAGCTATATTCTCCTGGACTAGCTTAGAATATTCTGGGATTCTAGCTCTATAGTAATAGAGATTAGTAAATAGTATATCTTCTAAGCTTATTGAATTAATATATCGATATATATATAGTAGCTTATGAACTTACTTGATTTCTTCTAATAGTATAGCTGTACTAAAAGTTAACTAGCTCTTAGTAATCTAATCGTTCAGAACTTCGTTAGTTACTTCTGCTATTAGTAACCTAATAACTCTTCTTTATATAGAGAATACTATAATATATAGTGCTTTCTTATTAGATTCTATAGTAATATTCTATACCTTAGCGTAGTTACTATATATTCTAGGCTATTCTGCAGATATAGGTCGATATTAGGATTTCAAGGAGAGCTTTATAGCTAGATAGCAGGACTAAAGGTAATTACTATAGATTCTCGAAGTTTTTAGCTAGGCTGTGTTCTTTAAGGATAGAAGAAGCTATAATAATAACCTAGACTAGGTAGTAGCCCTCCTAGTCTCTAGCATATATATAAAGGTAAGGTTAGCTTAAGTAAATAAGGCTAGGAATAAGCCTACTAATACAGAGGAGTACTAATTTATAATAGGCCTCCCTTCCACTGAGGGTATATAGTCTTTGAAATTTGAAGCTTTAGGAGTCCCTTTTAATATATAAGAAACTTCTAAGATATCTACTAAATATCTAAGGTTTCGGGTAAGTATAGTCCTAGAGACCTTCTGATAGCTATAGCGGGCTAGTAATAAGTTTAACGTCGTCTTAGGACGGCCTAGTAAGTCTAGTTTTTTAAAGAGTTAGAATTACTAGAAGAAGAAGTATTTTTAGAATCAGATTCGGAAGAAGAAGAGTCAGGGGTAGTATTGTTATTAGTAGTAGAGAGGTCGGAGCTCTCTGTAAATCGAATAATTAAATCCGATATATCTTTATTAGATTTCACCTTTAGATATAGAATTAGGTTTAAGGGTATAGATTCTATAAAGAGAGGGCTTTAAATAGTAGTAGTTATTTCTTTACTTCGATTACTGCTAAGGGTAAGAAGACCTTTATAAATATCGATCTTCGTATTAATAGAATATAACCACGGGAGCCTAAGAAGTAAGCTCAGCTCCTTATCGTTTAGACTCTTAGTATCTCTTATAAATATATAGACTTTTCGCTATATATCCTTTACTCTAAAGTTAAATACGATAAACTTAGTAAGTTAATATTATATGCTATTAGCTGTACTATAGCTGACCCTAGCGTGTCCATAAGAGGCTAGTGGAATAGTCTTTAACCTCAGATATTACTATAACGCGGGAGATATAATAACTAGATCAGAGCCTTAATCTATAGAATATATACTAACTTTTAATTCCACGATTATAGCTTTACCCTTTTCTACTACTTTTATCTTCCTAGGAACCTTCTAGGCCTTATTAGCTAGATGAACTCGTAGCGTAACTTAGGTAAGCTTCAAATTCCTAGTGATAGCTACTGATAAAGCTTATATAGATCTAGGTCTAGGTATACTATTCTCAGTCGAAGACTTCAGGTTTACTTTCTTTTGATTACGACGCGTAGATAGCTTACGAAATTACTTTAATATCTCTAAGGATATCTGAAATAATTCTAGAAGATTTATCGTGATATTAATACTAGTAGCTAGGTCCTTGAAATTAACTAGTCCTAATCCTTTATACTTAACTATCTCTCTTAATTATCTCCCTTTCTTCCTATCTTCCTTTATCGTAGACCTTAGTCTAGATCCTTAAGTAACTACCTCTAGTTCCTTAGCTATATCCTACTCCTTAGGAATATTAATCCTTATATATTTCTTATTCCGGGTCCTATATATTACTCTAGTATAAATACCTTTATCTTCCTCCTCTCTTTCTGCCTTATTTCCTAATATCTCTACGGACTCTACTTAGTACTATAAGTTATCTAGAAGTATAATTATAGCTTTCGCTTTTCTCGCCTTATTTCTTAACTTAGTAGATCTAGCTTATATAAATTAATTAAATAAGGTTATTTCTATTAAGCTTAGTATACTAACTCTATCTGAGCTAGAAGCTAATATTACAGATATTATCGATAATAATTTAGAGGTGCTAAAAGGAACCTTATTATCTATAGCTCTAGGTCCTTCGATACTATAAAAGTCTCCCTATAGCTAAGTATATAATACTTAGGTAGTAGTTTCTAGGAATATAATTTATTTCAGGTGCGCACGCTCTTAAAAAGGTAATATAATATTTAGGTAAGCTGACTTAAAGTAGCTGTAATATCTATAGCTAATGCAGAGGATACTATCCCTCTTAGAGTTATATACTAGGGTCCTATTAATATATAGGTTTAAGCTTTCTCACGCCGGTTATAAAGGAGGAATATTAGTAGAAGTATTAATATTAGTTTATATTCCGTTTCTGGGATATAACTACTATCTGTCGCCTATATTAAAGTTATTTCGATAGTAAGGTAGCTAGTATTACTAAAGTTAGTACCTAGTTCTACTCCTAGCTACCTGCGTTATTTAAGTATTTAAGGTTAGAGGGGTAGTAAGCTATAGAATCGGCTATAATTAGGGTAGATAAGTAGGTAAGGCACTCGAAGAATTCTGCTTAGATTAATAGGAGCTCGAAGGATTCTGAGGTAGGCCCGAAGAACTATTTTACTAACTCGAAACACTAGTATTAGTCTGCACTCTATAGGTAAGCGTATTCTAGGTATAAGTAGCTAATATAATATATATAGGTATTCTTATAGCTTACGCGATATACTCTTCTAGTCTATTAAAGTACTTTCTCTTCTCTACCTCTTCTTCTACTTTCTCCTGCGCCTTAATTAACTATTACGATAGATAAAGCACCTTATACGTTCTCTATAAGTATAGAACGTGTAGAATATTATTATTTAAAGTATAAACTCTTAGCTTATTATCTTTAATTCTATAGATAAAAGCCTAGGTAAGAGAGATAAGGATATACTTATCAGAGGTCTTCTTAAGTAATAAAGGTTCTCCTAGACTCTTCTTAATATTAGTAACTCCTATACGTTTAAGGAGAGTAGTAGTATAGTAGTAATAAGAGGTGAGATTTTTATATTCTCCCTAAATAAGATTTAATACTTTAGCTATAATATCTACTTCCTCTAAGGGCAGTTTATCGTCTAGATACTGAGTTTTAAGCTACTCGATAACTTCTTACTTCTTTTCTTTACTTATATATATTCTATTTTATATAATCTCTTTTATCTTAGTATCTGATCGGAAACGCCTTAAAGTATCTCTACTAAGTAATATAGTAATAGCTCTAAGATAAGTTAGAGCTAGTAGTATTAGACCTTCTACCTTAAAGTCATAGTCTAGATAGTCTAGCTATTATACTACTAGTATATCTCTATTACTATAGAAGTCCTTAGCTCTCTTAAATCGGGATATCTTTATTCTAAATATTCTAGATATATTACCTTTCCTACCTTCCTTAACTTTCTCTCGAGCAGCCTTAATATCTATCTTAGAGTTCAATTTCTACTAAATTCTTTCTTTTAGCTACTCTATTATTTCTCTAAGCTTAGTTTAATTATATATTATATAGCTTTAATCGAAGATAGAAACCTTAAAGGCTTATAGAGGAGTTAGTATTTCAGCTACCTCTAGTGTTTCTCCTCCCTCTTTTATAATCGTGTTATCTTAATATAGAGGCTATAATAGCTTTGTTATCTATACTGATTATTAGAGGTTTTAGGTTTAAGCTATATTTAGTAGCTTCTTTAGTATTAATAGAGCAGATAATTCTTAAGAAGTTATACTCTCTTAGATATTTTTTAGCTTATAATAATAAGTATTAGGTATAGAGCTTATTCCTATTAAATATTTAACTAATACGAAAGTTTAGAAAATTAATATAAATTCTAGAGACTCTAGTATATATAACTATATAATTAATAATTCCCCTGATACGTCGTAGCTACTATATCTTAAGGGTTATAATATCTTCTAGCTAGAAAGTTAATATATAGAGTTTATCTTAGCTACTAATATAGTACTAGATTAGCTTAGGGGAAGCTACGCAGAAGTTGCAGGGAAAGGTAAGGTTAGCTTCGAGACTGCTCGAGCTAAGATAGGGTAGGTAAGCTCTTCGATATTCGGGTTCTCGAAAATTCGAAATTTAGAGAACTTTCGAGTTAATCCCTTTAGTTCTTTATAGAGATTTATATATAAGGGCTATAAAATAGTATGAGGAGGTACTGAATCTACCGCGTTAGATTCTGAAGTTTAGTAGTCAGGGTATATCCTAGTCGATTATATAAGTATATTATTTATTAACTCCTAGAAGGAAGAATTAATTTCGTTAGATTCTTTACTACTAGAGTACTAAGTGTCGTTAATATATTATAGTGATTATGGCTAGTTATAGTAGTATTATTCAGCTTTTAGCGTTAATATTATCTATAGTTGGCTCGAAGCCAAGTTAGCGGTAATATTCTTGTTTCGAGGTGGGCTCGAAAAGGAGATAGCAGGGCCGGTTTATATCACTCGAGGCTCTCGAAGGGAAGAGCTAGGATATAGGATTTCGAGATAATCTTTACTTAGGATATGACTTCTATACTCGGATATAGGGTTATTATCCTTAGGGAAGCTGCAGGTAGTGGATCTAGATACTTCCTTCTACTGTTTCTAAGGCCTAGAAGAATCCTGAAATATATAGAGGTGCTTAGTGTAAATAGTCACGTATAGCTAGGAGGGTATATATCCTTATAATTTAAGGCCTTCTAATACTATAGGATTCTTCGTAGATATTCTGTCGATATCTGGGGTTTACTAAGGGCTTATGCCCGAAATTTTAAGGCGATCTAGATATCTTAGGCGCTATAGTAGTATTAGGTACTACTAGTACTATTACTATACTCGGTAGTTTCTTCTGGAGAAGAAATTAAAGCACGAAAGAATTACTAGTAGATAGAGATACAGCTTAATCTCTCCCTACGGTAGTCACTAGAAAAGGTATAGGAATAGAACCTCTTAAGAAGCGTTATTATATTATAGAGAAGGTCTGGAGACCTTAGAAAGAAAGCTATGGGAGGGAGAGGTCTATGCGCTACTAGCTAGGTACAAATCCAGTGACATTACAGACTGTGCGTCCGAACCGAGAATAGCTAAGGTCCCTAGGTATGTAATGAATTATGACTATAGCCACCGTTTCAGATTCAGCAGACCAAAGCAGACTAAAAGCCTACCTCGGAAAAGAGAAAAGAAGTCACGAGTTTAATGTTGTTGACAAGGTTCTCGTCTTTTTCCTCCAAGTGGTTGAGTAGGCAGCATCAATAAAATCTCCTACAACCGAAGGGTAACACACTCCATCTCAGTAACTACAAGTAGCCACCTAACTACTGCTTGCCTTTTGACTTCCTGATGTTCTCTCACAGTCGACTGATATGAGAGTCCCATACTAATAAAATAATACGCAAAGAAATGATCTACAGAGTATCCTGAGACTCCGTGATTTTACGAATATCCTGTCCTTCCATCTGTTCGCGGATATCTGACAAGATTCAGGAAGAGTGAACGACAGGCAGATTGTCGTTTCTGGCTCTCTCTCTCTCTTTCTTTCTCTCTCTCCGGAAGTGGCAATACAATCGAACAACGATATCAAAAGTCATGGAATATCTAAAAGGGTCCAGGACACTTCTGAGAGAATGTCACAAGTTTTCCTTAAGTATCTTATGTGATTACCAATTATTGATATGATTAATCAGAGCACTACGAGAAAAACATGAAGGAAATTCTCCAGAGTTCAATTGGCTAGGCTTATGTAACCGAGCTTTATGTCTATGGAGAAGAGAGGAAGGAAAGTAGCTGTGATAATTGTCTTATCATCTTTTGCTCCCACTGCGACAAATTCTGCGGACAATGTGGGTGACTCTTTGTTTAGTACGTTGTAACAATCACAACTCATATGCAGAAGCGACAAATATCGATTTGAGGAGGGAGGGGTCTCTCTTGATTATACCCGGTCTTTCTAACCTAGTGTCTGTCTAAATTACAGGAGATGGCAGCTATGCACACATTCGATCCTATCGGCCGTGAGAGTAGAAAGCGAGATCCATGTCGTACATATACAAGTACATACCGCCATCAAATTTTCAGCTACTAAATATGCAAGGAGAAAGCAAACTTCAGCACACCGTCAAACAAACAAAGCCATCGCATCGAGAACTCATACGCCGCCCATGATGCTTCCTTTCCCTGCCCTTAGCCCTCCAGATTTTCATTCCCCTCTACCCTAGTTTTTTATGTGTTGAGTTCTATGATACAGGAGCGCTGGAACCACCGCGACGTTTAGGGTTCGTGCTGCGGCCAGGGCGCTTCTTAGGTGTGTTATTCTTGGCGTCTGTTCCCTCGATGAACTTTAGCAACTCATCAATACTACGGGAGTCGAGTCCTTTTCTCGGATCACGTCCAGAAGTAGCTTCAGCAGTCTGACCGACTTGAGGTTGAGGACGTGTCCGGCCGAGTGTCACCCGTGGAGAAACTTGAATGCCGGCACGGAGACGACGAGCCTCGACATCTTTCTCATGCTTGGCAATCGAAACGGCGTTTTGCGTGAGCTGCTCGAGCCAACTTTCGGCTTCTTTGGTGTTCTTGTCAGTGGGCCCGAGAGCGGCAAGGAAGATGTTGTAGGATTGTCGCATGCGGTTGACGGCGGCTTTAGGGTCTTGGTCGAGAGCCAGAGCTTGCGCTAGCTGGAAGAGGAGGGTTGCGGCGTTAATGGAGTCTGTGCCGAAGACAGACTCGCAGACTGCGAGGGACGCCTCGAACCAGAGGCGAGACTCATGGTACTCCTTTAAGTGCTGGAGCATGACCGCGGCGTTGTTGATTGTGGTGATGGAGTCGGGGTGGTTGGGCCCGTAGATTACTTTCCAGAGCTCCAGAGCGTGCTTGATATATATCAGTGCCTGCTTGGTCTCTCCGTTCGCATGGCCGAAGAGTCCCAGGTTGAGGTAGCTTAGGAGGGTCTCTGCGTTATCGACACCGAGAGTCCTCTCGGAAACAATGACAGCCTTGCGAGCGAGCTCTACTGCGGCCTCCTTCTCCTCCAGCTGATAATAAAGCATGGATAGAGTGTTGTAAACTCGGGCCACTTCGGGATGAATAATGCCATAGATCTGCTCGTGCAAGGACAGAGACTCAAGAAGTAAATCTTGACCAAGCTTCTTCTGATTTTGCATAATTGAGATACGACCAGCCTCGAGAGCTTCCTCGGCAAGGGAACTTCGAGGAGAAGCTTCCTTGATAACTGGGACAATGTTGATAATATCGTCTGGAGCGAAGGTATGAGGGGTCGAGACCTTCGCTGATGGGATTGAAGCTGGGGATCCATCACGAGCCTTCTTCTTCTTCTTGCTGGTCTTCTCACCATTGGGCACATTATCTTTGGTGTTCCCATTAAAAGCAAGCTCAACAGCACCGTTGGTCTGATGAGGAGTGAAAAGGTAATCTTTCAACTCAAGTTGTAAGCCAAGCTTCAGGGAAACCTCCCGCAGGAGCTGCACTGGCTTGATATTGGCGACCCAAGAGTCTTCAATGGTATATTGGTACCGTCTGAGGATCTCGCCCTCAACTTCCTTGCGCAAGCTTTCCGGAGACACCTTTTGGAAGTCCAGATCGATCTCCGGGTAGAGAGCAGCCATACTCTCATCAATGTCAGCCCTTGGTTTCGGGTTCAAGCCAGTCCCAAGCAAGCAATTAAGAAGGTGAGCAATACAAGAAGCGGTCAGCGGTGTTGGCAGATATCGTAGATATTTGCTGGCAACATGCTTGAATGCTCGAGAAACCATCTCTTGTAGTGTGAGAGCTCGCAGGCATTCGAGTCTTTTGCCTTCAGCAAGCCCGGCTAGCTTGCCTAGGTATCTGATGTTGATACCTCTCTTGTGCAACAGTCGGCTCAATGAGTGACCGTCCATTGGGAAGCCAACGTCGCCCTCCTTCAAATCACTGATCAATTCTGGGAGTACAGTCGCTCGGAGGAAATCGCATGCGAGTTTAACGTCCTGCTCATCCTTGGCCATCTCTTCCTTATCGGCATCAGTCTCTGGCTTTTGTCCGCTGAACGCATCAGGGTTAAGGGAGAAGCTAAACTTGGAGATGTCGATTCGCTCCTTGTCGAAGTCGGGATTCTCTTCTAATGAGACCTTCTTCTCTTCATCAGATGCCTCTGTCGCTTCTTCCTTCTTCGAGGCATCCTCGCCTTCAATTGCCTTGTTATCAGCCTTCTCGGGTTGTGCTGCACGTCTCTTCTCCAACTCCCCATTGACCCACTCGCGTAATTTGGACTTCGAGTAAGCTTCGATGAGTTCTGGTCGCAAAACAGTCATTCTATGAGGATATGCACTCTTGCTTGCCCCGTTCACCTGTTCAGGACTGCCAATGGCAGTCCCGTATTCTTCCATCCAGGAAATGTCCAGAGGTGTAATGCGATACAAATCAAGAACATACTTTCGGCCATCTGTGCCAAGAAGGCCCTTGGTTTCCACACTACCTTCAAGGACGTGCCTCTTACCAGCCTTATCCCAAACGGCATGCTGCTTGACCTTCAAAGCCTTTGATAACTTCTCAAATACAGGGACGAATCGTTCATCCGCGGCAACGACTTCCTTTCCATCAACCGCTCCATAATCGATCTGGTTCTCTCCTGGGTCACGCTGCTTGAAAATACCAGGAACGATACTTTGGCCAACGAGTCGCTTTCCCATGTAGTCGATGACTACTGTGCCGGGAGTGAAAAGGCCGTCGATGTCCAATTGATTGACCATTCGAATACCCATAACGTCCTTTCCAGTCGCGACTCTAGCAGCTTCGTCTCCTCCCTCGGAGGCAAAAGTGCCAACACCATCCGCACCGAAAGAAAAGAAGACATTGTTATAAACAAAAATCTGAGCATCTCTATCCTCGGTGGGATTAAGAGGCGCAACTTCTCCTCGAGCAACCAGGATGGCACCTCTGGCAGCTGCCTCATTGTAATCAGCGAATAGTTTCGAGGTCAATCGTTCTCTGAAAACTCGATCCTGAACAGTCTCCTTTGGTAACTCTCTTGTCGACTGGAACTCCTCGTTCCAATCTCTCAGAGTCTCTGTATTCTCAATACCAGATATCAGATAACTTTCCTGTGTTCGAGTAATGTCCGGCTGGTGTGAAACTAGAGTTGATGTAGAGTTCGGTACTACCCAAGGGCTTGCGGGGGTTGCATTTGTTATTTGGAAGGTTGCCAGAGGTTCCTTAATGCCGTTGAATTCCTGTAGTCTCTGGAATGAAGCATCAAAGGCAGGAGACAGCTCGGAAAGCAGGTTTAGCAGTGAATGAGCTGAGTATGCCTTTGGTGCGGCACGTGGGAAAGGATCGAATTTTGCATTCGAAGACTTATTAACGTAGAAGCCGGATACATGGGCGGTGATCTGGTACTGCTCCCCCTCGATTGTCGTTACTTGAATGTACAGTAGATGTCCCTTTTGTCTGAGATGGTATGGTGGAGGGTTCCAAGGGGACACTGATATTGACTTTACGGTCTTGGGGGCGGGATCCTGAGCCTGTGGCAAGAGATTCGAAAGCACACCAGGAGCTTCGAAATCGTATGCAGACATTGGGTGGGCAGCTGTGCCGTCTGCAGAGTTCTCACTAGCTGTCACGGAATCGTGAAGAGAGAGACCGGAGAGGACACCATGTAGAGTATCCGTCCGATCCCCTGCAGCACCAATGAGCTCTCTGACTCTGACAACATGTAGTCTCGCTTCCTTCTCAGTATATGGATCCTCAACGAGGGTCAATTCAGATTCGGGTGTGAGTCCCTCCACTTCCGAGATCTGGATAAATTCGTTGATACGTTGCCCCTTGTGTTGAAGATGGAAACACGAGTATTGGAATGTTCCTGGTGTCTCGATGACCGATTGGCGTACATCATGCATCGCTTCTTGCGAAGAGACCTATTCATGTAAGTACTTGCATTGGCCCTGGGGACAAAAGTCATACCATGATTTGGATCTTCTTGGGCTCATGGGGCAAGTTGACGGTCAACTGGAAGATAGCTTTGCAGAAATCAGCATATTTCGTCCAATAGCTCCAGCATATTCTGATATGGAATGGTATTTTAAGTCATACTTTCGATTTGTTCCTCCCCTTCAGCCTTTCCATTGGTGGTCGCATGCTCTAGGTCGGTGGTTTTGTTGGGGCTATCCGCCGCTGGTGTTTCTGTCAGGAATCTGGTTAGTAGAATTCAAACGTGCTGTAAGAATGATGCGAATCCAATTGAATCTGCGAACAGTGCATCGATGTTGTCAACCAACGTACCAGGGGAAACAGTCTTTGCGTCATTGTTTTCTGCCATATTGAAGAAAGATTCGAAGATAGAGTACAGATAAAGCAAGCAATAATTCCCAAACTAAACCAAGATATGCAGATAAGGAGAGACGGTGACTTTTGATACAGGACAATGGTAGAAGTTTTGCAAAATCGAGGAAGAGAATACAGAGTATTTCAGGAGAAGCAGTGTAGAGATTCGAGTCGTGAATGGAATTTTATTCGAGGTGCAGGGGGGGCACCCGGTGGAGCCCGGCGACTGTCAACAGCCTTGCATGAGGTGGCACTAGCCAATCGGTCGGGGCTTGTTTACATTCACCGGGCTGAAGATTTCCAAACCAATCTCAACAACACCAAATAATTAGAGCTGGACTTCATTGCCTTTGTTCTCTTACAATCCAAATCTACAACAAACATTGCTTCCTTTTTGATAATCATTGCACGCGCCGTGAATATTGCCATTGCTTCTTGTTAGAAAGATTCGGAGTATGCAATTATTTCCATGTCACAGACCGGTTTGTTGACATTGTGCCAGACGTACACCATGGACTTAGAAGTACCATTTCCAAGCAGCAATCCAAATACCTACACACCAATTCGACGGCACGAATCAACAATCAATACAAGACTACTCAATGCCGACCAGGAGCAAGAATGGACATCTGCGCGATGCCATCGACTATTGCGAGCCTTAACCTCGAGAGTTGCTATTCTGAAGAAGGATCTGTCGCGATTTCAGTCGACGGGAAAGAGTACTTGCAGTAAGGGAAAGGCAGCAGCACAGTATCAATCTAAAGCGGTGGACACAGAATGGACCAAAACCAAGAAGCGAATCAGACAGACATATTCTGGGAGAGGAGGACGAGGCTTAAATGGCTTCGAAGCTACGAAAGGTGGATCGCAAGGCTCTTCTTCGAAGCAAGGGAGGAAATCTTTTACTCCTGGGGAGGTTACTATTCCAACACCTATACTTGCTCGAGCTAGAGGCGAGAATTCTGTACCACAAGCGCCACTATGGGTAGCAGATGAGGAACCACCGATAGAGACTGTGAGGGGGATTAAGCGTCCTCGAGCACGACCTGCGGCCGCCGATGGAGGAGGTTCGTTCCAGCCATGCCGAACTTTGCGAGATCTACGGCAGAAGGTTACAGCCACGCGGTATACAATTTATGAGGGTATTTATCATGGGCTAGAGGCGTTGCTTCGAGCCACAACACAGGATAGATCGGAGGAGAGGACAAAGACAAAAGGTCCAAGATCGTTGCTATCGATGGCTCTTCGTACAGTACCGCGTTACATTAGCCAGCAAGAAGGCTTGCTTGAGGCCCACATGGAAGAAACAGGTAGCAAGACGGCGCTCTACCAAAGAGACATCTCGACTGAAATCTATGACGAATTAGAGTCTTTCGGTTCATCTGGGCATGGATGGAAACGCTTAAAAGTCATTGTTCGATCGCATGGGATCCAAGTTATACTTGATGCTATCCAGTTGGGTGTATTCGACGATGAATTCTGCGGTGTCTTAATTGCACTCTGCATTAACACATTTGCAATTGACGAAGCTCAGTCTATTCTTTCAGCTCTATTATCTTCGAGAATGTACGCAAGTCCCAAAACACTGTACGATACACTGGATTGTCCACTCTCGATGTTGTCAAGCTTTTACGATTTCACTAGCCGTACCTCATTTCAGTTCAGGGAGCTATCAAACATTCTCGCAAATGGACTTCTTCCTGTCGAATGGCTTGCCACTAAAGAATTGGGTTCAGTCTGGACCCGAGCTATTCAACACCTTACTCCCGGTATCATCGACGAGGATGCTGTTGCATTCGTAGATAGTGCTTTACCTCTTCTCTCTTTCGCTGGGGCAAATCCATCAAATTCAATTAGCAATGCAGTCACCGAAGCCGCCAAGAACACCTTCTCGAGTCTTCTTACCATTCTCTCGTCGATCGTACGGCTAAGCAGGGAAGATCAACAAAACAACTGTATCGAAAGCCCTACCCGCACTGGATACGACCATGTTATCGTCATTCTGAAGAAATGTCTGATCCAGTGTGGAACCTCCGATATCCAGATCTTGCTGTTGCTGTCAAACCTCGTTGTCCGAGAAGAAAGCTTGAGCTCGACTGACCCAGATGATTCACTGATCGATTCACTACTGACCGGACTGCAGCTAAAGGGTAACAGCTCAGGGGCTTCGTCCGCATACGCTCAGGCCGTCAGCTTTGTCTGCCAGGTCGCCAGATGTTGTGGAAGGGTATCTTCTAGCCTAGGATTCGAGCACCTCGAGCGAATTCACCAGGTCCTGGAGACATCTTCATCTGAAAAGAACGGTAGCAATATCATCCACAGTTTAATCGTAGACAGCGCTTTTGCCTTTGCGCAGAAAGTACCAGATCGGAAGCACATCGACTACGCTTCCAGCATGGATACTAAATTCTGTGCAAGAATGCTCGATCTCGACACAAGTCTACATGGGCTGAATGAGGAGGGATGTGACGATCATGTGAGCGGTTTTCGTTGGGAAGAAGGCATTGGCGAGTGGGTGACTGCAACACCTGCACTTGCTACTAGGTCAAGGATCATTGCGCCGAAAGCTTTTGCCGATGAATTTGAGTGCGACACTCCATATCGACCTGCACCAAAAGTAAGGAGGCTCGAGAAACGGCCTGGTCCGGTGGTACATGCTACTTCTTCCCCATTCAGCAGTCCCAACTTTGATGACTCAGTGCGAGTGCAATCTCTAGCAGGATCACCCAGTGGTTCAGGACTTGAGATGTCCGAGTCCGAGGGTAATGAGGGTCCGCTCCTCGAAGATGTAGGGCTAGTAGATTCTGAGGACGAGATCAACTCGGATGGATCACAGGAAGTCCTGGAATCCGGGTCAGAAGATGAAGCGAGCAAAATGGAAGTCTCATCCATGGAACAGTCACTTATCGTGTACGGATCATCCAAATCACTTGCTAGCATAGCGTCTCTCGAACGGCCTCTGATCGAACGCGTACCCCGACTCCAAGGCAAACTTCTTTGCAACTCGAACTCCTGGCACGGTTTCGAACATTCAATTGTCTCCAGCGCTTCGTCAGCAGTCTCAGACGCCAGCCCCGAATCTACAGGATGTCGCGAGTTCGTGGATCGAGCACCAAGAATGGGAAGGAGGGTACTTCGCTCAAGTCAAGCGTGGCAGATATTTGACGACAGTGATGATGAGTTGAGCATTCTCTCTGTATCATCTTCATCTCAAAGCGGGCAAACTTTAAAAAACATTAAAAATGCAGGGACATCTAACGCTCGCCGTCCGCGTAAAGTAAAGTCAGCCAGGACCCTGAGGACCAGGTCAATGAAAGTCGCCGCTCCTAGCGATAGTGAAGATGAATTGTGCATCTGAATCAACCAAGTCCAATTCTTTATTGTCGTCAGCATCGGGATCTCCAACACCTGAAGTTGCACCATCTACCCGCAAAATCCACGAACGAGGTTCCTGCTGGTGGAGTGCCATACACGCGTACTTGTCAAAGCATCGAGTGGAGCATCTATGCAATAGTAGATCCGACGTCAACAATAATGTCCACTCCAAAAATTGAAACAAAAACGTCTGATCATCAGCCCACAAGATGCCAAACAAGGTCCAATAACCCGAAAGATACCCTCCCATCTGTTCTTGCTCCGCGGCCCGGTTGAGTAGATACGGCAACTCGTCACGACTTGCTACAACTCTTCGACGATATCTGTGTTACATCAACCTCGCTACACTCCATACGACCATGGTTGTGAACTCGAACTTCTCGTCGTGCGTGGTACGAAGTATAGTGTTCTGGGACCGCGCTCAGATTAGATCGTGGCACGGCCTTCTGTGCTCGTACGACGCGTCCTCGAGAGCTCAATGCAGCAGCCATGATCCATCTAATCATGCCTGTCTGCCAAACATCAACCTCGGAATATTCGGGTTGAATCTGATACGGTGACGTCTCCTGGGGCCTCGGACCAAGGTCCGTTTCTGTCTTGATGAAACACAAGGAGCATTCAGAGTTTTGTATATATATCTTTCCGTTTTCTTTTTCTTATGAGCTAGCTATAGGGGAATGCATTAAAAGATGGTTGTGCGGTATGGAAATAGCCTTGATGGATAATGACATGATGGATGAAACATTCTGTTGCTTCTGATTGAGCGTTTTCTTGTTTCTTTTTCCGAAATTGTACTGTATGCAACGATACCGAGGAAGTGTACCACGACTTTGTAGATCTTTTCATCTACTCCAGATCCCAGCCTCCATTCATAAAATCATGATCGCCGCCAGTATGTACCATTGTCAAAACTACTTCGCTTCGCTGCGCTTCAAATTCATGTCATTTCAATTCGTAGAGGTAGACGACGAAACAAAGATGAGACCGAGCTCCCAACGAGGTTCAGTGACTAGTGAACACGGACTGCAGATCACCAAGAATAAGGTACCTAGTCAGTCATTTCTTCGGAGTAAGTAAGTAAATCGTCAAACATTTTTCTCCAGGAATTTTACGCTACTGTCCCTGTCCCGTGTCGATTCCGAGACTCTGAAAAACATGATTTCTTGAATATGTACGGGTATGTACGGTACGCGGCGCAGTACTTTGCAAGGAGACGTGAGGATCCGAGTATGTAAATATTTCTTGCACATTTTGTTTTATCGGTATGAAGCATCGCTTGTTAGTACATTTGCATCGAGCATTCAATTCTGGATCCGCCTAGCGGACTTGCTCTATTCACCGTAGAATTGCTACGAAAACATTGATATGTTATTCACCTTTGATATTCATGAAGTTGATCAAGCCAGGTGGGGGCGGGACATACGCATTGCGGGTGACTCGGGTGCGAATTTTGGATTTTTGGAGATCTCGCTTGGGAAGGGACGGTGGGAGCGGAGCTGGGATTCAAATAGATTGGTGTTTACTTTATCCGCGGGAGATTTACCTATTGACGTGTGTTTGGATTAGAGTTTGATGGTTTTGTGTTTTATGGGGTAGGTAGAGCACGTAGCCGTGCTTTTGTATCTTTTCTCCATAGGGCGGTCGGTGTCTTGGGTTTATTCTGAAGGAGTTTCTTTTCTTCGCTTTTGAATGAAAAGGAAAGTATTCATGATGGGAAAGTCGTTGAAATGACTGACTACTTAAATCGGATCTGATGTTTGGGTGCGGCTTGGGTGATTGCAATGCTTGAGTGATTTGATTGAATTGGGATGTGATGTGTACGGTGTTTGATGTTCCTTGTGGCATAAACGAACGTGATGCGCTTGTTCGTCCAGATTCTGAGTGTTGGATTGATCTTTGGTCATGGGGTAGGCCAATCCAGTACTGATTCATGAATCCATGGCAAGGAGGAACAGGCTTTCCCTAGTCGGGGCGGCCCATAAGGATTCGAGACCTGGGAAGGCTGCAGTATATAATTTATTTTGGAGTCACTGGTTCGTGGATAACTACACCCTTTGTTCCGAGGCGTTGGAGGGGAGGTGTCCTGAGCAGATAGAAATATGTCGAGATTCCGTGGAAGGAAGATACCAGTACCTCCGTACATCATGTGAGCAAAGCACCAGGTTTATGCCTAAAAATAAAATTAATCGCCGCAGAATAGACGTCGTGGAGTTTTTAAGGTATAATCTGAACCTTCGGTCTGATGGCGCAAGGAGAAGCAGAGACAGAAGTCTAAATACAGTAACCAATTGATCCGCTGATACAGTGAAACCCCTGTTATAACGATTGATTCGGGACAGTCAAAAATATCGTTATAACGGATATATCGTTATAAAGGAACGAGTTTATATTATATAAGCCACTTATCAAGGGAACCCTGGGAGAGCGAGTCTCTCTCTATAGACTGCAACTCCTGCTCGTAGCGCTCAATTACTCGTATATAACTTATATTCATAGTTCTTTGCTTCTCTATAAAGCAAAGTAATACCTTTAAAGCCTGCCTTACGTCTTGAATAGAGTATTCTGGCTCTAGAACTGAGTCTCTAGCCTCGTCTTCATCCTCTGGAGTTTCGCTTTACAAGTGATCTTCTATTATCTCTTGTAATAAAGCGTCGTTAGTCTGCTCGTTCTCTATATCAATTGCGTCCGTTATAGCTTCTTCCGGGGGGTTTAAGAAGTTACTTAAACTTATAGCGTCCCTGATATCTGCTACTATTGAAGCTTATTGATAAAGCTATATAAGATCAGCTAGCTAAGGTGATATCGGAAGAGCTATTAGAGCTACGACTAGAGTTGATTTCCGGAAGCAGTTGTAAATTGTCGTATCACTGACGTTTATAAACTAACTCCGGAATACCTATCGTAGAGCTCGTCGCTGCTCAATTATAATTGATATTCGAGGCATACCGAGCTGAACTGATATAACGATATACGGCAATTTGGTAACGATATCGTTGATATTGGGAATTGTATGAGAAAACGCTCCGTCCGTGGAAATATATCGCTATAATGGAAATATCGTTATAACGGTGATCGTTATAACAGGGGTTTCACTGTATGGCTCGCGCCGACATGTCTAGGGAAAGAGTTACACAGGGATGAGCGAGATGAGCGAGGACTTGAAACAGCTGGACCGACCACTAACTCCCTGCCGTCCATCGAGACGATCGAGATCCCGCATTAGTATACTCCGTAGCCCCCGTAGGCTCCGTAGTGCTGGCCCTGCACGCACTGTACGAGTACGTACCTGCGCCGGCAGCTTACCCTGTCGAGCCGAGCCTGTGCCTTCGATGGGATGGGATGGGATGGGATTTGGCGATGCTGTCGTCTGGTGTTGAGATGGGAATAACCGTGCTGTTTGTTGTAAGATAGGTGGGTAAGTAAGCAAGTAAGTAATTACTAATTACTACAAGTTGTCAGTATGAGGGAAGTAGGTAGGTGTAAATCATCCGGTGTAGATAGATTCCCCAAATAGAAAACGAAAATCTACTTCAAAACACAAGTTCCTTTTCTGATTGTTCGCATTGTCAACTAAGGTACAAACGGACAGAATCCACTTATTGTATAATACATACCTAGCTAGCCATCTAGGTAGGTAGTGGAGAGGCATCGGACATTATGATAAGCCACCTTGATGCGCTAGTGCCCCCCTCCCTTCCTACTAGGTATAGGTACTGTACCTACCTACATTCAAGGCACCTCAGCTCACTTTCTCGTGCCGTTCCATCAAACCATCTCTATCTGATCTTTCATTCTCGCCTCTCCCACCCCCCCCCCCCGGTTTCCTGGGGGTTTCTCTAGAGTCTCGTTTGCCTCAACCTAGATTTCTTCCTATTCTTCCTTTTCCCTCGTGCTTGCGCGATTCACTCTCTCTCTATGATCTCTGCCTGGAACAGCATCACTTTGGAGCTTTTCGTAATCACTTCATCTAAAGTGTTCTGTCCGTCAATTCAAACATCATTCATTCCTGGGAGTCTAGACGACCATTCCCGCGAACGACAAACGCCCCCTAGATTCAGTTCCACGATCCTTAACCCGACCACCTCGATATCAAACTCTCATTCTTCGACTTCGAAAATTCTGTCTGCTGCTGGACAATTCACAGGATTATTCACCACGTATTAAACCTTTATTCTTCGCGCTTGATCTCAAATTCCAAACCATATTGCGATCTTCAATTCTATCCACCAGGTGTCTCGGACCAAGTACCATCACTTGGTTTCGCATCACCCTTGAATTTGACTTCTACTTGAAAGTTAGTTCTTGCATTCTCATTCTTTACGACGAGAGACATCATGTCGTCTTCAATCCGGCTCCTGGCCGCGACGGCTCTGGCGAAGATGGTTTCCGGTGCAGCACCGCCAGGCCCAACTGGACCTGTCGCCGTAGCAGCAAAGAAGGAAGCAGCCAAAGCGGACGATATCAACCAGGATTTTTACAACTACTTTTTCGTCGTTTGCGGCTCGCTGGTAGTGGTCATGATCTTGTGGAGATTGAGTACCGAAATGGTCAAATATGTACGCCATCTAACGTCTCTCGGCAATGAGAAGCAAGCATATTTCGTCGCTCCTTCGGAGAGATTTGCCAGCTTCAAGAAACACCTACTGTACGCCCCGATTTTCAGCAAGAGACACAACAGGGAATTGCAATTGTCGTCGGCTGTCAACATGGGAACGCTGCCTACCCGCCTCCAATCCTTGTTTATTATCGGGTACTTGGGTACCAACATTGCCTTCTGCGTCGTCAGTATCAATTGGAGTCTTCCCTATGGTGATGCTCTCAAACAACTTCGAAATCGTACCGGCATACTCTCTGTTGTCAATATGGTAAGTTGTTTACCACCACGTGAAGTGTATTACTGACGCATCTAGATTCCCCTGTTTGTCATGGCTGGACGAAACAACATTCTCATTAGTTGGCTCAACATCTCCTTTGACACCTTCAACTTATTGCACAGATGGTTCGGCCGTATTGTGGTCCTTGAGGCACTTGCTCACACTTTAGCATACATGCTCGCGGCGGTTGCACGAGGAGGATGGTCTGCCGTTCTTGCGTCCATTACTGGAAGTCCTTTCATCACTTACGGCTTTATCGTATGTTATTTACGATCTCATAGACATTCAGCCGCTAATTTTATAGGCTACGGTCGCCTTTGTTGCGATTTCAATCCAAGCCAACTCCATTTTCCGCCACGCCTTCTACGAAACCTTCAAGTATATTCACATCGCTCTCGCAATCCTTGCCCTGGTCGGAGTGTGGTATCATCTGAAGCTGGCAGAAGTGCCACAACTCACTATTCTCTACGGAGTCGTGGGTATCTGGGCAGCTGAACGAGGCATGCGACTAATCAAACTGGTGTGGAGAAACGGAACCGGATCAAAAGCCCTCGTCGAAGCCCTCCCGGGTAACGCCGTGCGTGTCACTGTGGACATGCCTCGACCATGGACTTTTAAAGCCGGGCAACACGCTTATCTCTACATGCCATCAATTGGATTGTTCACATCGCATCCCTTCTCGGTTGCGTGGTCTGAGGAGGCTGAGAATTTGGAGGGCGAGAAGCTGGCTATGAACCGACAAGATATCTTGGCTATGCGGAAGACTTCCATGTCATATGTTATTCGTGAGAGGACTGGCTTTACCAAGAGTCTATTCAAAAAGGCGGAAGGGTCTCCCGAAGGGAAGTTCTATACTAAATGTTTCACCGAGGGACCGTATGGAGGAAAGCACATGGTGAGTGGCCTCATTCTTCTAAACAAGAAAACCAAATACTAACCTATGTAGATGGCTTCTTACGGTACCGTAATACTCTTCGCCGGCGGCGTCGGTATAACCCACCAAGTCCCTCACGTCCGCAACCTCGTGGCAGGCTACACCAACGGCTCCGTCGCCGCACGCAAAGTAATCCTGGTATGGATCATCCAATCCCCCGAACATCTCGAATGGATCCGCCCATGGATGACATCCATCCTAGCGATGGACAAGCGCCGCGACGTCCTGCGCATCATGTTATTCATCTCGCGGCCTCGCTCGACCAAGGAGATTCACAGTCCATCTGCGACAGTACAGATGTTCCCTGGTAGACCAAATGTCGAGACTTTAATGGATCTCGAGATTGAGAATCAGGTTGGAGCGATGGGTGTTTCGGTTTGTGGGTCTGGGGCGTTAAGTGATGATGTTAGGAGTGCAGTTAGGGCCAGGCAGCATAGGAGCAATATTGATTTTGTGGAGGAGGCTTTCTCGTGGTAGATCCCTCTGCATTTTGCCTACATGGAGGAGTTTGAGGTTTGAAGGAACGGGTTGGATTGGATCGGATTAATGGGATTGGAGCTTAGGTCTCGAACTTCTTTGGCATGTTAAACTTCTCGGCAGCTTGATTGCTCCTGATAAGTAATTGCGCTTTATTTTGGATGTGGACAGGCGCAGAGGGAGTGGAGGTAACCCACGAAACAAAAGACACTACACGTAAATTTCTTTGTAAATGCTAGGGAACCGGTTAGATGGCAGGCAACCTCAGCCTGGGGCAAGTGAGGGACGGTTTGAAAATTCGCATATCATATTACAGGTAGCTTGACTCTAATACGAGCGAGCGAGCGAAATCACACAGCTTGCTGCGCAACTATAATTTCACAATATTCGTTCTACCTTATGCTGCTTGAGATCCTCTTTACCTCATTTTGCCGCTTCCTGTTAAATTTTAATCTGGCTTACGTTCTTGACTCTTCCATGAGCTCTTCCTCTCACGTCAGACAGGTGAAGCAAGCCTTTCATGTCTGTCACCTCGCTGTGTGAGGACATTCAATTCATGAATTTGGATCGCAGCAAGTTTCATTTAATTCGGCAACGAAGTAGATAACGGATTACACCGGGACCTGAGGTATCAGAAATTACTGTCTCGATTAAAACGTCCGAAATCGACTGAACTCGACTTAATGATTATACGTGCTTGTACTGCACGGGACGTTGACAATCGCTTGATCGCCGGATGCCTCTCCGTACCCACCTAACTTGACCTGATTTTAGCACCCGCTTTTATAAAGTATAATGAGCAGAGTTTCGATGGGATGCCAGATAAGTACGAAGGTAAGTGCACATATGCAGGGACGACCTTATCTAATTAATTAAAGAATTTGAAAAAGTTAGAGGAGTGTTTCCTTCGGTATTGACCTTGATAAGATCTTCATCTAGTGGATGAGCTGTGCCTTGTGCCAGCAGCCCAAAGATCTCCACTCGACGAACGCCAAGCTTGTCCCCCGCCTTCCTTATCTGCTTCCCACTCCGTCTCAGCTCGAGGTCATCTGCCAGCCTTCAACCTTCACCTCGAGATAAAGCTACAGCAGCAGAATAAACAATATATGGGTAGGCATCTGCGGCAGTGCGAACTTGTCAGCTCTAGATTTATACTTGCCTTTGGTCCCGTTACGAGCAAATACCAGCAAAGGCCAAATATACAAAGAAACAAACGCCGGGGGACTTGCTTACTTTTGTCGCTGCCTGGCCTGGATCGTTCCCGACGACCCCTCTGCTATAAGAACAGTTCAGGTCAAACTGCAACTTGCAACCTTACACGTCTCCGAGATTTCTAGGGAACTTGCACACGTAGATTTGCTGTTCCACTTGCAGCTTTGCCGGTCAACTTGAGCTCGAGACGAGACAACTACGAGGCTGGACGAGAAAGGACAGCAGAGCTAGCGACGACAATTTGGAGAAAGGAAGAGAGAAGCAAGGCAAAATGGGTCTCTCATACAACGTCTACCTAAACAGCCATAAGATCTACGGCTGCAAGAACTGCAAAGCCCATCTCTCGAACCACGAGGACATCATCAGCCGGGTACATTCCCCCCCTCCCCTCTCCTTGTCTTCCTTCCCGCACCCCTTAAACCCTCATGAACCATCTAGCTAACACCTCAACAGAATTTCCGCGGCCAACACGGCAAAGCCTACCTCTTCAATAACGTGGTCAATGTGAATGCCGGCGACCCTTCAGAGCGCAACATGACGACCGGGAAACATATCGTGCGTGATATCGTCTGTAGACAGTGTAGCGAGACGGTGGGTTGGAAGTATGATAAGGCGTATGAGGCGAGCGAGAAGTATAAGGAGGGGAAGTTTATTTTGGAGGCGGAGTTGCTTTGTAATGTTACTTAGAGGGGTGCTCGAAGTTGGTCTGGCTTGGATTAGTTGAGATTTCCTGGTTGAGGGGAATTGGATGATGGGGTCGTTGAGATGGGAGGTGGAAGAGGATCAGTTTACATCTTGCGGGCGTTTTTATTTGGAGTGGCAATTCTGGGCATGCGGGACTTCGTTAGGATGGGATTGGGGTTGGGACCTGGACTGAGCGGGGATGGGTTGATATGGGGGTGCTTTAGCAGGTGATTAAGGTGTCTCTGGTTTTAATTTCTGCTTACTTATTTTTGGAGCGGGATGGGGTGGAGTAGGATTTCATGCAGCGTACAATACGGGGGTTGAAATATTTCCTTTTCATAATAGGAGAACGGGAATGGAAGTCACACTTGGAATCGGATTCTGGGCATATTACTGGCCTCTATGCTTTAAATGCGAATGACATTCCTCACTTCTCGAAAAGTAGACTTTAACAAGGCCACTATCAATTCCACCGAGTATCTCGTGACCGAGCCAGAGATATGCAAAACGACAGATCTCGTCGAGGGGCAGATATTTTGAGCTCTTCCCAAATGTTGGAGATGGTAAATGTCTTGTGGTCCTCCTAGACATCAGTGCTCATGTCCAAGGCAACCACTTCAATGTGCTATATTCCTGGTCCCCAATCGGAAAAGAACTTTAGATCTAAAGGCTCTTGATTCCCCTGGCTTACTTCCAACAAATTATATCCTATTTTGGTCAGCACAGGTCTATTGTCTTTGGCTTCGGGGAAAATTCTCACCAGAGTAGCTGGATATCCTGAGTGTTGGGTAGGTCCACGATGCGAAGCAGCCCCTTGTGACCTTCACATCGACGAAGCATTGAAGGCCTACAGCCCTTCTGATTTATCTTCGGAAGATAAATGATTCCTCCAAGCTTTCTCCCCTCTTTCAGTTCTGTCTCGGTTTCACGATCCCATCATGCATGATATAGTAGACAACCGTACTATCATCATGCAACGTTGCGAGAAGAATCCTCTTCTGCCTATTCTCTCCCTGCCACTGCCACCCAACCTTCTTCATCTCCCCCTCCCCACCTCCCTCTTCACCGTCGTCCTCCTCTCCTCCTCCAGGAGGAACCGTCCCCACCGCATCAAACAATTCCGCCAACTTCCTCAAACTCATCTTCTCCATCAACTGCGTCGGCAGAACCCATTCCCTCTCGGGCTTCTGCGCGATACTCCTCTCCCCAGATGCGGATTTATGCTCTGCTTTTAGGATCTCGACTTGTTCGTCGGGGTGGATGTAGGCTCTTCTAGGGGGGAGACCGGAGATCAAGGGACGGGGGAGAGGAAGGGTGGTTAGAGGGGAGTGCGTGTGGATTTGGAGGAGCGTCCAGTCGTGTTGGTGGAGGAGGTCGTGCTGGATCTGGAGGGCGAGGTTGTGGAGGTGTGGTGGATGGGGGGATTTGGTGCTTTGGAGGAGGGTTTCGCTGAGGGCGGATGGGGGAGGAGGAGAGGTCGGAGGATGTGAGATGGTTGCTGAAGGTGCCATTTTGGAGGAGTGTATGGAATGGAGAGATTAAGGTGTGGTTTCGTGGTCTGTTGCGATGTCTCGTTTATTGTCACTCAGATCGCGATATATTTTTTGCCGAGTTGTGAATTCTGCCAGTACTCCACCACTGACGGCTAGTGCAGATCTACAGAGTAGACGGGATGGGAACTTCATCGGATGACAGAATACGCAATCTTCTTTCAGACACTTTGAAACTGATTTCCAGGAAGATAAAGCAGGTCAGGTACTTGATTAATCTGATCCTCTAGCTGTCTATTGAACTCAGTTCCTTCAATCATGGAATCTTCGCAACTTCCCATCTTGATTTTTAGGCGAGATGCGATGCCTAGGTCTAGGCCTTGTCATGCTCAACTTTAGTGATCCCCGCCAGCGCGCCGTCAGCTAGTTGCAGACCCCATCTACCCTGGTTCATCTGGACTCTGGAGAAAGGGAGAGGCCAAGATACTGTAAACATACTGTACTACCCACATCTGCCACGCCTCTAGACAGATAACTTCATTCTCTATTCCATTCTACCTCCCTTCCTGTCCACATCAATTCTCCTTTTATCGATTCCATTGTTACTCGGAATATCTTCAAGTCTGACGCAGCGATGCTTTAAATTTAACCATCTTGGCAGCAATTCTTAATCCTGGAAACGATCCCAATTCGGCAGTCCATCAACACACTTTCGCCCCTTCAGGCCCAGGCCAACCCAGCCCAGCAAGCCAAACCTCGTCGAGCCCGAAACCAAGCCTCATCATCGACATGGCTTCTCCCCTAGGTTCCGTCCCAGTACATAATGAAGCTCCAGAACCGTTTCCTGAACTGAACGGCCCTTCATCTCCAACCCAGACTCCTATTCGACCCACCGCTAGCATTGAGCAGAGTCGCAATCGTCAGGAGTCTACGACATCGACACTCCAAGGACGTCTACGAAGCGTTTCCAAGACCTTCCAAGAATCGAGTCCGCCTACGGGTTTTATGGTGGCGAGCGGACAGATTGCGTCGTCTATTCCAACTCTTTCTCAGATTCGAAGAGGTAGTTACGGTAGTGAGGGTTGGTCGGGAGAAGGGCAGATCGTTGAGAAGCAGAGGCGTGAGAGCTTGGGCAGAAGAGGTAGCTCGCAGACTGGAGACAGTCTTCCAGGAAGGCGGAGTTCAAACAACGTTAGCAGTCCTCGGGAAGTATCAGGTCAAGACGTGTTCCCGCAGACTGTGCCAGAGGTAGCAGACGAATCGGAGAATCACAACGGGATACCAATGCAGAGTACTTCGATGACAGATGATACGCAAAAACATGCGGTAGTGGATCAGGGATTGGAAGGACGGGGAAGTAATGATACAAGTATGAAAAAATCTGGTCCTTCGAAAGAGGTCTCCGAATACAAGACCACGCCATTCGATAATGGGTACGAGTTTCCTCCCAAGCACAAGTGGACCGAATCTACTGCTATCTTCCTGAAGGCGTCATGGGGCTTTTTCATCACGCCAATTGGTTTCCTTGTTGTAGTTTATGGTCTCAACGTCGTGGCATGGGGTGGAATGCTGTTTTTACTCCTTTGCAATGCCTCACCAGCTATGTGCAGGCCGACCTGCAACGACATCAACTCTCCTCGACGTATCTGGGTTGAGATTGACTCCCAGATTCTCAACGCTCTTTTCTGCGTTACTGGTTTCGGAACGATCCCTTGGAGATTCCGTGATCTCTACTACTTGATGCAATACCGTCTCCAAAAGAAGGAAATCGGTCTTCGCAGACTGGCCGGTATCAACCGTGGCTGGTTCAGACTTGCTGGCTCGCAAGAACTTCCCATCACACTTGGACCAGGTGCCATTGATACTGAGCTTCCCAATACTCCAGAGAACACCATTCCGTTCCCAATCTCCAAGATTCCAGATGCTCCTCTGACTGGTATCCGCGCACCACCTACTGCCATCTGGAAGCTCGACTTTGTCATCTGGACTATGGTCTGGAATACATTCCTTCAAGCTGTCCTTTGTGGTTTCATGTGGGGATACAACAGATACGATCGACCATCCTGGAGCACTGGATTCTTCGTGGCATGTGCCTGTATAGTGGCCGCGGCTGGTGGAATCATGGGATTCATCGAAGGAAAGCACGTCAAAGCGATTGAAGGCGTTCCTGTCACTGAAGCGGATCAAGAGCGCTTGAGACGTGATAGAGAGTTGGGAATTACGCATTATAACAATATCAAGGCTGAGAAACCAAAGGAGAAGAAAGAAAAGAAGGGACTTTTCAGGAGAAAATAAAAGGGGGACGAAATTACTCAGGTACAGAGCTCGATTGCTGAGGGTACTTCTCAGGTTTTTAAGTGATGGAGGGGACTGGGGGAATGTTTCTTTGAGATACCTCTTACGTATATTTGCTTTTGTGGAGCGTTCGTTTGAACTGTATATGTGGGAAAGGCGCACTTTTAACAAGACTTGAGGTTGGGACCTTTAGTAAAGAAACGAATCAATTAATCCCTACGTCGAGATGTCTTGATAGTCGGGCTGAGATGAGTTTCTTATCAATCCGAATAGACTTCCAGATCTTCGACATGACTCTGAATGATTGACCCGGCGAGGTAACAGTGATTATTACCTAATAAGGCAGTTATCACTAGGTATCCCTGACAGCATCCCCACTTCCCCAACCTTACGAGCCTTACTGCTGTCCTCGAGTCCTATCAGCCTCGTGCTATTTGTGGCACGAGGTTCGGAGAGAGGCTGACATGACTCGGCTGCTATCTTAGCTTGGCGTTCATCCCATCGGGAACAAAGGGACATCATTTCCCAACCTCGACATCCTGATAAAGGAATCTTTTACCATAGCACCGCACTTCAACGGTGCATTTTCGACAGGATTCTTCTTCGCACAGTGCTCCTATTCAAATCTCGATTGAGGACGCATAAGTAGTCGCAAGCATGGCGTTCAAGGGCATTATCCCGGTGCTGGTAGCCTTGATGTTGCTGACCGGCGTGTGCAACACATTGCTCACCAAGTACCAGGTAAGGACTATTTAGAACAGGAAGGAAGTATTACAAGGCTAAAACATACACAGGATAACATCTGCGTTCGAGACTGCGATAACCCAGACCTCTCCAAGCGTAAGAACTTCGAGCAACCCGTCATCCAAACAATGCAGATGTTTATCGGCGAGATGGGTTCCTGGCTCTTCGTCGGTGCTTTTGCTCTCTACAAACACTTCTTCGCAAAGAACATCACCGCACAAGAGAATGGTTACGCACCAGTCAACACACAAGATCATGGACCTGACAACGATGCTGCGAGTGTGCGTTCCACTACACCTATCAACCCAGCCTTGAAATCCATGGCAATCAAAGAAGACCGTATCCCGTTGAAGGGCTGGAAAGTGGCACTCCTAAGTCTCCCGGCTATTTGTGATATTTGCGGGACGACGCTTATGAATGTTGGTTTGCTATTCGTGGTGCCGTCGATATACCAAATGACAAGAGGAGCGCTGGTGCTATTCGTGGGATTGTTTAGTGTTATTTTCTTGAGGAGGAAATTGCATCTTTTCCAATGGTTCGCGCTATTCACGGTCGTGACAGGTGTTGCTATTGTTGGACTGGCTGGTGCTCTGTTTAAGGATCATAAAGCTGCTAAGGATGCTATTTTGTTGGTTCGCGAAGCTGCTGTTGCACTGAACTCTAACGCGAGGTCACCTGCGGCTGTGAAGACTATTATTGGGATTTTCTTGATTGCTGGAGCTCAGATATTTACTGCGTTCCAGTTCGTCCTTGAGGAGTATATCTTAGAGAAATACGCTTTGGAACCTTTGAAGGTTGTGGGTTGGGAAGGTCTATTCGGATTCACGGTCACGGTCTTTGGAATGCTGGTTATGCATTTGGCGGTTGGGAGGACATCCGGTGGCAAGTATGGATATTTTGATATTGTAGAGGGGTGGAGACAGGTTACGAGCTATGAGGCCATCAGGACGTCGAGTATTTTGATTATGATCAGTATTGGGTATTTTCCACCTTCTCCGTTGCCTTTTCCCTCCCTCCTTCTTTCGATCAGTATTAACACTTCTTGTAGCGGATTCAACTTCTTCGGTCTCTCAGTTACCAGAACCGTCAGCGCAACAGCCCGATCGACAATCGATACCTGCAGAACGCTTTTCATCTGGATTGTCTCCTTAGCACTGCACTGGGAGACTTTCAAGTGGTTGCAGCTCGTTGGTTTCGCGTTGCTGGTCTATGGAACGTTTTTGTTCAATGGCTTGGTGAGACCACCGCTTGAGAGGTGTGTGGTCAGCGATTATGAGGAGCTTTTACCAGAGGAGCCGATTGAGCATCTATAGATGGGTGTGGGATGTTGACTTGAGTTCATATGATATGGTTAAAGCGTATTTCGGCGTGGGGTCTGAGCATTTATTGGGCTGTTATAGGCGTTTTTGGTGAATTAGGCACCTACTTCATTACATTTCTATTAGTCAAGTCATAACCTAGCATTTTCTTTTGTTCCATCTTTCCGCTGCACTGCTACTTTTCCGGAAAATTGCTGGTTGAGATAATTGAGAGTTGAGAAGCCGAGTGGACGAGCCTAGTAGCGAACTTATTTACCAAGTCATACGCGAACTTCTTTCATTCTTGGGCAGTTTTTGGATGTTGACTGGCGGAACATTGCTTGGGCTATCAATTTGTGCAGGTACAAGTAACAAATTGGAAATACTACAGGATATTGCATGATTTAATGGTTTAACGTCATGTAAGTATCTGTTGACTTGACTTTACCTGCTTAGGAAAATGATTTTACAACGAGAAGTGTCTTTTAAAACACTTGACCGACGACGATAGTTATCCCGCGTCGCCCCGTGTACGCCTACCTTCAGTCGGGTAGCTACTTATATTGATGATATTGCTTAGGTTGAGGTTGGAGCTGCACTCGCAGTCTCCCGTTGGCCTTATCTACCAAACGAGGTGTGAAATTTGATGAGTGAGGTGAGATTTCTTCTGAGTGATACAATCAAGCTTGTGGAGGTATCTAGCTACCTTAGACAGTGTGCTTTCCACAACTGTGATATCGCACGGAGACTCTCGTTTCCGTGACGGAGTTCCTCGATCACTACGACTCTCGCCACTTACTAACTTCGAGGGCGAGGTTACTGGTCGATATCATCCGTCCGAGTATCTGCTTTCGGTCAAACCAAAAGGCTTCCTACCGCCAATTGACCAGGAGCTGAACTCGTCAGGGATGATTGGCGGGGGTCAGCATGTTGAGTTTGCTCTTTACTCTCCCAGGTTCTGGGTCCAACAGGTATAAGTCTCACTGCTACGGTGGCCAAAGCGAAGTGCCCATAGATCCTGTTGGCATGAAAGACCGTGACTTGTGACATATGTCTATCCATCGACGAAGTGTCAAGCGAGGTTGCGGATTTGCAGAGGCTATATTGTCAGCACATAGTTCAGCTTGTGATTAGTTATGTGCAGGGTAAGAATTTTTCTGTATCACTGTATCCAGTTGCAGACTACGATCTTGGAGAGCTCTACGAAGTGGTCTGGCAGGAAACGCGCCAGGAAAATAATGATGAGGGAGCTGCTCCCTCTGTTTTGGCAGAACACTCAGGGGAAATCAATTTCTGTACGAGCTCTTGTGCTATGTTTCAGATGTCTTTCGAACGCATTGTATCATATACATTCCTGCTCTACGAAGCACCTGGGCATCATGCCTGGGAAATTCTCGTCAAGAAGCACCCTTCTTATATCTGGGGCTATCGTGTATGCGTTGCGGACTTTGGGATCTCGAGAATCATTCTACCCTTGAGCCACAGTCACGCGGCGATCCGCCGTACGCCGAAGCATCGTGACCCGGGAGTATGGTATCAAGAACTGCATGGTCGGGCAGCGGACATTTCCTCTATGGGATGCGTCCTTGTGTAGATGTTCACGATACTCTCTGGACTTAATCTCGATGATTACTCCGACTTCCGCTCGCAAGAACGTGAAAAATCTGACGCGTACCAAGCTACACTAAGCCGAACGGGTAAGTGGGCAGTCAAGATATTTCGTCCAGGTCTCATCAGATTTGTAAAACATATGGATGACACGTTTTGGGGACCATTGCCGATGGAGATTGATGCTGCTATTCAGATGATTGCCGACAGGCCTGAAGCTCGAATCCTTCCACACGTTGAAACTGGTCGTGTAGCAACACGAGAGGATTATCGTGAAGAGAACCTCTGATCGTGCAATTTTTGTGCGATTAAAGTCAAGACTGCGGATTTTAGCTGGTGAATTTATCAATTACGTGTTCACAGCTACGAACTGATATATGTTTCTTTCATGTACACCTGAGGGTACATTTATCAGGTTGTGATGTCTCCCATTTATCAGACTGGAAATATTAACGTGCGTCCCACGCTTTGATAAGATGGCGAGAAGTATGATCTGGGCTCCAGATCGACAATCATTCATCACAAATATACCTCACCTACGAGTAGTCCGTCACATAATGGAACTTAACGGGCGAACTCACCTTCGAATATGCAAAGACAGGCAAAGTACAAGGCCTTGCTAATTTGGCTAGCGGGCATTCCTTATTTGTGACGGATCCTCGAATTCGTATCCATGTGTATAATTTCATCACTCGTAAGCTCAAGTACAACCTGGACCTAGGGAATACACTAGATTAAAGCACTTGGGTCACGATTCTGAGTCCTTGCTCATTCAGGACTTGGGAGATGGTCCTCGAATGATAGACCTATCCAATAGGGAGACTGTAAGAACCTTTCGGTGCGGTGGGTTTTATGAGCACTGGATCTTCAATACTGGATTTGGCGGTGCCAATGGGTGCTTCGGGGTTGCTAGGAGTGAGGGTAACATCATGACATCTTCACCTCAGGATCGTCCAGCTGATACCCTGCGAAAGAGGTCACATCTAAATCTGGGACAAGGAACAATCGTGTTAGTTGAGATGCTTGGAGCCCACAATGGATGTTGCAATCGCTAAAGCACGGAATCCAGCGAATCAATCCATGTTCACTTCCAGGGGTGAGGATGACGAGGCTTGCATGTAAGGAACACTCTTCCTATGCGTCCAATCGAGAAGCTGACCGAGATCAAATGGATGGCTACACTTGGGAGTACCACAATGAGTAAATCTTTCTCGGAACTCAAATTCCCGGTAGCTATTCGCTATACGGGTCATTTTTAGCAGGCAGTAGCCTCCAGCTCCTTTCTGCACATTAATTCCTAGTACTTACCTTTCTTGGGAGAAGATCCACAGCAAAGGCTGGGAATCCCTTATAAGGAAATCTTCGACGAAGACGTAACGTACACCACGGTTTTTGCCTCCTTATATCGTTTTCTTGTTCAGCGCTAGTGCTTAGCGAGTCAATATGTGCCTTGCTTGGCAAGCTTGGATGCTTTTTTTAGCCTGCGCAATGGCTGCATAGCACAGTACTTCATCACTCAATCTATCAATCAATTCAAAGATTTTCAGCAAGATCGCGCGCCATCACACAGAACAATGTCTTCAGGTGAGTAACACTTCCAGGGCAACAGATACGGAAGTCATACAGAAGGAAACAATGATGATGACGCCTCAAACAGAAATCAGAGACACTCTCGACTTTACAGAGGCTGAAATACCAACAGACCTTCCAGGCCTACACTGGGCGTTTACCAGACTTTAGTAGTTTCAAGGGTTCTTATTATGCCTGTCACGACCTACTGCATACGCTCATAGCGCGTGATAGTTTTCGCTTCTTTTGTGATTGATTATGAAGTTCTCATCAAAGACTCGGTTTACTTTGAACATGAACGAGCCTAATGACACCCGTAAGCCGAGATCGCATTTAACAGGATACCCAAGCACGGCCTGTCAGGGCTAATCGTGATTTATCTACTGTCGGGTCTTTACTGCTACCAATTACGATATCTCTTGTCGATTGACGTGTTATTGTCGTTCTGAATTGAGGGATACGATCTACAGAGGAATCATGTTATGCTGCATAATGAAGGTCAGATATGACAAGCGGAATAACACTATGCTTCATTACAGGAGTTGATTGAGCCATGAGTATCCTCCTCTGATGTTCTCTTACGGTCCCAATTCAGATGATCAGCTGATAAAGACGCTCTTTCTCACCTTTTTGCGACTCTAATAAAGTATACCATTTGAGGAGAAGCGTTCTGTATTTATAGATTCGAGATAAGCTCGCTTGACCACAACAGAAAAAGCGAACATGTCGTGCGCGGTGTGTACTGATTACGAGAAACATGTTCATTTATCGATAAGGGCCTGTCTGTTATTTATCACCTTATAAATTCCTTGAGCTTTAGTTGTGGAGATACAGGAGTTTTCTCGTTTGGGTCGGCAGATTACGACATTGAATAGAGTAGAGCACAAGATTGATATATCATTCTACAGCGGACCCTGCGATGAATATACAGTACTTTAAGGGCTATAACATCATTATGTGCTCTCCTCTGAGTGAGTCCCCGTCATCTCATTGTCTGATCGAGTCTAGTCAGTAGGCATGTCTACTTGCACGAGTAGCTAGCTGGTAAATCGAAGCTCATGAAGCCCAGTCATGAAGCACAACGAACGTATATCTAATGCGTCACTCTCGTCCTCGTCACCTAGGAATTTATTGTTGTCACGACTTCTTTGCTTGTCATTTCTTTTGATTTTGTTCTGGACACACTAGCTTTGCCTTCATTCATCTTCAAGAAATTGAATTCCATATACAGCTTCGCCCCTGCGGCATTTCTCGAGTACCCGAGCATCCGTAAAAGTGATGAATCAAAACCAAGCAGCTCCGCCTTTGATAGCTTTCCCTCTACCTCGATAATTTGACTTCAATACTTTGCTATTGTGATATAGATATCTTCAGGAGTAGTACTATATAGAAGGGCCGGAGAAGCAGTACTTATGATCTATAATAGTATAATCTTAAATTAGTAATAATAATATGATACGGATATGCCTCAGAATCTTAAAGATCACTAGATTTTCTTTAGAAACATGTTATATTATATTTTGGTTACTAGTACGAAAATGAAGCGGCGTCAAAACCGAGTTTCTGTATTTCATCAAATAGACAAGCACAAGTAAGCACATATGGAACCTCATGTTTATTCACGACCCGATACTTTCTTTCCAACCCTTAACAGACCCGATGATTACTTAGCGACATCATCCTCTTGCTAGCATATAAAAGGACGCCCTAAGTTGAGGAATCCTTCCTTATCGATTCTCTTCCAACCGAAGAAAAGGGCCTATCTGGTACTACCAGGTGCTAACCTCAAAATATACCTTCTTGATGTAAATTATAACATACTAATAGCGCAGTGAACATGATCTCCGCACATCCGCACATCCGCACATCCGCTTTGATATATGGAATGTGCAACCCATATCTTCAACGCCTGCAAATTCGCCAATATATCAAACGAGAACGGCAAACGACATGACAACACTATAAAACACAACCTAGGAAACTCGAGAAGAGCACGCTACTAACACGAAGCAGGTATATCAGCACAGGAATCAAGAGAAGCCATTCATTTACCATCAAAGGCCAATCCGATATCAAAAAATCTCGCGCTCCCCTCCACTTTCCCAAAAATCAAGAAATTCCCCATACTCACTCACTCACTCACTCACTCACCGCACTACTTACACACAGCTCACTCATCCTACGGGAAAATGCTCAAAAAAGATCTTTCATACTAAGAGTCCCTAACATTTCCGCCGGTTTCCTTCTTCCTGGTTTCCTTCTTTCTGGTTTCCTTCTTCCTGGTTTCCTTCTTCCAAGTCCGTACCTATTTCCCAACCTAATTACGTACATAGTAAACCAAACCAATTGAGCATACCCACGTATACACCAATCACGATACGTCCCTTCCCGCAAGGGGCAGCGGCAGCCGTCTTAAGCTAGGTAAACCTCATCTCATCGGCGGTCCTCCGCTCCGGCGCCACAGACTCCACGAGTTTCCTCCATCTGTATCATCTCGCTTAATTAAAAGTGAAAAGATCATCGATTGACGACATGACATGACCTTGACTTTATCTCGAACGACTCACAATATCCTTCCTGGAATCTAGACTAGATTTTCGCGACTTTTTTGATAGTGAGTCGGGATCTTTGAAATTCATACATACATACGTGTATACATACATACCTAGATGTCTGTCTTCTTGGGTAGCCTAGGTAGGTACGCAAGTAAGCAAGCGAGTAAGGAAGATCTGGCTTTCGCTGATGAAGAATTAAAATGAATGCAAAATTAGGATTGAGATGAATTCGCCTCGCCGTTCGTCATATCGGATCCTAACGGTAAAGAAGAAAGGGGAAATAGATTGAGAAAAAGGCGGTAAGAGTAGAGATGATACGGTACAGAATACCGTTAGGTTAAGTTACGGTATTTCTTTCTTCGTATGTATACATATTCTCCTCGTCGTAATTTACGAGACGTATATACATACACACGTACCTATGACAGAGTCACATCTCACCTCACACCCCCAACTCCCAACCTCCTCCCCTCGTGACGTTTCCAATTTTTATTTTCTCATCTCATGAATCTCCGTGGGATTTCAAGACCAAGACCAAGAGCAAGAGTAAAGATACAAAGACACTCATCCATCTCCTTCAGCGCGCGTTTAAGAAAAAGAAAAAGAAAACACTCGGGTAAATAAAGAAGTGAAACCTCTCTCTCTCTCTCTCAACTCACTCACCCATCTATCTATCTATCTACCCATCGCCAACTCGATACTCTAGCAAGATCCTAAAACATATTTTCTTTCTATTACGACATAATATAACATCACATCACATCACATCACAACACACGCGCATGATATGCTACCATCATACAAAACACATCCTTCCTGGTGCTTCTGATGACTTGTCTTGAATTGACTTGACTTCTTCCCTTCCCATATACAGTACTTTAAACTTTCTCATTCCAAGATCACACACACACACACGCACACACATCCCGAAACATGGAAACATGAATCATTCATCCACACGGAATATCATACATCATCCTTTCTTTTTCTCAAACAATACCGTTTTCCCCACGAAATGACCACGAAACGAAACGAAACGCATCGGATCGGATCCGAGCCTGTCGAATCGGGCTCCCACCTTCCTTCCTTCCATCCTTCCTTTCTTCCCTTGCCTTGCCTCGCTTTGATTAAGCGAGGAAGCTTTGCATTGAGGGCGAGTGAGTGACTGAGTGAGTGACTGAGTGAGCCTTACCTACCTACCTACAAACCGTACCTACCTACCTACCTACCTACCTGCCTACCTACCTGCCTGACTTCCCAGGTTCTTATTTACTTACCTAGGTAAAGAAAGAAGAATGATCTATCCAAGCGCTCCATCTATATTCTTCTTCTCTCCTCCCAAGTCAAAAAACCGGAGAAAAAAAAAGTTAACAAAATTGGAGCAGTCGAAGCACTTCTCCTTCTTGAAAAATCACTTGTCTTGCGACGAAGAAACCTACTTGTTTGAGAGAAGCAGACTATCAGTAGGTAGAGATCGAATCCGGGGAAGGATGACGGTATATCCATTCAATTCCATTGAATAAGAAGGAAGATCCTCATCCAATTTCACATTCTCATCGCTCACAATTTAACTAAATACATAGAAAATTCCCCCTCCGAAATGCTACGTGCGGTATTCTGCCAGCTCAGCTCGGCTCAGCTCCACTAAATCAGCGAACGACAGTGGTATATATATATGCTCAGCTCAGCTGAGAAAAAAAAGGTCCTCCTCCCGAGAAACAACCAAACCTCCCATGCAAGAAAGGCCAGCTAACAACAAAGGGACAAAACAACCCGTGCTATTGAAACCAACACATCTCTGGTATAATTTGAAGAATAAAAAGAAGAAGAAAAAAATCGTGTGACTGGGGGAATCCACCTGGTGCACCAAACGCCGTTAAAACTCCTTCTCAATGTCATGGCGCACACTCAAGACATCTCTTCTGCCGTTCAGTCATAACGCCGTGTTGTGCCGCAAAATCCTACTACCCTCGACTGGATATGGGTATCTCTCGTAGTATAATTTTGCGATTGCAGTACCAGGTTGCCACATAAGTTGGTTCTGCTCTCGTAGGGTCTTATAAATGCCTCCCCCTCGCAATTTCTCCATGCGTCAAGGATGCGAATGCTATTCGGTTTGACGATTGACCCTTTGCCTGTCAAATCCAAGTAGCATACAGCAGGTCACGAAGTCCCTGTCCGACGTCGACGACCTCTACTGGGCCCTTCTGGTCGTTGCGACAAAACATCTCGGAGCTGGGCGTCATCTTTATCTTTATCTACGTGATGTACTCTGACATGTCTAATTGCTGTTAGAAACTTGAGAAAAGTAGTTACAAGATGAACATACCTTTGGAGATTGTCCGGCCGGGGATATTTGTGTTCTCTATCGGGACAAAATGGACAGACGTAGCCCGGAGAGTCATGAACAAGACCATGTCTGATCATCTCGTTCTTACGCTTGAACCCTTTTCCACCTTCACTTCTTGGACAGCCTTTCACACTGCAGTAATGTGGTCGGTTTTGGGAATGTACGTTTCGGTGAGAGTTTAGGAGATACTTGGACACGTTAGACAACGGTACACATAAGCTCTTTGAATTATATACCTGAGTCTGGAACGGGGCAGCGCCACAACCCTGATAATTGCATTGGAATCCTCCGATTTGCGGGTTTGTGATGCCCTCGATACTCATACGATTCATACCTAACAAAGGAGTTGAGCCCGATTGATCCGATGATGGGGTTTCCGTACTGCTCCCGCTGTTTGGACTCTGGTACGGAGGTGGTGGCTCGCCACTGCTTTGGGACGGCCGACGATTGCTATTAGGATATGGGAAGAACCCCCCGCTCGGCGAAGGCAATTGATTCCGGAAGACATCGTTAGGCGATTTCGGGGGCGATCCATGACTTGGGACAGCCGCAAATCGAGGTGGTGCCCTTCCAGGAGGGGACTGTGCAAATACATTCTCGCCAGCTGTAGCTACCTCGGCGAGGTGATTTATGTCCCCAAGTTGAGCTGTGATTGATGGCAAGGTAATCTGACTTGACCCATTCCCGTTCGTCAGACTTGATTGTGGAGAATGGTGCCGAATTGGTGGTAGTTCTCCATCGGCACTAGGTGATTTCGCAGCGGAATCGTACCTTCTTTCTGGTGAGAGATGCGAGACTGATGACGATGGGTCATCCACGTATAAATTTTTAATTGAAGGTATTGGAGTCGTCTTCACTCCTTCCATAAACTCGGCCTCTGGTGCAGGCGATTCAGATTTTGGTATTGGGCTTTTGGGTGGAACGTTCTTTTGCGCCTCCTCAGGACTATGTCGCTCAGTCTGTCTTAAAGCATCCGCAGCCAGTGTGGCCAGGAAGTTCGGAGTGATATGGTTGTTTTGCGCTACAGGTTCTTCTATCACGTCCATAGTGTCGTCCTTTCCCTCCTCCTTCTCCACTTTGTCCTGACTTTCCACTTTTTGCTCTACAGATGCGATTACAATATTCGTCGTCCCATCCATCGGTGCATCCTCTCCCTCCATGTTCGATGCCAGTGGGTCCTCTCCTGCCTTGCGCGCAATATCGATATGTTTTCCGCCCGCCATATGTGCGATCAACACAGCATCGCCTTGACTTGGCCGGACCTTCGATCGCGTTGGACCTTTGCGACCCTCTTCGGGTCCAGGAGTAGAATCGGCACTGATTGGTGGGAGAGGGACGGTTGGCGGAGGACTCGGCGATGGAACGAGATTGACTGTCATTGCTTGTGTCCTTGGTGAATCGCGCGGGCCAACATCATCCGGGTCATAGAAGTTGTCGTTCGTGGAAGGTCGTAGGATGTCAACAGTAGTCATACTTTCAATGGGCCATCGGAAGCAGACCAGAGGTGGATTGCGACGCTGAGGATCTTGAGGCTTCGACGGGATAGAGTTCAGAGCATAATCAGACAGCGGGGGGACCATGCGACTTGGGGTAGAAATGGCATGCGCTGCTATGCTGTGCAGAGAACAAGTGGATGGGCAAGGAAGGGCATAGACAAGAGGATATGCGAAAGTCAACACAGCCGACGAGAGGACTCTTGTAAAGTGGGCACGCAGGCGAATGATGGGGATAGGTAGGTAGGTAGGTAGGTAGGTAGGTCGGTAGAACCTTGGGACCTTGGTAACGGTAGCGGCAGTTATTCTTCCTTGACCTGGCCACGACTCTGAGCTGAGCTGAGCTTACTTTGCTTCCGGAGCTGGCCTGGCCTGGCCTTTCCTCTATTTGCCTTTCCTTTCCTTTCCTTTCTTTGACTTGGGTGTTGGCGTTGGCGTTGGCGTTGGCGGAGGAAGGCGGGGGAGGGGAGGGGATGGGAGGGGAGGGGAGGACTAAGGCTAGAGGCTAGAGGCTAGAGGCTAGAGAAGGCCCAGAACAGGGCTTAACTTTCGTCTGGTCTTTGAGGCTGGAAGTGATTGGCCGCTCTATACCTGGGCGAGCTGGGTAAGGTCAGGTCAGGTCAGGTCAGGTCAGGTCAGGTCGAGAGTAGAGGCAAGGGCCCGGGGAATATTTAGTGAGATGACTTGACTGGATGATTAGATTAGTGCGTTCTGGAGATTGGAGACTGGAGATTGGCGATTGCTGGGCTTCTACAGTAGGGTGGGCAGGTGGGCAGGTGGGTTGGAGTGTTATAAGTACAGTACCATACTGTACAGAATATGTTACGAAAGTATGTTCCTTTCATTGCACGGGTGAGCGAGCGGATCGTGGGGCTGAGAGATCCAGTAGAGTAGAATGCGTGGGAATGAGAGCAGGAAGGACCACTCAGGCAGCGAGGGGAGAATGGATGTGCGTGTGTACGTGCGTGCCGGTGATTGATTGATTGATTCCCCTTCCCTTCTTGTGCGGCGAAAATCAAGACAGCGAGCGGGAGGGAAGAGGGGAAGGAAGGAGGATGTTTGGAATTACAATACCCGGGAAACTTTAATTGTGGTTGGTGCCCTGGAATAGATGTCCGTTTGGAATGAATGCTTGATATACCAATAATAGGGATGGAACATTCGTGGAGGTGATGGATGATGCGATCGTGTTAAGACGAAAAAGAGTTACAAATCTGGTCAAGGAGGTATTATATAGAGAAGAGAAGATAGGAGATGAGATGAGTTATAAAGAGAAAAAAGAGGCCATGGAGAGGGATGTGGAGAGAGGATGGGATGGGATGGGGGAGGAGGAGGACTCGAGGGGTAGATGAGAGACTATCTAGATCTACTGTAGCTGGGCGGAAAAGATGAGATGAGAGAGATGCTGGCGATGGACCGAGATGTATGAGGAAGAAGCCTACTACGACGACTTCTGCCCAGACAGAGGAGAGAGAGAATATGAGATGAGACGAGATGAGATGAGATGAGATGAGATGAGACGAAAGACCGGAGAAGGTAGAGCCAAGAACCTGACTGGTCGGATCCGACGACAGAGTTTGTATGTATGTATGTATGTATGTATGTATGTATGTATGTATGTATGTATGTATGTATGTATGTATGTATGTATGTATGTATGTATGTATATATGTAAATATGTATATGTATATATATATATATGTATGCGTTCGTATGCTAGCACCGTGAAGAGGTGCAGGCAGGCAGGAGCCTCGAAGTCCATCTCGAGTGATAGAAGCCCGCCTCCATTACTTACAGCTCCATTTCATTTCATTTCATTTCATTTCATTTCATTTCATTTCATTTCATTTCATTTCATTTCATTTCATTTCATTTCATTTCATTTCATTTCATTTCATTTCATTTCATTTCATTTCATTTCATTTCATTTCATTTCATTTCATTTCATTTCATTTCATTTCATTTCATTTCATTTCATTTCATTTCATTTCATTTCATTTCATTTCATTTCATTTNCGGGTGCGTCTTGCCAACCAAGTCAATTTATTGTCTGCATTACGAACGGCACTCCTACTTCTACCGCCCGAGTTTACCGAGCAAGAGCTGTACGCAGTCATCGCGAATATCAGTTACATGGGCGATCCTCGAATGGCTTTCCCAACAGAAGACAAGTCCAAGGTGGCTAATATTGTTGGCAACAACCTACCTCACTTCAGGAGGCTTTATTCGCCTCTGATTGAGAATCTCCCTAATGTCAGCTTCAACGATTCAAAGTGTTCCGATCCTCAATGGGCTGCCGACAGCACAGCCAATGTCACGTTAGCTCAGGACATGGACCCTGTGAAGCGAGGAAACATGGTCCGTCGCCTACCAAAAGCTTTCCGGTCAAAGCTTTACTTCCAATACCAGAAGAAGTACCAAATTCCCCGGCTGGAGTTCAACCAGATGCTAGAATCGGCCAGTGATGAGGATGCAACGAGAATCAACAGACGCCAAGGAGGAGGGTTTGAGAGGAGGATCGCGAACGAACCACCCGAAGACTTGAGAGCCGAAGTCAGATATGTGATTAAGAAGACCATCGGATGGCCTAGCACAGTTCAGAGTTTGAAAGGAATCTTGACATCCGGTGTAGCAAGATCGTGGCGGTACCTGGGCGAGAAAATAAAGAAATATAAAGAAGGAAAGCGGAAAGACGCCGAGGCCGCTAGGAAAATAGCTGAGGACACGCAAGCGGAGAAGGAGAAGAAGCCCTGAGGATCTGAGTATGGCTCTTTGCGGCGTTGATGAATGAGGACGATTTTCTTTCCTTTGTATTATACCTTTCTGGGTGTACCTAGACTACGAGTCCTTGACTCACACTCTGGCTACGGCTAGACTGACAGCATTTTCCTTTTGTCTGAGCGAAAAGCAGCGTATGGCGGAACGAGAATCCAGCCAAATCCAAGTTTAAAAAGCGACTGATGAAATCAAGCTACTATGAGAGTGACTGAGACCCTCTTAATTTGTGACCCTGTCTGAACTCGACGTTTTACTTGCTAATCTGCCTCATGCTCAGTGTCTCTGATAATAAGAGCCACATACTCCCACCACCCACCACTCGCCATCTCCATCCTATCCTATCCTATACTGTACCATCCTGTACTATATGGAAATCCTAAACCAGCGCCCTACATTCAGGTTCAGAATCAGATCACCCTTTCCAGAATCGCGACGCAGCAGCGAGTGAGGGAGTGGATATTTTATGAAAAAGAAAATGCGCCTTGTTATTTCCTTATGCAATGCATCGTGTACGGGACGCTGTCCGCGCTCTTTCTTATATTGTAGGTATGCATGCATGTATGTATGTATGTATGTATGTATGTATGTATGTATGTATGTATGTATGTATGTATGTATGTATGTATGTATGTATGTATGTATGTATGTATGTATATATGTAAATATGTATATGTATATATATATATATGTATGCGTTCGTATGCTAGCACCGTGAAGAGGTGCAGGCAGGCAGGAGCCTCGAAGTCCATCTCGAGTGATAGAAGCCCGCCTCCATTACTTACAGCTCCATTTCATTTCATTTCATTTCATTTCATTTCATTTCATTTCATCCTGCCCAATCCATCCCCTTCTGTGCTTCTTATCCCATCCCATCCCATGCCACTCGTACTTACTTTCCTCTCTTTACGCCGTCAAATCGCTTCGCCATATCCAGAGGAGCGGAGCGTAGCGTGCCAGCGGGTGTGGGGAAAGGAACATACTCGTGCGGCTTCCTTCCTTTCCTTTACGCTCCTTTACTTTATAAGTATAATATTTACGGAGACGGACCGAAATGCGTCAGATTCACAGCCTCCTTTTCGCCGCAGCGGCTGCAGCTGAGTTCTACGGAGGTAGGGCGGTGGGTGGACTCGTGCTCGTGCTCGTGCTCGTGCTCAAGTCCACGACATGCAGGTAGGTAGGTGCTTTGTACTTCCATCCAATCAGGTATAGGTAATAGCCAGCCAGCCATGTACCAGTACTTGGGTAACAAATGGAGGGGCGCATGCAGATGCAGATGCAGATGCAGCTCGAAGTGCCGCGGCTGTAAGTAACGGTTAGGAACCTCGCAAGCCTTGACCTTGACCTTGACCTTGACCTTGACATCTCGAAGTCTGGCTCTGGCAGTCTGGCAGTCTGGCCAGCCCAACCGTACTTCGAGAATGAATGAATGCTACCAGGAAAGTCGCCGACCAGTGATCAATCCTGTATTCAATCCTCCAAGTACTTGTATACTGTACAGTACATCCCCTCATGATTGTCTGTCATATCTCGATCCATTCCGCTGCCTCATCTGCCTCATCTGCCGCAAGATACCGGACCGGATCAGGAACTAACGAACTAAGCTGAAAAGGTTCCGAGGTGGTGTGACCACTTCGTTCAGCCTCTCCTCTCCTCTCCTCTGAGTCCTCTCACACGCGGCACTCCACATTTGTATTGTACGCTCGCTCTCCCCAGCTCCAAGCTGACTGACTGACTTCATGTAAGACAGATGAAAAGCGGGCTGAGAGAGGCTATATGATGCGGCGGCGGCGGCGGCGATAGCGGTGAGCTACATACAATACTGTACAGTACAGAACAGTACAGTCTTGCCAGAGATCCTGGCCTCAAAATGCGGCGTTGGTCGGTTTTACGAGACAGACAAGGAGACGGACTACTTTGGATTGCCTTTTCATCCTGGTCCGTTCGCTTCTCTACGAATGCCCTCATTGGCGATAGATACCATACCATACCATACCATAGCATGGGAGAGAACTCAAACCAGGGAGGGACCAAGTTCATATATCCATCCCCCTATCCATCCACTTGGATGAGGCAGACGACACCGGGAGGCAGTCTGCTTGCAGACTCATCCAACCATTCACTATCTACATAGGTAGGTACCTACAGTGGGTAGTATCACAGGCACACCGTTAATCTCCTGCATCTCTTCCCACCACATTGCATCGCGGTTGTCATTCAAAAGTAAGTACCATACTCATACCTCCTCCCTCGAGTAAGAGCAGAAATCAGCCCGGCGCCACATTTGATTTCATTCACCTTCACCGTCCCTACTCGCCCGGATGATGAAAATGACCAGATGACACGAGAGGAAGCAGCCTCATCTATCATCCTCGTATTTGTTTCCTTCGTACAACTGCCTATCCCTTCTCATCTCTCATCTCCGTTCTCACCTACCCCGACTCCCGGCGACCATCTATCTGGTCCCAGTCCAGTCCAGTCCAGTCCGGTCCACCTGCTCCTCCTCCTGGTTGGAGCCGAGCTGCAAGCAAAGATGCATCAAGACCCATTCAGCAACCTTCGAGCTGTCGGTGACATCCCACTCGACCAGTCAAATCATTGCGCCTCAAATCGACGATGTGAAGTACTTGCATGCACCTACTGTGCAGGTGGGTGCGTGCGTGCGTGCGTGCGTGCTCCAGTATTGTATGAGGATCAACCGTCGAGCCGCAATCTTCTCAAGTGGTCGGTCGACATCGTAGCGCCACGTCTCCGAGCTCTCCCTCCTCCTCACAAGACTTCCTTTGCTTGCAGGACCGGGCCCGCCAGCCAGCCACCAGCCACCAGCCACCAGCCACCAGCCACCAGCCACCACAATCTGAAGGTCTCCCATACTCAGAAAGTGGTCAAAACTATCGGCTGACCAGCAACATTTGTTACCAAAATGTAATGTAATGTAATGTCGTCCCATTAGCCGCACTTGACAGAAAAAAGGTTATTGCGCCAGTCCGTGCCAGCAGTACCATCTGTCTCTCTCCAGTGAGAGCTTCCAGAACGTAGGTACATATCATACATACCCTAAGCAAAGGACCTTTCAACCAGGGTGTGTCACTCAAAAGCGGCTGAACGAATGATCCAGCGAACAAGAGAGAGAGGCTATCCCCAACACATCGCTGACACGGAGGAAGATGATGATGATTAATGGTATGACAAGAACGAACATCTCGCTCACCGATCTATGGCTGTGCTGACCTTGCCACGGACTGATTCGCTCGTCGGGAACTTGAAGGAAGCCATTCACGTGATTGTACACTACCCGGGCTTCAGCTCGGCTCAAGGCGTACAAAGAAGGGTCCATCTAACTCATGTCTCATTCAAATGTCTCGGTTCATCTTTATCTTCCTTACAAGGCGTGAGGCGTGAGGCGTGAGGCGTCACTATGTTTGCTTCTTCTCCGCGACCGTAGATAGCTTTTCGTGTCCCCTGGAAGTCCCGCGTATGACGCTCCTCCTAAGTCGTGGGGGATATATGCTCCCTCTCATCCCAGCATAATATCAGAAGTTGCACTTTCATTTCTTGGATCCGCCACAGCTATACCCTGTATCTTACGATGTCGCAGCAGGACCGCACAGCTTCTGCCGTAAGTAGAAGCTCAACGCGCCGTATTTACAATTGAAGAAAGCATATAACTCATAGTTTGGGACCTTGAATGGTGGAACTTTGAAGGTTACCGCCGCAAGCAAGTCTTGGTATCAAACATACGGCGTCGTGGGGGGTCTGAATTGAACGCCAGATCGTGGATATGCAATCGATAAGCCCGCCCCCAGGTTATGTTATGTAATCTTGCTCCGCATATGATTCCTTTCCTTGGCTTTCCTTTTCTTTTTATCGACATGCCGGGACGGAGATACTTCCGCAGGCAGGCCCGTGGCGATGGGAGGCTGGACGGTGAGTAAACCAACCTTTTCTTTTTTACTAGAGCGCTAGCCTGAAAGGCCACTCGCGCGCGAGCTTGACGTCCTCCCCCCCCCCCAACGAAGGTATTGATACGACTACTTGTATCTCAGATAGGTCGGGGGAGATGGAGGCAGTACCGCAGATTGGTAGTGAGGGTCTGGTTTTCCATGTAGGTGGAGCCATGCTCAGACTCCTGGAAGACTGAGGACAGGGTTCGAAAGATCGGAATTTTGAAAGTTGTGGAAGACGGACGGACTGCTCGGCAGAGGCTAGGAAATGTGGCGGTTGGTGGTGCTCATGAAAATCACGCCTGGGTTTGTGTAGGATTGAACAGAGAAGGTGGCAATATTTATCAGGGCTACTACTTGCTCGGCTATCGACAGCGTGGTCGTTACATGTAACTCACGCAAGTACTCAGAGTAGGTAGGCCTGATTTGGGTTGAGTTGGGTTTGCGTACCGTACTAGGGTTTTCTTTCAACTTTTTGCACTCCGAGTAGACTTGGAAAGAAGTATGATTGACTCATTGAGTAGCGTAAAATACCTAGCATGTCATAGATATAATAGTCCAAGCAAAGAGATTTCGTGGAGAAGAGGGATAGATACCTTCGTTTCTTCATCTACTGAAAAGGGAGGCTTTGAATAAAGGTGATGGATGGGTTTAGAGTCTTGAGATAGTCTAGTTGAGAAGAATATCTATATATATATTCTGTAAGCAGAACTTACTGCACTCTGAGTATAGTTTGAATGGAGTTCAGTGAGTGGTTCTTATATCTGAGATGAGTTGAGTTGAGTTGAGTTTGAGTTGAGTACTAACCCCCAGACTCAATTCGACTCAACTCAAGTCAAGCACTTCGCTGGCTGTAGAAAGATTTCACTGCTGAGAATTTGACAAATAAAGGGACAATCAAGGACGTGTATATCCTTGTCTCTTGATCAAGTCATGGTCAACCTGCCAATATCCAACCAAGTCTTCCTGCTGTATCTTCAATCACTTCGCCATGTGTTCTGGAGGTGCGAAGAGATGGGAAAGCTGGGTTCGAGGATTTCATCTCTTTGCCAGGCCTCTACCATTTTTGTACCAGGCACGTCGAATCTCCGCTTCCCAGTCTCAAGTTCGGTCAGCACTAGGCACAAGCAGAGACGCATGTTTGAGATCATTTCATAAATTTGGTCAAAGTGTAAAGTCCTATTCGACATTGTTGGTGACGATGGTCTGCCAAGGGTGGTTACAGTGTTGAGTTCTACTTCGCCTGATACCCGAGGAGGAGGGAGTACTTGTCCAGGCGCTGGATTGCAGATGAAGGATTTGCCCTGCCAGATCAAGGGCTAAATGTAATCCATTTCCATCTGTAATGACTAACCTGTTTGTCATTACTGTACCCAGATTTGAAGCCTCCGGGTTCATATGTTGTTGGAATACCCACCCAAATGCGCGAGGAAGACATCGTCGCGACTTGAGGATATTCTCCATGGCGGACTTGTATTTCTCGCGTATCGCTAGACTGGCGGCAATGAACTGCAAGGAGGCTAAGTTGGCTTGTGGGAAATCATCATTTCGTTTCTGTGTAGCAAGATAAGCCGAATGGCGGTCGAGATCATGTGTGCTTCAGGATCTCAGTATTCTGGGGATTTCGGGGATATCGATTTGTGTGGCAGACAAGAGATTCAAGGCTGGAATCACATGTGTGATGTGCAAATGAGTCCTTCGTGATTGCATGTGAATACTCATCATTGGTCTGCTCCGAGATATGCTGGATCGGTGTGATCCAGGATCTGGTGGTAGACGAGATTGGTAAACAACATCTCCTCGGCGGCTTCGTCCTTTTCCATCGTGTAATCCGTGCTAGGCCAGCTCTGATCTGATCTGACACGATATATTCATGAATAGAATAATGAGAAAGATAAAGAGGAGAGTTCGAATTGGTTAGGTGGCTAAACGAGAGCCGTAGAAGTGTATCTGGTGAAACGAATCGATCTTGAAAAGGATCCGTCAATTTGTCCGTTTTGATCCTGCAGAATCCGGCAACTTCAACAAGGGTCACGGGCCCTCGAGAAGCAGACCAGAAGGAGAGCTCTGCGGATTTCTTCACGTGAAGTTTTTGGTACCTCGCAAAGCATCTTCTCGTACATCCCAAATATCTCATGTGGCTAGGAGTCAAAGGACAGGGAGGATATCCTTTGGCCTCTGGCCTCTTTTGCAAACCTTTTCGAGTCTCTCCAATTGTAATTTGGCCATCAAGAACCTATCATTATAACCAGTGGCCTGTGTAATCATACTCCGAACAATGACTTACATTGCCCGTGCTTTTGGAATGATCTTTGAGCTCTGCTTCAAGTCGAGAAAATGATCGTTCGGAGCTAGCAGAGTCTCTAACATACTGAGAAATATCCCTTTGATTCCATCGCCACTTAATTTCGTCGTATTCCACCCCACACGCTCGACTTCTCCACGAATTAATAGCGTTGGCCTGCTGCCACCGAAAACTTTCAACTTACTGCCAGCTAGAACTGACAGCTGCTGTAAGACCTTTAAAAGAGAGCAGATACAATTTTCAGACAGCTCGTCAATGGCATCAAGCACCAAAGAAGACGATGAATAAATGAGGAACAGGGCTGTGAGCGTACGAATGAGATGATCTTGTTTGACCAGGTGGAAGTTTCTCCACGACCAAAGTTGTCGTACAGTTCTTCAATGGTTTTCGGGAGTTTTGCAAGCCTATGAGACAGCTGTAGGATCAGGGAATGCAGTAAAGCGTTCATTCTCTGGTCTTCGTCATCGTGGGGATCGAAAGTAGTAGAATGCCATGGCTTTCATAGCTGATGGGTCGGCTTCACATGCTAGCTGGAGATGCTCAATCAGGAACGCAGAATTGACGGACTTCCTAGACCCCGCTGAGTTTACTGGCAGTTCTATTCTCTTAATGACTCGAGCCAGCCCACCTGGTCCGTAGAGCCAGAGATAGCTGTATTTGTAAGCCAACCACTTTGTAATTTGTGAACTCTTCTTCGACCATTCAAGAGTTCTATTGTGACGAGCTTTGACCAACATTTTGATGATGAATATCTTGGTCTATGAGCGTAGAATCCAATCTAGCATCTTTCTTCGTCTGATTAGCTCCTCTGCCTCTTCTTTTAAAGCTTTTGCTGCTTCTAAATCCTCTCTCCATATCTTATGATGCCTGAGTGACAACTTCATATTCTCGTCAATTATTGCAGTAGTTCTTTGAAGCTTATGAAGATCTTCCGCGATTTTCTTAGTGTAGGTTTCAATAGCCTATTCAAGAGGATCATATTGGACTGTCAAGAGAATCTCGCCTTTTTCAGTCTCTAAGCCTGTACCTAGAATCGGCTTCCAGTGAAATCTGTAGCATTGGCCGCAACTGGTCAAGTTTCTCCAGGGCGCTCGTGATGTCCTTGTTGAGTATTTTGCCTCCAGAGCTGTCCTTGAGGCTTCTCAAGTGAGCGCCGGATGAACCCCAGAGCATCACCGCACACGGCTAATGGTCCACCGATGTGGTCTTGAGCCAAGAGGCGAATCGTATTAGATTCATTGCACTCGGCTTTATTCTGTAGTCCCTCGAAGGGTCCATCGTAAGCCGTCAAGCGACCGATTAGATTCGTGAGAACGGAGTGGCCGTGTTCGTTAATAAGAACGTCGTTCTTTGCGACAGTGATTCTGCTGAGTGAGTCCAACGATGGCAACGACACTTCCAACAACATCCTACTGCTTCCGCCATTATCTACAGGACAGTTTGAAATACGTTCGGAACGGGACTTGGACCATCAATAGAACAATCGTGGATTAGTGCTGAGAAATGCGGAAGATTCTCGAGATTGAAAGAGAACACTGAAACCTTACTGCGCTGGGAACACTGATGTGGCTATGCTGACAAGGCATATTGCAGGGCGGAATCCCAGGCAAATTTTCTTTTGAAAGGTTCAGGATGATCCTGAAACGATGCCACCACCTGTATTATGGCACCGTTATAATCGCTGCAACGGCTTTGTGGAGCAGCTCGAGATAACTGAGCACGTTGGCTACGCGGACATGCTTCGCTTTATGTAGAGATGTATTCGTCTGGAAGTACGTCCACCTCATTGACCGGAAAGAATTTATCGAGTCTTGATACTGTACCTACCCAGCTTAAGACCTTGTTGACAGATACATACGATGAGTAGTGTTGATTTCCATCGCAACTCGTCGAAAACCGTTAACCGTACAAGTCGGATTTCTCTTCTTGCTGATCATCTCAACTTGGGTGTTCTGCCTTGCTTGTTCACAGCTGATACTTTCTGCTATAATGAAATCCGGAACTCAAGACATATATATTGGGAGAGTAATCTGCCATGCATAGATCCGTCATATTTGAGGGACATGGCGACCATCTCTTCAAGCTGTCATTTGTTGATAGTTTTAAATAGTAAATTCAATGTTAATACTTAGCCAGGCATGGTCTTCGATCCTTGATCTTGTAGGAGATTTGCTCAAGCTCAAGGGCGTATTGTTGAACGTAAGTCTGGAGACGAGGTTTGAGTTGGATATACAAACAGGGATTTTAGAAAGCGAGGATTCAATCTCGCTTGGACACCTGACTTTCGTTATTAATTGACATGTCCACCGCCATGTTATTTTCATGGTGTCGTACTGTCCATCGAGTCTACTGAATTTATAGAGCTACAGACTTTCACAATGTTGTTGATCAGGTTGACAAGGGGGTGTGACATGGTTTATGATACGCGGCTTAACATTGGTATTTCTCACCGTTTACACATTTACAAGATATCTTCGCGGCGGGCGGATTTTCATATCCAGTGAAGCTTACACTATGTCCTGTAATAATTCCGTTTGATTTCAATGAGCTAGCTAATGTATAGAGAGTAGAAGTCCTAGAATCATTCCGTGACTTTTTGAGTATTAGGATGTCGATGTTCTTTGAATGATTTCGTGGCTTTTATTTCCCGAGACGGCAAGACTCGAGAGGAACAGTTGTATTGAATGAAGTATTGTAGAAGTTCTGGGGACTTTGGCTTGGTGTTTTGTTTACTTGTTACCTTGTCGGTGACAGGTTGGGTTAGCGAGGTTGGTGTGGAGGGCTGGTAAAGAGAGGGAGTGTGTATCGGCGTGTCTTTAGTACTGATTTCGTCGTGAGTGATGATATAGAGAGCCAGTTTAAAAATCGAGACATTGAGGAAGTTTGAGACTTCATCAACAAAGCTTCGATTTCATTGCTGCAAATCGCTTGACTCAAGACTACGTGATCCAGTATTTCAATCAAAACCTAAGCATTATTTTCAAAACTCAGGTCCGCCATATCCTAGACCCATAATCACTTCACCCATCTCCTGTCCCCCAGAGTCCAACTATCACGTTCCCATCACTCAAAACCTCCACCTCAACCTCGTCAATACCCCCTCTCCCCCCGAGTCGTTCCACGACAACCCATAGCCCACCCTGTCTCTCCATACCCGGACTAAGATCCAAGTCCGCAGTGCGTATACCCATAGGACTATCGCTAAACTCACCATTCCCACTAACATCCACAATCCTTTTATTCGGGCCTTGACCAAGCTCAATAGAGATCTTGATAAGAGGTCTTGACCTTGCGGGAGAGAAGCGCGAGTTCGGCGTCGTCGAAGGACAGCGTGCAATGATCCGCAACCTCGTAAGACGAGAAGGCATGATTGGTGCGAGCATCCTATCAACACCATCCTGGAACACCAGAACTGGAAGACGAAGCGATAAACGACCCGCGGTTTCCGCAGCAATCGGTAAAACGGTACTAGGAATTTGCGAACCGACTCGCAAGGTAAAATTACCAGTCTGTCCAGCTTCAAAGGTCGAGCAGACGATAGTGTAGTTGCCCGCTGCGACGGAAGGGAGAGATGCCATAGCGCAGCCGCGACGGTAATCTCCTGAGCCGCCGACTATGTCTTTGCCTGTTACGGCCGTAACTCGTTTGCCGTCTGCCCAGACAAGCTTGACGTGTACGGCGAGCTCTTCCTGGTCTGTCTCGAGAATGAGTGTAATGGAGGAGGAGGTGGGAAGAAGGATGCTGAACTGTGGGTTGAGAGGGTATGTGGGTGCGGAGGCGTTGCCACCTGCTGTGCGGGTGGTCCAGGATCCGGTATGTGTTGTGCAGTGGGGAAGGGAGTCAGGTGCTGTGGCTATTTCGAGGGGCGAGCGTGAGAAGAAGGATAGTGTGAATGAATATTTAGGGAGAGGAAGACCGTGTTGGGCTACAACTATTGTGTAGGATGTTGAGGGGTTGACGTTGAGTGTTGCGAGTGTTTGGGGAGAGTCAACAAAGGCTCCGCGATGGAGGGCGTCATCGCTGAGGTAAACTCGACGACCGGAGCCGGTGAAGATGTAAAGACTAATGAAGCCCAATTTTGATGAGCCAGATGGGGAGGAGAGTGTGTTCTGCGGTGAATGGCTGTTGTCACGAGCTATGGCTTCTTCTCCTGTAGCAAAATGACGTGACAATAAGATCCAAACTGGAGTCGAGCAACTGGCGCTTACGGCATACTGGGGATTATGAATAAAGCTTCCCGGACTTTGGAAAGATGGAATCGTCCAGTTGAAGTGATGGTCTTGGCGATGTCTAAAGAGACCTGGGTTCCAGTTCAGGTAGAGAGATTCGAAGTGCTGGGAGACATCTTCGAATGACATCCAGAACGTGCCTGGAGATAGAGGTGCTTCAAGTGGGAGGGCATCTTGGAGTTCTGATGTCCATGTTTTTTCAAAGTCATTGCTGGCACTGAAATGAGAACCCCTCCAGACCATGCCATCACACCAAGGGTTCTTCACTAGCATCAAACGCTGAGAACCAACTTCCTTCATGTCAAGTATGGCATAGTCATGTTCTCCGGCTAAACCAAGTGCCTTTTCTTCTTTGCGGGAGAGTTTGCCGGTTCCGAGGGTGACCATGATATCCCCGAAACTGAATGATTTGTGTATCCGACGCCAGAGCTGTTCTGGTTGAAAATCATCACTAGATTGAAATCAACGAGAGTCCTGAGAAACAATCAAGTGACTTACTTACCTTTGAAGGAATACTTGTTCTGGTATCCATCCCGTCATAACCCAAAGATCTGTTCCTGAGTTGGACCCTGGAAAGTCATACCCTCCTCTGACTTTGAGATACGCCTTTTCAATCAGAGCGGGCCAGAGGAGCTGAGGATTATTCCGATCGATGACATGTAGACTTCTTGTAGTATTTGAAGCGGGTAAGCGGTCGTCGATGACAACTTTCCTGTAGCAGCCATTGAAATGTAATCGAAGTATATATTTCCCATTTCTGGAGATGCGAGGTAGCATGCTGGTTTTATCGTAAGGATAAATAATTGAGGCGAGAAGCTTTAAAGGGGTCAGTAACGAAAAATTTAAGATTATAGAGGTCGCACTTTACCGTGGCCCTTGACTGCTCTTGCAGTGCCTGCACAAAGACTGGCAACTACTGAACAGTCCGTAGTGATATCTTGCACAAGGTCGATATCAGACGTTGCAGTCATCAATCTGGCGTTCTCGGAAGATAGTTCATTAGGCCGCTTCCATCCATCAAAATTATTCATTTGGGATCCAGATAATTTAAGGTCCCCTGGTTCGCTACTTATGTTAATATGAGTTCGTATTTCAAATCTTACGCACTTACGTGTAGTATGGAGAGCCGTTGAAGCCCTCTTCAAATATTGAATCGGCAGGCTCGGCAGACCATGGCGGAAAGATAAAGCCATGGAGTTTTGATCCCTCGAGTAAGATGATCTCTTCTCGCCTCGAGATACTTCGTTCAGAAACGGGAGCCTTCAGGGAGAAGTCTTTCTTCGCTGGGTCCCACCCTTCTCCTTTCTTGATCTGTTCGGCTCTAGAGAGCAGCTCTTCACATCTTCCCCGGAATCTAGCTTTAGATTGATCATTGCTCGTGAGACCAGCAGCTTTCATATACAGCTCAGCAGCAGTGATAGCAGCTCTCAAGGCATCCACTTTGTTGAGCGATGAGTCTATGCTGGATTCAGCTGCCTATAAATTGTGAGAAATCTGATATAGATTCAGGAGTGGAGATTTACCTTTGCTTTAGCCTCCATGTCCAGAGCCTTTTGGAGATTTCACCATCCCACGTCACATTCAAAGTCTCACAGGCGAGAGCAACTTCATAGCATGGAGACTTCTCGTGTATATCATCGCAAAATCCAAAACAATACACATCTGTGAACTTCAAGGATGAAACATTTACGCCGTGTGGCTGTAGCGCCGACGAACAAAACAATCTGGTAGGTAAGATCGGTACATGCACATTCACATTTGTTGCTCAAGATCCGTGGAAGAGCATAAAGTGACTCTAGATGTTGATAGCCTGATTCGATCAAATATACTCGCTGGCGTTGCTGGCGAATATGAAAAACAAATGCAACGTGGATCGGAGGACGTACCAGTTTACTTCACCCCACGGTTCAGCTCGCTATCGTTCACATGAATCGCAATCGCAGCTATTTTAAGCGCTGAACATTGTTCGTAGGGTGGCTCTAGCTCAAACGGATCTGATGGTGCTCTGAATCCACACCGATCATCATCAGAAGCTCACAGCCGAGGTTCACGGCCTTCGGCTTTCAACCGTAATGCTTCCGATCTTGACGACTTGGACAGTATCTTCCTTTTGTAACGTCTTCTTTATTGACACAGGAGTCTTCTGCAGCTGAGATTGTCTCTTTCCCCTTCATCACCCTGGTTGCAAATATCCTTATGATTTCAAAATCCTAGATAAAGCCAATCCCTAACCTGGAAGATTTTTCTCGGCTTTGGCACTCCGAGCCCCAGGAAACTTGAATTTTACCAAGCTCTGAGGGTATCCTCCTCCCGCACTTCAGAATGGCTGGGCAGTCGAAGGAGATGATTCCTCCCTGGGGATTGGCAGTTGCTGGTGCAACAGCAGCCGTCATTGCCAACGCTATGGTATATCCTTTAGATATGTGAGTTGGGCACATTTCTGCGGATAAATGTACCAGATTGTGAATCGATCCTGCAACTCTTGCTAGGAAAGACACAAAAGCTAACACTGTTATCCACACAGTGTTAAGACTCGTCTCCAAGTTCAAGAGAAACGGAAACCGACGGACGCATCAAGTGCCAGCGATGAAGCCCATTACACCTCAACTTGGGATGCGATCTCGAAGATTATCGAAACCGATGGTCTACTAGGTCTCTACAATGGAATCAACGGTGCTCTGATCGGTGTTGCCTCTACGAACTTCGCATACTTTTACTGGTATTCAGTCGTCCGAACTCTATACCTTGCGCAGCAGAAAGTACCTACCCCGCCCGGCACAATAGTCGAGCTGTCCCTTGGTGCGGCCGCAGGAGCTGTTGCACAGGTGTTTACGATTCCAGTGGCAGTGGTGACTACTAGGCAACAGACGCAGAGTAAAGCCGAGAGGAAGGGAATGGTCGATACGGCGACGGATGTCATTAATAGTGAGGACGGATGGACTGGGCTCTGGAGAGGGTTGAAGGCTAGTTTGGTCTTGGTTGTCAACCCTGCCATCACATATGGTGCATATCAAAGATTGAGGGAAGTCTTGTTCCCTGGAAAGCTCAATCTCAGACCTGGGGAGGCATTTTGTAAGTTTCCTGAAACAGAAGTTCGGGGACATGTTACTGACAGACGTAGTACTCGGAGCCATGTCCAAAACTCTTGCAACCATTGCAACACAACCTTTGATAGTTGCGAAGGTTGGTCTTCAGTCAAAGCCCCCACCATCTAGACTAGGCAAGCCTTTCAAGAGCTTTATTGAAGTCATGCAATTCATCATCAAGAATGAGGGCCCATTAGGCCTCTTCAAGGGAATTGCCCCTCAAATCACCAAAGGCTTGATAGTACAGGGACTCCTCATGATGACCAAGGAACGGTAAGTCAACATGTCCCTCGTGTATGGCAAGTTGCTGACAAAATACAGGATGGAATTACTCTTCATTTTTCTCTTCCGTTACATGCGTAAGATCCGGGATGAGAAGCTCTCGAAGATTGCAGAGATAGCAGCAGAAAAAGCAAAGGTGGCTCTTCCTCTGGTTACGAAGTAGATACTAGGTGTTTGAAGTGGTCTATTTGGGTTCCGGTTCGTTATTGGTCCGGTGTGGATAGTCTTGTTCTGGTTAGGAGAGCTGGCACGGAGTTCTGTAAATAGGTCTGGAAGAAGAATGAGATACAATGTATGCATTAGTACATCATGAATGAGGGAATGGATCTTCACCAGTCTCTTGGGCTATCGTCTGTCATTCAAAGAAGGACTAAAACATGGCTGATCTGGTCTGGTTCTACATATCATTACACGGACATGTCGTCCGGCTTGGTGTGACAATGTAATTCTCTCCGAGGCAGAGAAATCCCGTAAACCGAGAGCACTCGATCAGTCCAATGTCGCAAGCTCTTTACAAAACATTACATAATTTTCTTTTAATATTATGAAATTCTTACAGGACTTTATTAGAGTACAGGTCGAAAGTCACGACATTGTCCCAGGACTTTGCTCCAGTAATGTATAGGTCAGTCACTCTAGCCCACTAGAATCCTCTTGAGGGATACGCAATAGGTATATGCGACAGAGAAACAGCAGATGTAGCAGTATGTAAATAAACTGGTATGTTGATGGGAGAAAGCTGTGACGTGGTAGGTATGCAGTCTGAAGATGGTTGGATTATCCTCGGGTAGCCGATGTCGTTGACTTACTCAGGTAGGAATGCAAATAAGCCCAGCCAAAGATCTGTCGTGACTGTAGCATTGGTAGGCTGTTTGAACAGAGAGTAAAAATTCCAGCCAGCATAATCAAGTGAGTCTTTCAAATTCTTCTTGGAATTCAAGTTTTTTCTGGGCTACGCAGACGCCCTCTCGACTCCATAGGTGGTTCTGATATAATTTATAGCACGTGACTATAATGCCAAGAGCGGCCTTTGGTCCACTTTCCTCGCTTAGGCGGTCTATCCGCACATTCCATCTTGTATCAACCAAGTTATTCATCAATCCACATCTTCACGACACGCAACCAAACCTCAAGTCAATCCCTTGAGAACCGTCACAATGGCGAGTAAGTAACATCCCTTCAACACTGTGTTTGAGTGATCTGCTGCTTGCTTGCGCCCAAGCACGGCGTTCGTTGGGTCACTCCCAAGGTTCCTCAGCGCTCGTTGGACAATATAGAAAAGCAGCTATCAGGGACTCACTATTCTTGACCAAGCATTTGCTGACTGTTTGAATAGAGAGTAAAAATTCCAGCCAGCATAATCAAGTGAGTCTTTCAAATTCTTTTTGAAATTCAAGTTTTTCTGGGCTTCGCAGACGCCCTCTCGACTCCCTGGGTGGTTCTGACAAGTTCCACAGTCCAAGAAGGCCCATCGCAACGGTATCAAGAAGCCAGTGACCACGAGATACCCATCCTTGAAGGGTACCGACCCCAAGTTCCGCAGAAATCACAGACATGCTCTACACGGCACAATGAAGGCTTTGGTACGTTTACCTACCTGCGCGGGCAGCATGAGGAAATGCTTATAAATCTTGCAGAAGGAGTTGAAGGATGGCAAGCGGGAGACGGCATGAATTTCATAATGAAGGTTCTTTCTTTACGGGATTTGGCTGCGGAATCGCATTGGCAGGGTCGCATTGTACTTCGGGGCGAATCGACATGAGCAACAAGGTGCTCGGGATGGTAGACCAGACTCATGAATCAACTTGAGCAACGCCATACAAAACCACGAAATTCATCGACAGTCGTATCTCCTTATCATACCCATACCCTTAACCCGCTGGAGCGTGAGTGACGAGAGCAAAACCGACAGGCATTTGTGTGTAGAGCTTTACGAACCATTTCAATGTTCATCAGCTCAAGGATTTATCTTCGTGCCAAGATCATCTTCCAGACCCTTTCATTACCAAACACCTCTTCCTCCATACTCTATGAGGCAATGGTGCATGAAGATCGGGTCACATATTGTTATGGGGGCTCATTGAGGAAATGCTTGGGTACTTGGTCACAGCCAAGTGGCAGCCACCTGAGCATTGCATTGTTGATATTCTACTGACAAATAAGCTTAGGGAGGGAGGAAGTGTCGCAAGGTAGGGAAAGATCGTGCGAATGTTAGCATATGATATGAGGACGGTGTAATCGAAGAGCATGGAAAAGTGGTAATGGAGCTAATTATCAGGAAGCTAGAACTGGTACACGAAATTCTAGGTAAAATGGCAAACTAGTTGCTGAGAGCAGAAATTATTGAATGAACACAATGGACCATTGCCTTTCACCAGCCATTAGGCTCACATTTCGCCGAATATCTACGACTCGCATTGTGATGAGCTTTCCATATGCATTAATCACACTCCCACTCTCATCCGCAAAAACTTGATACTTCCTGCGGATGGTAAATAAATTGCTTTGCATCTTAAAACTCCTATAAATGTTAGTTCTGACCGGTGCAAGGTGGAACTTACGGAAGCCTAAAGCCAACTTCAGGAATAAGTGCATTTGAGGGTGTTTCTAAAGTATGAATTCACTTGTTATCAGTCCTTCCCAGCAGCGGAGTGATGGTGAATCTAGAAGCTCGGATTCGGTTGTTAGGGGCAAGACAAAGAAACTACCTAGCTGCCCTTCAGTTTCACTCTAGCATCATCGGGGCTCCTTACCTTAGACTCAACATACGAACCGCATCAGAGCAAGGGCAGTCAACGTCAACGTCAACTGCATTATCGCTGCGCGCATTCCTTCTTTTTATTCTGCTGTAAGTACCTAGCCATTCCCGTAGGAAACTCTTGCTCTGCCGTGTGCCATTAGTTCCTGTCGTCTTCTGGGCGGAGCCTGAACTCAACCTAAACCCACTTTGACTTAACCTCCACCTCCTGAAGCTGACATCTTCTCCACCAGAAACTGCAGCAGGCTGCTTCATTTCACGCGAGATTGTGTTTGCGAGTCACAAAGACCTTCTTCACTTGGATGCATTGGTAAAGGTCCTTGATATCCTTCTTGCGAAATACCATATTCACGGGCCGCAAACCGCCCCAAGTGCTACCGAATCGCACTCTCTAACACCCAGGGACCGCTTTAGATCTGACGCTTAGTTTCACAATTTCCCAAGACATCTTTCTCGAGATCATCCCTATTTCACAACAAAGTCAGCTTCTTCAGCCTCTACAGCCTCAGCGCTATCATGATCAATATGTCTGCTGTCGGGAATAGAAATAGCACTCCTGTTGAGTCGAGCAGTTCCTCCCTTCGACCTCCACGCCCCGGTGCCATAGGATCTGCCAACCATCACCTCCGAGCTTCAGCAGACATGACCGCCTTCTCTGCTGCGCCTTCCTCGAGACCAATCCGACCATCATCAGACTTCTACGGAACCCAACAAGGCCAGGCACAACCAGGAGAGACTGATGCGTCGGATAAGATAGCCCAACAATGGATTGCAGACATTGATCAGTACGAGACTACTTTGGAGGAAATGGCCGCTGCTACTCTTGATCAAGATTTCAAGGACGAGCTCAGTGCTATCGAGCAATGGTTCCGAGTCCTGAGCGAAGCTGAACGTACCGCTGCTCTTTACGCTCTCCTTCAACAGACAACCCAAGTTCAGATCCGATTCTTTATCCAGGTACTTCAACAAATGGGAAAGAACCATCCGATGTCTGGGGTCCTGTCACCTGCCAGTTTTGACAAAGGTGTGTACAAATGACTTGCATGTTGATCAAGCTAATCTTTGCTATAGACCCCATGTCGAACCGACTCAATGATGCCATGGGCAAGCTCAGCGTTGATGGCCCAAGAAACTCGTTAACCCGACCCCCTCCAACTCCTGCTGCAAAAAGACATTCTGGACTCGACCCGTCTACAATCAATGCCATGTTCCCGGATGCTGCCGCTGCTATTGCTACTGAAAAGGCGAAGTTCACCCAGCAAACCGGCGCTCCTCCTTCATCCAACCGAAACAGCGCTGCCTATGATCCTCGCTCATCCCTCGTTGCTCCTACAATCTCTGCCCCGGCTGATGGCGATAAGGGCGCTGTTCCACCGTCCCCTTGGGGCTCTCGCAGCAATGATCAGGCAACTAGACCTAAGGCTTCTGCTGATCAGCCACCAATGGGACAATTCATGCAGCCACCTCCTTCGGCTGGTCTACGTTCTCCTTCTGGAGGGAAGATTCAAAATACCAGCATTGCGGGATTAGATGGTACAGACATGCCACTGCTTTCACCTTACAATGCAGGTAATGGTAACTGGGCTTCGATGGTCAACACCCCGATGGTCGCAAACTTCAATCAAGGTGGTTCATCACAGGCCGATATGGTAGCAAATGCCACTGCCATGAAACTCGCTGCTCTTTCCACAGTCAACAACCGATTTGCTTTGGACGACGTTCGAAAATATCGCCGTGCTAGGTCCAATGATGGCGGACAAGGCCCACTTTCTCCGGGTCTTCAGAACAACATGCAAGGTGCCAATGTTGTTATGATCAATGAACATGGCCAGGTATTATCAAGAGACCAAATTCTGGCACTTCAGGCACAGCAAAACGCTGCTTTTGGTCGCCGATCTCGCCCTAGCTCCCCTGGTTTGGCCATGCAAGGTGGTTTTGGTCAGATGGGTTTTGCCTCTCCTCAAAACAATGGCTTCCTTGCTTCGCCACTCATGAATAATGGTATGGGCTCGCTTAATGTTGGTTCGTTTGGTATGGGAGGAGAACATCCGGGGGGTTATATTTCAGATCATAGCGATATGAACAGAGGCAGATCTCCGCGCGGGAGACGAGGAAGCTCGAAGCCTCCCGAGGATCCAACTGACCCCAGTCTACTCCAAGACATTCCGAGCTGGTTGAGAAGTTTGAGACTACACAAGTACACCGACAATCTAAAGGACATGAATTGGACCGAGCTTGTTGAATTGGATGATTCGGCATTAGAGGCGAGAGGCGTGAATGCTCTCGGTGCCCGAAGAAAGATGCTAAAGGTTTTCGAGCAAGTTAAGGGTATGTCAAGTGCGCCTCTAGTCCAGCACTGGTAGCTAACAACAAGAATAGAAGCCAAGGCGGAAGGAAAACTTGCGTGATCTTGCGGGCCAAAAACGATCAGCTAGAAATACTGGGAAGAATATTTGGGTTGTGCGTTTTCAAATGGAATAGAGGATATCCAACATTGAAAGACAGGATAATGGCGCTGGGTATGCCTACATGTACATACTTCTACTGCCTATGTTGCGTGAGATTTCTGAGTTGATTTGCATGGTCAAATCTACTGATTACAAACACCTTGGACGAGGACGTTGGGCATGAACATGGACAAGCGTAAGTGTTTGAAGGAGTATTGTAAATGTATTTATCGCAACTTTCCATCATTTCCAGACGTGTGATTTTGAGCTGTGAGATCTTAAAATGCACACACGTTCCAAACAAGAAATCTCTCCATCGATCATTGAAGACGTCAGTATCGCATAACATATCTAAATTAGTGTATGCAGCGCTGCTACTACAGTTGCCTCTGTCCGATGATTTCACTGGAAAGTCAACCCCGCTAAAGCTTAGCGCAAGGCTCACATACGGCCTCGTTGAAATTCAAGCAACCTTCCTTCGCATCAAAAACTACCTACTTCAGCAAAACCTCATGCGAAGTATTTGTCGCCAACGTCACGTAGCTGGATTATGGTTCATGCTCTGATAACTTTGGGCGCGCGAGCTGTGCAAGTTCATAGCGACACTTCAGCAAGCGGGCGAAATAACCACCACCGCGAAGATGAGCCACCAAAAAACTACAGATCAGGGATGGCAACCTGAGTACTTTGCCAGTCCGAATCCGTGGTGGAATAATCTGGCGCCCACGAGTAATGCCTATATCCAATATCAGCCGTTCTACCAAACTCCATATGCAAGCCATCCGACAGTGAGGGAAACTGCGCAAGAGAGAGCAGACCGAGAAGAGGCAGAGAATGGTCCTGTAGTACCTGAAGAGCCCGAGGATACCATATTCAGAGATGAGAGCGGGTAGGCTTGAAGACGTCTGATCATTGTATCTTTAGGGCCCCCGACTAACTGTCTATAGCGATCTGCGTTCCGATGATGAGGATCAAAATGTGGAGCGACCAGATATCATTGTCCGACCTACAGCCTTGATGAATTTCGAGAGGAATATCTTGCAGATCAAAAAGCCTACAAAGTCTAAGAAGCCAGCGAAGCAGCTTCCCTCGACATCGAATGGCATCATATTGGGTATGGGAGACGTGGACGAGACCGACGGCGACGACGATGGGGAGGACGAAGAAGATGGAGACAACGATGAGGATTCAGAACAGCCAGCCCGTAAGAAACGGCGATATTTCGGTCCCACGGGTCCTGGAACTGGTACAAAACGAGGTCCCAGAAAAGCGGCTCCTATGGCCCCGGACGTTGCCAGAAGAATGGGCGAGGCAAACTCAGCATGGTTAGCGAAAGAACCTGAAAGGGCTGTTGAGCTCGCTCTGGAAGTCGTACGTCTCAACGCGGAGACTTACCAAGCATGGGTCTTGCTAGCCACTGTTTGGAACGATTTAGGAGAAAAGTCCAAAGCTGCTAACGCGTTGTTCTACGCTGCTCATCTTCGACCAAAACACTTGGAGGCATGGATGACCGCAGCGGACTACTGCTTGAATCAAACAGGTTCGGCTAGGGAATCGTTCTATCCAACCGCTCACGAGTGTTATAGTTTTGCGTTGAGGCAGATTCCACACTCGTATGAGCCACGTATCGAGAAAGCGAGACTAAATGTCATTCGAGGCTGTACTAATGTTGCAGTTGCCGACTTCGATAAAGCTCTTAATCTACGACCCCATGATAGAGGGGTTCTTGAGGAGTTAGCGTCGGCATCTCTCGATATTGGCATGGCTAATGTTGCAATTGCCCAATACCAGAAGACAATCAAACACCTTCGAACTGCTCCCGATGATACTGGAGCCAAGTTCTCTTGGGACGACACGGGAACCTACGTCTCACTTCTTGAGTACGATGATCAGTGGGAGGTAGCGATCAAGGAGACCAAGTCGATTGTTCGATGGCTGCTAGGTCGCGAAGATGAAGCTTTCTGGGACGATGTCACTCACAACGACTGTGAATATGATCTTGACAATTCAAGGAGAAGGGCCGTTCCGAAGTTTGTTCCGGGGAAGTACCCATCATACACCTATGGAGATGGGCTGGTCCTTGAATTAAGAGTAAGACTTGGGATTAATCGGCTCAACCTGGGGGATTTCGAAGAGGCATTGGTAAAATCCTTCCTTTACCCTTTTGGTTCTTACTTACATCATAATAGATGCACTTTTACTATCTTGATCCGCTCAACGATGACGACCAAGACAATGTTCTCGAGTATCCACAGCTCTTTCGCGAGGTATCGGACGCTCTCTTCGAGGCCACGTACTACCAAGAGGCTTTGAACTTCTACGAGCCACTACGACAAGTGCCGGAGATAGTTGACACCAAGATGCTGATCAACATGGGCAAGTGTGCTCAAGAATTGGGAGATCAGAGCGAGGCCGAGGAATACTATCTGGCAGCAGCACTAGATGAGAATGATGTGGAGTCACGAACGGCTTTGGCACATATCTACGAAGCCCAGGGAGATAAGGAAAGCGCCTTGAGCATCATCAACGAGATTGTTTTGCTTCAAAAGGAGGATCGTCCTCAAAAGAGAAAGTATCAACGACGCAAGGAGCCAGCAATGCTAACCAGCGAAAATATTCGGACCATAGAGGAGGAAGGAGCGGAATCTTTCCTACAGCCCGAGGTGGTAAGGAAGAATAAGAAGGGTAAAGATCCATTGGAGTCGAAGCGGAAACTTCGTGATAAGTGGGGATATGGTCGCAAGATAGAAGCTGCTCAACGCTTGCAGAAGGAGTTCATAGTCATTGAACGTACCAGGGATAGGATGAGAGCTGGGGATATCGATGCTACGGAGGAATGGATACATGCTGCAGAGGAACTCACAGACGATTTCAGGAGTTTCAAAGCATTCTATCCGTGGGAAAAGTTTGTCAAGTTCGAAGGATATAACCAAGCCACGCTCGTAGAAGGGTATGCTTCTTTAACAGAAGATCTGAGTGCGATGGCGGAGCGGTTATCCCGCGACAAAGGTACATTACATCCACTCAACTTTCTCAGTGCGAACCGCTTCTGACATAATTCGATAGATGTTATTGCCAGCCTTGAAGAAGGCAACAACAACACTTCATTTGTGGTCCCTGAAAAATATCGCGGCCTTGCTTTTGCGGCCTGGCTAGACATCTTCATGGAATATGCAATCTGTCTCGCAGGACAACTTCAGCTGGAGAAAGCATACGCAATCTGTCAGGCAGCGCTCGATTCGACTGTGTGGTGTCACTCGTTGGAGGACACGTTCGTGATACAGCTTTGCATGTGCCGTAAGTCTTACTAGACATGATTTCATGACCAAGTATGCTAAATCCTTTATAGTCTGCAGTGTGCTCGCCAGCGATGACCAGACTGCATTAGTTTCTTCGAAGTATTTCACGAAGAAGTTCCAGTTTACGACAGATTCCTATCGATTGACATCTGCCCTTGCAAGAGTCATTCATTCGCCCGTTTCGTGGTATTGCAGCGGTCCAATGCAGAAGTTCATACTTCGGCAGATAAAGACTATGGATTTCTCTCTCGTTGATGAACAGGGCAGAAAGAAAATCATGGAGAAGGGTTCGTACTCTGCCGTAGACGAGAATGGAAATACTCTTATCAATACGGACATGGACATCAATCTTCTCATGATGTATGGCTACATCCTATACTCAAGCAACAGTTACTCGCTAGCCCTCAGTAAGTCATTCCCAGCCGAGAAAACAATTAACTGATAAGCGATACTTTAGATTACTTCTTCCGTTGCTACGCACTCGACCCCCAGAACCCAGTTATCAACCTCGTAATTGGTCTCTCGTACATATCCGATTGTTTAAAGCGTCAAACCGAGAACAGGCAATTCGCCATCCTCCAAGGTAAAACATTTATGATGGCATACTACGAGGCGCGCAAGAACTCTGAGTTTCTTGAGGAGCGCCAGGAGGCACATTATAACATGGCTAGAGCATATCATATGCTTGGTCTTCCTCACCTAGCTCTTCCGTTTTATCAGAGGGTGCTGAATGAGGTATCTCATGCACCGCGGTCTATGCGTGAGGATCTTGTTGTTGATACTGCGTATAACCTGCAGCAGATGTATACGACTGTAGGTAACATGGAACTAGCGAAGCAGATCACTAAGCGATGGCTAGTGATTTGAGGCCCCTTTCTTGCTTGGAATCAAACATCTCATAGAGAAAAAATCGCCAAAGCCTCTAGTGGATATGGACTTCGTACCCACCGCAACATCTCGGGATCTACTGGATAGAAATCTCGCCCGGGACTATATGCGTCTAGGACTATATGCTCGTTCTACAACAATGACATTCCGAAGGGCGATGGGAAAAGTAGTCTCTACCAAGTCATCCGTGGAATGGAAATGCCATGTTGCGAATGAGCAGAGAGCCATGCGCTACTTCATAAACGTGCTCTTTTAGGCTCACACTCCTGATATGGCGGTCACAGTAGTCGTGGCTGGTTCATGGCTTGTGGGTAATGAATAGTTCAGGTCAAGACGACGCATGGACAGGATAGTCGAATCTTTCTATTGTTAACGCAGGATTTGACGACCTGATTGTATTTACAATAAGATCCGTAAACAGAGATAAGACTTGACCAGACCAAAAAATTGGCATCGCGCCCGGGTGATACTGTGGACTAAATATGCACAAGCATGAAGCACTCGTGGTCAGGGCTCCACACACTTGCTTGAGAGAAGAATGCTTCGTACAGGGTGGAAAAATCTTACTATTTTTGTCCGTGCTAGATAACCCAGATTCTACTCATTATAGAAGAGTTTGAAAAGTACATTGTTACACTTGTTGCCAACCCGACATACTGTAGAGTACTATTTGTAGGAAAGCATGCGAAAGTGATGCCTTTTCGGAGATTCCGGTAAAGGGAGAAGATCGAATCAAATCAGTCATGTAGGGATAGCCTGCATCGATAGTCGAGTAGATACAGCACGTCGACTGTTGTGCACGTCACTCCTAATCTAATATACTTTCGAGAGCCGGGAGTCCAGGTATGCTGAGCCGTTTCAAGAACGCAATCGAAGCATCGGAACTCTGGAAAAGACTGACTATTTTCAGACCGATGCTGTGAAGATTAGATTGACCCACGGTTATGCGAGATTGTCAATGTCGTCAGTCATCTGAAGACTAACATGAGGTCCCTGGGCATATGTTTCAATTGTTCCTACCAGTGGAAAGTCGAAAGTCAAAAGATGGGAAGATGCTCGCACGGAGATATCTGAGCAATTTGCACAACTCCCCTCAGCCACATCCGTGTGGACCACCGTCAAATCCCGAATCGCCACCGCAATCTTCCAAATCCAACATGGTCCACAGGAACCTGGATATTGCCGCCTGCTGTAAGATTGTCGTTCTCACACACGACCAGTATTGTCCAGAATCAGACATCTTGGCCGGGAGCTTGCGGTCGCTTGAAATGCCACGGTCCAGATTCCTTGGGGATTGAAACGAGATTGGGTAGATCAACCAGAGGTTGTCACTGCATGAGAATACTTGCATTGCGAATATTTGCTGACCCTACAAGTCGTTCTCCACTTCCCCTGAGCTTCTGAACACAGTGGACATCGAGTGCCGCCAGGTGCAGAAATGAATTCCAGTGAGTTTCAACTACAGGATCCAGAAGCCCACTACTGCATCATGGTGCGATTCGCCGGTTCTAAGGAGATACAAATATACAGAGTAGAGAGTTTGGGCCACATTTATCGTCTCCACAAGCTCCAGAAGATCGTTTAAGTCTCTCCTGTTAGGGCTGGAGTCTTGGACGGTCCGCATAGGAATTCCACACCGTCTCATCCTCGGGGCCACCCTCGGACCGGTCGTGCCCTTAGATAAGGATGGGGTCTTGGCTTGAGAGCTTGAAATGGAAATGGGACGAAAACTGGCAAGCGTGTCTCCAGCGGCAATTTTATCCGCAGACTGCATGCAGCTGAAGCTGCTCGCTAGGAGGATTCGGTGTAATTGGCAGTGACGGGCCCTCACAGCCATCGTTGGACAGCAGCTCCAAGATGGCAGATGGAGGCTTGAGTTCAATAAGCTTGTGATGGGTACAGAAATAGCCGCATACTCTCTTCTCTCTCTCTCTCTCTCTCGCTGTATGGAAGGTAAGCAACGGACCAGCGGACTCCATTCTCCGCCATCGATCTTTCTCTGGCGGATGTTTATCAACCTTCCTGATCGCGCCCGGCTTGGAGGTTTGCTTGATGGATTTGAGGGTCATGTCATGTCGCGAGTCTGAATTGTAACTTGTGAGTGGTGGAAGCAGTTCGGCCAAGGAGAATGGCACCTTTCGGACCTGCATTAAAACCTTTTTAGAGGCGGTTTGATCCTGATCCAGACCCAGTCCGTCCCACTGCTCCCACTGCTCTCACTGCTCTCACTGCTCTCACTGCTCTCACTGCTCTCACTCCTCACATGGTCCATCCTATCAGCCAAGAGACCCAATCTCGGCGCCCACAACCTCGAGGGTCCTGCGGCCTACCTCCCTGCGACTGCCCGGTTCTTCGAGTCCAGGTCCAGCACATGGTATGGTCTTCCTGTGGTTATGGATGTCGACTGGAGTTGATTGGCATAAATCAAATTATCCTGTCTGTGGCTGAGGCGCTCTGGGCACAAATTTCGCTTAGCCTGTTACAGCTCACAGCCTTCTACCTATTTACTTGTACTAGTCATATTGTTTGCCCGCCGTGCAACTGCCCCCTTCCCCCCCCTTAGCACCCCCATGTTGATGGGATGAAGATCGAAATGAGTGTCCAACCGGCCGGCATGGATGGTAAATTGATTGACAGGCAATCTCTTCCTTGCAAGCGTCTGTTTAATTTCCCCCAAACGTTCTTATATAACTCTCTCTGCCTCCGAAGTCCATTCTTCTTTCCTCAGCCCAACAGCCAACTTTCAACTTATATCATCCTCTTGATACCTTGACTTCGGTCGTCCATTCTTTTACAGAACAGAAACAGCTCAATAATACCGTTTTTCAGCACCTCTTAGAACACTTCCTCCCCCAACTCCTCCCAATCAACCAACCTAGAATCAAGATGCGTTTCTCCATCGCCGCCACTGCCTTCGTGGTTACCGTCGCTTCCGCCGGTAACGTTGTCTACAAGACTGAGGAGATTACCATTACTTCTTGGTGAGTCCATAATCTTTCTTTCTTCACATTACCCTTCATACGCTAACTAAACTTCAGCCACCCAACTGTCACCTACTGCCCTGCCAGGTCGACTGTGGTCTCTACTACGACTTACGCAGCAGCTGTCACCACCTACGCTGGAGAGGCTGCACCCCCCCACCCAACTGGCTACGCCAACGTTTCCACCTCAGCTGTGCCAACTTACGCAGCTGCTGAGACTTACGCAGCTGGTGTCCCAGTTGAGACTTACCCAGCTGAGAACCCAGTTGAGACTCACCCCGCGTCCGTCCCAACCTATCCCGCATCGAATCCTATCGTCCAGACCATCTCCACCTGCGTACCAACTGTCATCTACGTGACTGTCACCCCAACTGGTGCCCCAACCGCACCAGTTGTCACCCCACCAGTCAACACATACGATCCTAAGCCTACTGGTGGAGTTTTCCCACCCCACAACAACGCTACCCACAACAACAACACGAAGCCACCCAACCCAATTGAGGGATCTGCATCCAACGTACAGGGCTCCATCGTTTTTGCTCTCGCCGGTCTTGCCGCTTTCATGATCTTCGCTTAAGTTTACGCTTACATGTGAACTCTGAATCAACATGTCTTCGACTCAGGTCACGGCTTTTACGAAAAATGAGGATTTGAGCGTTTATACACACCCTTCGATTTGGAACACGCCTTGTGGTCTAAATTACATTCTTTGTAATTTCTAAATTCTGGACCGGCACGAGCTTTCGCTGTACTTTGTATTGTAGCATCTTGGGTTGGAGTCAGCATTTTGTCGAGATCTAGTCAGGCAACGGGATAATGTTCGATCTTTCCGTCGAGGTAGCTTTAGCACACAACGGTCCGAAATTCAACTTCTGAATCAATACTTTCTTTCTTGGCTGACATGTCTTTCCCCGTTTTCCAGTTCCTGTGATTCCGTGCCCTAGATGACTAAAGTCAAGTAAATAACGAGAGCAGTCAGGGAGAAACATAACACCTTGAAGATCTCTATCCCACGTTCTTGACTTGATACTTGCCCTGGAAAACGTGATGCGCCTACAAATCAGTCTTGCATGTACCTACATGAGATTCGAAACATGCTAATGTAAAAACAGCGGGCGCCAAATGGCTGCATGGTCACTGACATTATACAGGGTAGCCCGAATCGAAGGTCTCAAACAAAACACACCCAGCTCTTCGAAATGTTCTGGAAGGTATGGAGCCGCCTAGAAGACAAATCAGGAAATAATGCCGTGTGTGTCGAACTGTACCATCATCGTCCACGGGTATATGAACAGTACGCCTATCGGACAATATGACAGCGAGATGACTTCATCCCCAGCGGGACGAGTCGGGAAACTTGGAGAAACCTTTTCTCCCTTGTCAAAGGAAGCTGTGACGAAAGTCAAGTCACTATAGATGTTTACATGGCTTGCAAATATTGTGTCGCGGATATCTTTTAACGCGTCGGCGACTTCAGTCGAGCCTGTGATGTCGAGTTGGGACTTTCATTTGCACATGCACCTGTCTACTACCTCCGTAGTCTCTCGCTCGCTTGGCCAGTCTAGAATCGAATGCTCGACAGGGTCGGGATGGCTGGGCATACGCTGATAAGAGGAGTTAAGGTGCGGTACAGTTACAGCGAATGTTTGCGGAACCAATTGAAAGTCGAAGACGAATAACCCCTATTGATAGACTGGCGTTGTTCCCACACCGCTCACGACATCGTACGACTTGACTCCATCAAAGGAAACTTTGAGCTTGATCACCTGGCTGGACCAAGTAAGCATGATAAGATTCCGCAATCTACAAGATTTGCTCTACTCGAGTGGAAACTACTCGGATCGTGACCGGCTCGTAAACGCGGCGTAAGGCAATTAATTAATTATTGTATTGGTTTCGCAGCCGGCATCAAAAGCTGTGGCATCTTCAACGTGAAGACCAACCCCGCTGAATATTAAGACACTATCGGCTTCACATGGAACGAGAATTGCCTGCTCAAACATGTCTTTCTTGCACGAAAGGAGGTTCTACGATACTGTTCGGGAAAAATCAGGAAGGGCAGTGACATTCGGACGATTGACGCCTTGACGTCAACACCATTTTCGGCTTGTCGTTGTACTTCGTAGTAGGCTACTACGTTACGCCGCATGTACGATTGGGCTCAAGACGTTTGCGAATGTCCACGTAGAGCTCCGGTGACATTTTAACTGCGAGCAGCTTCCTGTCTTTAATGTTTTGATATGGCTGGTGAATCCTTGCGCAAGTACACTAAGACTAGATAAGAGCAAAGAGGCGTAAAGATATCCTACACACCCTCAAGACAGGGCAAAACCCATGAAATGAACATACGTCTCATGAGCCCAAGCCACTCCACAACGTTTAAATGTTTGAATACCTTACATACAGGGTTTATCATGTTTGAAATCGCTCCCTGCTAAATAAAGCACTTCCGGAACGCTATAACAGCGTAGAACTAGAGTTTTCGGTAGGTGAACGTACATGATAAATATCATCGGATTTTATGAATACCTGCCGCTATTAGAAAGCTTTCCTACCGCTAAACCCCCTTTTTCTTCCCCAAGTCCCTCAAGTATTATACTTTCCCTAATCCTTTTCGAGATATCTCTAATTCGCCCTAGCTATGAGTATTCTGAGTTTTCTAGGAAAGGGAAATCATAATTAATTCTAGAACCTACTTCGTACAGGCCGTAAAGATCTACTATTCGTTGTCTGTGCTATCGGCCCCAGAATCTACTACTTTCAGGAAAAGTTAGGGAAAGCGCAATAGCTGATTAACTATTACCCCTTGCACAGTGGAATATTCTGGTACTACGCACAGACAGCAAATGGTTGATCTTTTGGGCCTGTACTAAGTATAAAGGAGAGCCAACTTATTGCTCTCACTTGTAATATGCTGGGAATACGCTGGGAATCTTCTCTATGGTTAATATAACTTCATTTGTAACTCTAATTATCAAGAGAACTAACTGAATAGCTTCATTTTCTTCTTAGTATATTCTGGATTTCTATCGAAAAATATTGGGGATTCATAAAATCCGATGACATTTATTATGCACGCTCACCTACTGTAGAACCTGGTTTGACGATGTATCGGTATTGCGGGATTACCCTCCAAGTAGGGAGCATGAACCTTCTTTAATTAAAGAGGGTGGTCACAGAGGACTGTACTCGTAAGTCTATTAAGTATCTGAGTTTCCACAGGAATACAAGTAAACTATAATTCGCTGCAATAAGTACAGTCTCAGCCCTGTTCTCACTTTCGGCGTCAACGAGGATCTGTTCCAAATTTCTCACCAAATACCGATTTCACCAAATCAATCGGATTTTGATCATACTTGCGAATCTGACCAAAATGTCTATAACTTAGCCAATATCACATCAAACTAGATTTACAAGACAGAAGAGGAGATTTCTAATACTACAAGTATGCGGTTTACCTACTACCACGCTGTCTTTTCGTCGTTGAAGGCTCAAATCTCTCCGGCGCCTTCCTCTTTCTAGCAGGAAGAGGTGTAGGAGAGCTAGCAACTACTTCATTACTTCATTACTCTCCTCTCCAGCTTCCACTGAAGCACCTGGATCAACCTCTATCCCGGAACCTCTTTCTCCCTGTCTTCCTACCTTGTTCTTGCCGTGTTTGTGTTGCCCGGGTACTAATCTTCTGCTGCGTAACAATGCACTTTCTTCTAGCTATGAGTACATCTGCCACCGGAAGTATGATCTTCTTAGGTACTATTAAGAGCTCTTTAGCTATTGGAATATTGTAAGTAACTCCTACTAAAATAGCTTTCAAAGTAGAGCCTCACTGAGTATCTTTGATTTGACCAAAGACAATTTAATTGACGTTTCATTAACTATTCATTAACATATTTGAATTGTTGGCCAAATGACAGACATATTGATCAAAATTCTAGTTTGATCAGACTAGGCATTATTTGGTCAAAGTCGTGGTGATTTTGGCCAAAGTGGCATTTGCTGAATAAATCGGAACAGATCCCAAGCAACCTCTAACTCACAATTTTCACGGTAACCCATCGGCCCTTTCCAGCTCCGAGCATCCGGCTCAATCTGTATTACAAACAGAATTGTTCACCAACACCAAACCGTTCCTCTCACTCCTAGCCCGTTGCTTATACTCGACGTATCTCATAAGCTGCGGATACGGATCAGAACATTATGTCGGGTTCCGGAAGTGGCGGCCCCGTGGCTCAAAGCAATACAACATTTGATGCCTATGACCTGCCTTCTTTTACGACACACCTTTATGAAGCTTCGGATGATAATGAAAAAGATCAAGAAGCCATGGCAGTGTCCCCGTTGTCGAAAGAAGACGCTCAATCTCTTATAGAACTATCTATGAGTCGAGTTGCCACTCACCTGAAGTCTGCTAGGACGCCAGCAATCGAGAAGGCCGCCGCGATGGAGGAGGTGGAAGCAGGAGGTTATTTCGATAGCGATTTTGAGACTCCTCCAGCATTAGAGCGTTTTCCAGAGAATCCATCGAATCCAAAAGAGCATGAAACCGTAGCAAACTCAGGTTCTTATGGCAAAGAGGTGTCCGAGTTGTATAAACCAATGAATGGGCTCTCGCTTGGGAAGCTGCCTTCACCGAATTTTGAGGAACCTCCGCTTCCTACTCCCTGGCTCACAGGACCGAAGCCATTTGCTTCAGAGCATAAAGACACCACGCATCCATCTTCCATCGCTGCTGTATTCAGTGGTAACGGCTCCCGGACGAGGTCTCTGTCAGGTGGTGCAGAGGCATTGAGGAAACTACTGCCGAAGGGACTTCCATCTATGGCGCAGGTTGGAAACATGTTTGGGAGTTCTTCAAATACGAAAGCCAGGTCAGGCGGCTCTCTGAGCTTCTCCAGAGAGCCATCCCGTTCGAACCTAGCCAGGTCAGCAAGCCCTTCAGTGTCTGGAGGATCTCCGTCGTGGACTCCTCGATCTCAAACGTCCGAGCCAAGTTCCGCACCTCGTTCGCAAAAAGCATCTTTTGGACAGGAACGACCAGCGCCTCTACGAAGATCAACGTCGGATAACTCTTTACTTTATCATTCTCTATCTCGGGCGTCTTCTCTTGGCGATGATTCTCGCTTCGAGAATCATAGCCAGCAAGTCAATTCACGTGTCAAGGCGATTAGAGATTCTCTGCAAGACCGGTCTAGCTTTAGAATGCCTCAGATGCCTCAGATGCCTAGTCTACCCAACATGCCCAGTATGCCTAGTATGCCTCGCGTCTCCAGTTTTGGTTTCAACATGAACTTTATAAATACAGCGAGCACTCCTGCCAGATGGAGGACAGAGACTAATTACATCCCAGATATTCTTACTGGCACTATTGCAAAGAAGAAGTCAAGTACAGAACCGCCAGCCGTTGCCCCCGGGATGATCGGTGCGGCGGTGTCGAGACCAGAAGCTGCCTTTGAAACCGTGCGGACGCCTACGGATGGTCCAAATTCTACGTTCCTGGACCGGGCTATGGAGGATCTAACTGGAGACGTCGTCATCATGGGAGGCTATCGAGGGTCGATCCTTCGCTCAACCAAAAACAATCGACAAGTAGTAGGTAGTGGGGGAGCCTGAATTTTCATTTTGTGGATGCCTCAAGATAATCCCGAGACATGTCTAATCCTTTTACCCAGATCCTCCTGATATGACCATTACTAACGGACAGTTACCTAGTGGGTTCCGGTAAAAGTTGGATTGAACATTCGAAAGGTGGACCTAGAGGTCGGACTAGAACCAGAAGATGAGGAACGTATGCCAGAGACGATTTACCCATCCGGTATGCTTCAAAATATCGGGCCTGTTGATATCAGCAAGCGACTGTTCAAGAGGTTGGCAGAAAGCGAGAATGCACGTTGTGGAAAGCTGCGAGTGTGGGATTACGGCTACGATTGGCGCTTAAGTCCTCATTTGTTGAGTCGACAGTTACAAAAGTTCCTTGAGACGTTGCCTTCGAATAACTTGAACGCCTCTGGCTATCCGGGAGTGGAACGTGGTGCACTCGTTATTGCACACAGCTTGGGTGGTCTCATCACACGCCATGTCGTTAACCGACGACCAGACCTGTTTTCTGGAGTCATATATGCAGGCGTACCCCAGGCTTGTGTGAATATTCTAGGGCCTCTCAGGAATGGGGACTCCGTCTTATTAAGCTCTAGGGTGCTCACCGCACAAGTCAATTTTACACTACGGACAAGTTTCGTTTTGCTTCCTGAGGATAAAGGATGCTTTGTCGACATCAAGACCAAAGAGAAATATCCTGTTGACTTCTTCAACGTCGACGACTGGATAAAGTATCGGTTGTCTCCATGTACAGATCCGCCATTGCCTCCGAAAAATCCACCACCAAGTGCACTAGGAGGCCTTCTCAATATGCCTGGTAGCTTGCTAAGTCTTCCCATGCCTAACAAGAAATCGACCTCAGGCTCTTCCCCTCCGATGTATCAAAATACAATGACTGAAGCCGGGGGCACGGAAGATTCTCGACGCTCGCCATCCCCACCTAGTAAAACCACCCGTGCAGCGGATGTGCTACGAGGGCTCGAGGGCGGTACAGATCGAACTCTAGCACCACAGATGGCAGGAATGAGCAAAAAAGCGAACCCAGTTAGTAAGGGCCAAAGTACAAACACATCCGTCTCGACCGCAGTCACTATTCCGCGGGAAAAGGCAATCGCCTACCTAGAACGCACGCTCCGGGAAACGAAAAAGTTCAAGCAAGAATTACATTTCAATCCCCAGCATTCTGCCGCAAACGTATATCCTCCCCTTGCTTTGATCTATGGAAAAGCCATACCGACTTGTTGTGGCGCCAAAGTCGATGGTCTAGACTCTATTCCTTGTGCTGATGTGTATGATAATCTGGCATTTGCCAGTGGTGACGGGGTTTGCTTGGCAAAAGAGGCAATGCTACCAAAGGGATACCAGGTAGCTTACGGAGGACGGATATCGAGCGACCGAGGTCATGTAACATTGCTTGGAGATTTGAACGCGGTAGGACGAGCTATCGAAGCGGTTCTTAAGGGACGGACGAAGGGCATTGGGAAAGGGACTGGGACGGGGGTTGTCATGGACTCGATTGTTACATAGGTTTGATAACTTTCCATCTTATTTGGGATGAAAGCGCTGGAGACAAAAGCGGCACTGAAAGTGTGTTGCGAACGAAGTCACGAATGAACGAGTGTAATGGGGAATTGGCTGAAAAGTGCATAGCGGAGCGAATCGTGTAGACCGTATTATAGAACAGTATAGATTGTACAAAATCTCAATATTTCATACGGTTCTGACCTGTAATGATGGGGTAGATGACGTGCGAGATTTGGACTTGTTTGATGCGTAGCGGTCATCCAGATATCAGAGCAGCAAAGCTTCATCACTACAAGTACTCACAACAGAACCAGAGGAGGCGGATCTCTTTCTCATCGGCGCAGCGATTGGTTTATTTAACCAAAAAAATCAGAACTCGATACCGAGATTACGAGAACTTCATAGGGTATCGCCCGAAGTATGATTCCGAGGTCCTATGACTATTTGATGACCTTGCTCGGTGACATCGGGTGAAAGTGAGATTACTACTGAGTTTTTCTGACCGTTTTGCTTCAGACGAGATCGTCCAGTCTCGAGGCGAAGCGACGCTGATTGTTCTTGGTCCTTGATTGACCATACCAATGAGCTCTCTGTGATCATTAAGCGGCTTTGAGATATAATCTTAGCATATCACCCAAAAAATTAAAAATTGTAGTACCTTGCATTCGTGTTATGCACGGTATGACACTGCACTGCATTTGACCAAAATTTAGCGAGAAAAAAATAGTAAGCAGCGACTATAAGAAGAGTGATCTATCGTATTTGCAAGATATTAAGCGATGCAGTAGAAATGCGACTGAACATATATACATGTGTCGTCGTAATTAGAGAGTAGTTTCGAACTTCCCGTCAATCTCAACAATTTTCGCAACCGCCTTCTTATAACCAGGCTCAGCTTCCATCATATCAACGTAAGCGTCCAACTTAGGATATTTCTCCTTAGTCAAACCTGTCCGAGTCCTTCCAGCCAGTAAGGGAAAACTGAGGAGTATATCGGCACCAGTCAGATTCGGACCGCAGAGATACTTGCCTCCGCCTGGAGAGGAAGCAAGTTGTTCCTCGAGGAAGCTGAAATGAGTGACGAAATTTGGGTCCAGAAAGCCTGTCTTGATCTTGCTTGCTACACCGCTGGTAATCGGCTTTTCATCAGGATCTCGAAGTTAGTTTACTTCTTTAGAAAATGTTTGGAAGTATACGGGAATAAATCGAGAGCAAGTATATATTGGGATTCGGGATTAAGAAATATCTCGACTTTGAGTTTCGCCGAATGTAGATAGCATACTGCACTATATTGATGCTTACCTTGATGAAGAACGGAACGGGCGAGCTTTTGATCTCTGGTGAAATAAGGTTAGAACGATCATCGGAAAGTCACATGTAAATGCGGAGATTGGAGGGGAATAGCAACTCACGTCCAGCCACGAGAGCGAGCAACATGAATGTCATGAGACTGCCTTCGGCGTAATGCATGTAGAATTTGTATCTTAGCCATGCCTCAGTTTCACATCCGATCTTTCCCTCTTGGCCATCCTTGTACTTCTGTGGCAATAAGGTGGTTCCTTCGGCGAAGTTTTCAAGCAAGTATTCGGTGATGAAACCACTTTCAGCAATTACGATCGGCTCACTTGCACCGGGTGCGAGCACCGAGATAACGGGTGACTTTCCTAGAGCGTGGACTTGCTTCAATTCTGGAGGTGCGAGGTGCGTTTTGGGGTCACGATGGAAGATCTTGAGCTCATAGTCGACCTTTAACTCTTCTAAGAGCCAGAGGATGCGTTGAGAACGGGATTGCTCGAGCCTATCAAAAAAAAGGACTGTCAATCAAAATCAATCGGAATGCTTAAGCAGTTTTTCAATGGACTTACCAATAAAGAATCACTTTTGGCTTGGCTGTGGTGATTGGAGCTGCTGATGCCATATTGTCTGGTTGAGTCTATGTATATAGTCGGGTAAGGGAAATAGATCCTGCGATTAATCAAGAAGTGGGATGAAAAGAAAATGGAAGATCGGGATACTTTATACAAAAGTTATATTTTCTCAGCCAAAGAAAGATAGAACCATTAGTTAGGCCGTGTTTGGCGCGGGAAGCTTGGAACTCCGTTGTTTGCTTCACAGCCCGTGCGGCTCGGATAAACTATATTGCCTTGGAGACATTGTTACTAAGTAGAACCTCAGTTCATTCGAAAGAGCCTATCAATCCAATCGAGGGCGACGTCAACAACACAAATTATGGCGGGCCACCACAATCACCGTAAGCAGTCGTAGGGGTTTTTATGAGATAAAAAGCTGACATGAGACTATAGCGATCGCGCTCGACCCGGCGTTGGTCAAATACAACAGTATGCCTCCCCTCGACATACCTGCACACCAGACCTCCAGCTATCCTCAACGAAAGCCCAGATAGTCAATGGAATGCGTACTGACTCAGACCAGACATGTGGATCAACCGATACAAGTACTTCAGATGGAACGGACGAACCGCGAAAATCACCTTCGCATACGCCGTGGCATTCCCTGCACTGATCGGATATTTAGCTTATACGACAGATGTGAGTACCTTTGGGAGGCATTTGAGGTTTGCAGGTGCTGATTTTTGTAGGGCAAGTGGGATATGAGGGGCAAGCGCAAGGGAGATACCATCGTGGAGTACTAGAAAGACATCGCGGGGTTTTGAATTGTACATACGTTAGGAACGGATTGGAAAGAAATGTTAGCAACAAGGTCGAAACATACACAATTCTTCGCACGAAGCTGATCACGTTCTCACTGCTGCATGCTTCGTCATTTGTGCCGTGCTGAAAAGATTTTGGCAGAGTACATGGTCCATTTCCACCACGATCTATCGTCTCTTCGTATAACGCCATACGCCTATGTCCAACATTGCTTAACCTGACTTTCGTCCCATTTTTCTGCATGGTATCATGATTTCCTAACTCAATATCTGCCCCCTCTCCCACTTCCAAAGCCCCCACCAGAGCCCCGACCTCTTCCCCCTCCTCCTCCACCTCCATGACCCTCCGGTAGCTGCTCTCCTCTACGCCACTCCCCATTAGGAACAAAACCTTGTCCAAAACCTCCACCTCCTCTAGGACCACCTCTCCCTCTGAATCCACCACCAAATCCATTTTCCCTAGGACCCATACCTCCACCTCGTCCGAAATCACCTCTGCCAGGTCCAAAACCACTCCGCGAAGGCCCTGTAGGAGGAGGTGGTGCAGCGCCTCCATTGTCTGGGGATGGTGTAATAGCACAACAGATGTAGTCTCCAATCACAAACCTCGCATCTTGTAATGTCTTCTCTGGCTCTCCTCCAAGAGGTCCTGCCATTGGACCCCTTCTTACAATCGCTGCCTCTTCATCATCTGGTAGAATTCCTGGGCCGCCTTCTCCAATGATAACACTGCCCAAGTCTTTGGTCATGTAACGTCCTGGTCCTGAAGCTGGGCCTGTATTGCGCGTATCGGGGAAGATCAGTCGGTATGAGAGGCGCGTGCCGATAGCTGGATCCGGTAGCAGAGAAGGTAGCGCGGAGCTGAGGAGGTGAGATAGTTCGCGGAGTGTGCATGATTGCCAGGTGTATATCTGGACATGAGGCGGGAGTTCTGCGTTCATAGAGAACTCATCGAGTCTTGAATAAAACTATCAGCGAAAGCTCGAATTGCAGGACAAGGCTGAACTTACCTATTAAAGGAACCATTTTTGTAGAAGAGCTTTAGATGGAAAGGGGTTGTTGTCTGACGGTCGATTTTTGCAATGAGTGAAGCCATTGCAATTTCACATGTGCTGTAATGACGAATAGATATTCAGAAGAATATTCGAATTTGTTGTGGTTGTGTGGGAAGCCCCGGCGCAAGTTGATGTTCTGCTTCTATGCAACTTGGAGATGCGCGCCAAGAGTTATAATAATGTTTGCTCCACCATCTTTCACTTGTGACGACAACATTGACTATCACCTTTAAGTAACACAAACCACGGAATTGCTGGATACTCTGAACATCTGTCAGCAAGAAATTCGAATGATCTCGAGGTGCTAACGGTCATCTAAGTTCCACGAAGCGTGAAGCGTGAGGTGCAGACAGACCAAACTGAATCCTAACGTCCAACGACTGCCTGATCCACATCTATTCCTCGACCTCCGCAACAATGGACTTCGCCGCTCTGATGAACCAGGCGATGTCCAAATCCAATTCGAAAGCCTCAGAACCAGAGCCCTCTAAGAAATTCATGAAGCGCGCCGAGGTGGAGGAAGAACGACGCCTAAAGTACCTGGCCGACCAACGAGCCCTCGAGGCAGAGAAGGAGGCCAAGCTAAAGCAGAAAAGAAAGAGAGAGGCCGATGAAGCTGAGGCCAAAATAGCACGGGAAGAGAAGCGGAGGAAGCTGGCAGAGGAGTCTAGGATACGAAGAGAAGAGCGAGAGGCTGAAGAGGAAAGGGCCAGGAGGAAGAGGTTAGGCTTGCCAGATCTGGTCACCGAAGTTGTAGAGGAGATAGATGTAGACGATATCAAGGAAGAAGATTTGGCCGAAAAGCTGAGGGAGATAGGTCAACCCGTCACACTATACGGGGAGAGTCATAAGCAGAAATTACGGAGGTATAGGAAGCTCAGTATTGTCATGACGACTGGACCTATACCGACATCGTTGGAGCTGGTGGACGAGAAAGATATGAAAGTTGATACCGTACCGAAGGGAAGCGAGGAGAGAAAATTCCTGTTCCGACAGCTGGCTTCGTACTTTACTATGATCTTGAAGGAGTGGGAGACGGCTTTGGAGCAGGAGAAGAGAGATACGTTTGCAAGTAAAGCGGCATACAACGCTATGGTTCAGAGTAAGGAGAATATGACACCTGTAAGTTTCTCCGGATTACTTCAACATTTTAAACTAAATCTCAGAAGTTGTTCCGCAAATTCGAGAAGGGTGATGTCGATGAAGGTGTCCTGGAACCCATCGTTGAGATTGTCAAAGCTGCCCAAGAGAGACGTTATGTAGATGCCAATGATGGGTACCTGCGACTCAGTATTGGCAAGGCAGCATGGCCCATTGGAGTTACTATGGTTGGTATCCACGAACGTAGTGCCCGAGAGAAGCTGCATGAGAGTGACAAAGGACATGTCATGGGTGATGAGGTAACAAGAAAGTTCTTGCAAAGCATTAAGCGCTGTTTGAGCTTTGCGCAAGTCCGTTGGCCTCCTGAGGATATTAGGCAACTTATGGGATGATGTATCAAATGGCAATAAAACTCAATATACCACTCCATTCAGAATTGAGAGTTCGATATCGTTCACACTTGCTTTGCGTGCCCTCATCAACTCAATTTCTCGGTGCCGCTACTGTAGAGTGATCATCCATGCGCTCAACTACGATTCAACGATCTCTTCATACCAGTCGGCGTCAGAGCACCTTACTTGCCGCTCTTGAGAGTTTGCGTTCATCAATCTTCCGAGTTGTTTGCCTTAGGTCCGATGCGTCAATGTCAGCTGTTATATCGGGCTTACCAGCAAATTTGACCACTCGATTTTCGTCACTAAGCCAGGGCCGGCGATAACATGACTCATACGCATGTGTGAACTCACACCTCGATCAAAGTGGTGCCTGTATATTTGTCATGAAGTATTTATTGAGAAGGAGGCAGGGAAAGAATCCCGTCTTCCAACTCAAGCCACCCAAGACTCAAATGGCAGCTCACACACAGTCCATCTATATCGTGTCGGTGAATAACACACCATAGAGAGCCCAAGAACTAGTTGCTATCCTGGCCAATGTTGGCAGAACTATATCACATTCCCAATACATGTTAAACTCCAGCATAGGAATTCAAAATGCAATACCATTTGATACATGATGCGAATGCGCACGGTGAGTGATACTTATAGAATCATAAGTTCTGATTAGCCATGCTGAATACTGATAGCTATATTTGGCGTCAAAACTCTCCTAGAGTCACCATTTATCGTGCCACAAATATTGGTGAGATCATTCCCCAAGAACTGTTGTTATTGATATTGGCTAAAGTGAGATGCCAGATCTGCTTGAGTCAATGGAGTGTTGCGCAGCTGGAAGGAGTCCAAATAATAGCAGAGAGCTGGTTCTGGGCCTTAAGACTGTTGCAATTCCACCTGGTCTTATGCTTTCAACGGAGGAGATGCAGTTCGTCAAGGAGCAGTTCCTCGTTCTGAGGCTTCCTACTAGAGTTTTTCGAGTCGCTTGAATAGAGGCTGGACCATATGGTCACAGTTTAGACAAGAGCTTGATCAGAATACAAAGTCATAAACTTAGTATATGACTTATACTTTAGTGCCTTATCCAAAGTCACATAATCATACTAGGGCTTCCCTTTGGCTTTTGTCAATGTCATGACCTTATTAGAGTACTTGGGCTGTCCGAATTCCGATTGTCACGAAACTGTTGCAGGACTTTATCTTTAGTTTCACCAGTGACAAGATTGGCTAGCCTCGCATGTGAAGTTGGAAGTCAGGTCTCGTCCGAGAACGATGTATAATTATCGAAAGGGGTGATATCTGGCTCAGCTTTTCAGAGAATTGGCATGAGTCCAGGGTGTGCAAGTTCCCACCGCTCTGATCGTCTCCAAAATTGCTCTCTGCCAGGTGCCGGAAGAGCTACGCCAGACTCCACAAACAGTCCTCCTTTCAAAATGCTCTGCTGCGGCCGCACCGTAACTACAGACATGATGGCACTAATGAGTGTCAGGTCTTGGTGGTCTCTAAGAAGGCTTGAACAAACGTACGATCCGCAGTCGCCGCAAAAGTGACGGCTCACACTATTTCCAGATGCTGCTACATCGACGTGAATCTTGGGAATCCCTTCGATTTTGATGTCTGCTGTCGCTGTTGATATATTCACTGCGAATCTTCATTTATTAGATGGTAGTACGGAGATATGTGAGGGAGGAGAGACACCGACAAAGAACCGCTTGATGCCCGGCAATTCGAGCAATGGCAAAGTGTGACGCTGCTGGGAAGTGATGTACGAGGAAGGGAAACGACGATCCTACCACAATTACATGCACCGTAAATGGTATCGGGAGATTCCGTGGTAGCTGAAGACATAGTCATACTCAAAGATAGACAAATATATTAATGTAAAAAGTACTCGTGAACAAGAGCTCTTATTGAGATTTAACCTATTATGTGCCACCATGTGAAGACAATCTTACTCAGCGATATGCACAAGCATGTTTGTTGAGTACTCTGCTTCGGACTCATGCAGGTAAGCCCTTGGGCGGTTGGTCTGTATACGGGCGGATGGTCCAGACCTGATATTTGAAAAATACTGTTTGATTCGTAAATGGAGTAATAGGAATAATGAAAATCTCCAAAGTCTTGAAATTCATTTGCAATACAGATAGGTAGGTGAGCTTCTTATTCCTCATCTAAATGTCGTTGAGAAGGGGTCGGAACAATACCAAGCTATGGTCGGAATTTGGAGTGCATGTAGCTCATGATCCCGAGAGGGCAGCTTGAGTTGTAAACTCGAAACTGTAAATAGCCTTCAGCCACCCAGCTCACCGCCCGCATTGGCATGTATGGCAGAACGCATGAAAATAAACTGAAGAAGGCCCAAGCTCCAAAACATTCGCTCAGGAAACCCACCCGCGTCCATCGAGCTTTCAATTCGTTGTTCTCCTGGACTAGATCTGAATAGCCTCCAAAGGAATTGAAATTCACTCTTCCTGATCTAAAGTTCGGGACATGTCACTCTACTATGAGGCGGGAGAGCTGTTAACATCGCCTGCTAACACAGGTGGAAGCTTGAAGTCAAGAATCTTCAGCAAAAAAGACTTGAAGTCTCAACCCGCGCAAATATACGCCCTCGCAATTGAAACCTGCAAATGGAGCTCGGTGCTCAAAGAAGTCGTCGAGAATGCGGAGATACTGCGTCTTGAGCACAAGGTAAGCTGGACTTCGAAGCTCATTGAGCTGTACTGATTTAGGCTATTCTAGTTGACACCAATTCTCTCAATTCTTCTTGTCCATGATCTTCTCCTGGCGAAACGAGGTATTGCTCTTCCTGCGACCCATGGGCTGAGGACGAGCGTGGAGAAACACAAGGGCAGACTGCAGGCCGAATTTGTGAAGGCGCGAATTCGGAGAAAGATTAGCTCCGTTGAAGCATTTAAGGTATTCATCGCAGAAGGTTTGGAGGATGGGTCAGACAAGTCCGATGCACCATACCCTCGATGGGTTCGGATAAACACCTTGAAGACATCACTAGAGGACCAACTGGAAACGACTTTTGCGGGACTGGAGCGTGCTGTATCCATTGTAGCAGTCCGGAAGCGAGGAGCAAAACGATTATTCATTGATGGCAACATTCCGAACTTAGTTGCCATATCACCAAACTTTGATCTGTCGAAAAGTGATGCGTACAAAGCGGGAGAGATTATATTCCAGGACAAGGCCTCCTGTTTCCCAGCTTATATGCTCGACCCTCTTCCGCAAGACGGCAACTTAATAGATACCTGTTCTGCTCCAGGAAACAAGACTACACATCTCGCTGCAATCTTGATGGAACATAGCTCAGAGCCCGACGCAAATTCACAAATAATCCATGCTTTCGAGAAGAACAAAGGTCGTGCTGAGACACTAGAGAAGATGGTCAATCTGGCTGGATCGAATACGATCACCAAGCTCCACCCTGGCCACGACTTCTTGAAATCAGATCCAAAATCTACTGCCTACAAAAAGGTTGGAGCTCTTTTGTTAGATCCAAGTTGTTCCGGAAGTGGTATTATTGGACGGGATGATATGCCAGAACTGCTCCTACCTGTTCTAAAATCAGCCGCACCAAAGCATGGATCGAGGCCACCCAAAGGGGCTTCCAAAGCTGCGTCTGCAAAAGCTGCCGAGCAGAACGCTGAGATCAAAAAGCGAAAGCGCGAAGATCACGACGCCTCGATGGATGTCATGGTCGATGATGATGGAGAAGTCACAGCCATCAGTTCTGAGGATGAGTTGAAGAATCGCTTAGAAGCACTCTCTAAGTTTCAACTGGAGCTTCTTCTTCATGCGTTCAAATTTCCAGCTGCCCGAAAAATCACATACTCAACCTGCTCTATACACGCCGAGGAAAACGAGAATGTTGTCCAAGCAGCACTAGAGCATCCAATTGCGAAGAAAGCGGGCTGGCGCATATTGAAACGCGAAGAACAGGTAAGAGGCTTAAAGGATTGGCCTGTCAGGGGATTACAAGAGGCTTGTGGGGGAAATGATGAGCTCGCAGAAAGTTGCATCAGGTCGAATAAAGATGATGAACATGGCACGATGGGGTTCTTTCTGGCAGGATTCGTCAGAGACTTGAATCCATTAGCTGAAATGGATGCCAAGTTCCTTCGAGACGATGAAGGCCATCTTGTTCGAGATGTCATGGGATTTCCAGTACCAGCAGACGTGGAGGACGCTGAGACAATGAGTCACGAGGAAGAGCAGCAAGTCGAGAAACCTCAGGAGGATCTTGAATGGGGTGGTTTTGAAGAAGAGATTGTGGAGACTGTCTCGGCCAAGAAGACTAAAGCTGCCCCAAATCTTGAAACGGAAATGCCATCAAAATCGGCAAAAGCTGCTGTCAATAAACATACGCATAGTGCATTGAAGAAGCGTACACAGCTCATCAAGCCTGACAAAAAGAGAAAGAAGACGAAGTAGATTATATAGTATAGAAGAAAGTCAAATTCCTTCTCTAGTCACCCATTGAATTTGCCCAAGGGTCGTGATTTCCTCCGCAGTGGAGAGTTGCCAGTGCCATGATATAAGTTTTTCTCTAGATATCCGACGTGAACTTTTCAATCACATGTATGACATTGTCACAGTTCCTCGATCGAAACTCGCCCCCGCCTTTCATCCTATCTTGCTGTGCCATGTATTCTAGGCCTGCACAATGACCTCGAAATGGCCATTGCTATGCAGGAAGCATTCGTCAAACTTGACGGCTCGATATTCAAAACTGCCATCGATGCTTATCAAACAAATTTGCCACTTCAGGATAAATTAGCGAACATGGCGCCAGCATTTGCGGGCTCTTGTGCTCTGCTTTCACTGTATGATCCTGAGAAGAATAAAGTGCATGTCGCTTGTACTGGAGATTCCAGGGCAGTCTATGGGCAACAAAACGACCAGGGTGTCTGGGAAGCTATACCTATGTCAATCGATCAAAGCGGCTACAACGAGGCAGAAATCGCACGCCTCAAAAAGGAGCACCCAGGCGAAGACGAGCAGATCTTCAGCGGCGGTCGAATTCTGGGAATCATGATCTCGAGAGCCTATGGAGACAGTAGGTGGAAATGGCCTGTGGAGCTGCAAGAGGATTTGAAGAAGAGATCTGGAGGTCCGTCGAGGTTGGGTCCGAAGTACAAAGTCTTGACACCGCCGTACCTCACCGCGGAGCCTGTTGTGAAAAGTTTGAATATTGATCCTGGGAAACCTTCATTCTTGATCATGGCGACGGATGGCTTGTGGGATAAATTGAGTCAGCAAGCTGTTGACTTGGTATCAAAGTGGCTTAAAACGCCGACAACATCCAGAACAGAAAGCAATATAGCACTGGAGATGACGTACGAGCCGTATGACTTTTCGGGCCCTGAGAGCAGCGAGCGATTCGTCAAGGAGAAGATGACGGTTCAAGATAGTAACGCGGCGGTGCATCTGGTAGGCAATTCTTTGGGTGGGAACCATCACGAGATGATAGCAGGCAGGCTTGCTTACGGTAGTCCTTTCAGTAGAGATGTTCGGGATGATATAACGGTGCAGGTTATTTTCTTTCATGTCCCAGAGCAGTGACCGGTCATCGAAGAGCCGAAGTATGAACTGTGTTTCACTGCAAAAGTGGACGAACATTTGCTTGGCTGAAAGGTGCGTACAATGAATGCTTACCTTTTCTCTACGTCTCTACGCTGGGATGGATCCTTCTCTACACTATATCTTGCTAGAGCATGGCGTCAGATGCGGAAAACGTTGTTCCTCAGAAGGGTCACTGGTTTCTTCCTCTTTGCTGAAAACACACTTCCACATTTGGTCATGGTACAATCTCGCTTAAACGAGACTCAGCTATCAATGTCAGAAAAGAGGGGTCGATTCTAGTGAATGTATTACCTTAATCAATGGAAAGAAGTTTCAAGTCAATTGCGTGACTTTTCTTTGGGTCCAAGTCCTATATGAACTCCGTGACATCAATATAACGATCGAGTGAAGTTCTGAAAAACTTTCGTGACCTTAATCCTTTCCCCTCACGAGGATTGAAAGTCTGCCTTAGTCGGCTATTAATTTTACCGACAGAGATACCTACCTACCGTACCTAGGCTAGGTACGGAAGGGGTAAGAGGTGTGTCTCGTCCACCGTTGTAAATCTCAAGGTAATGGTTCCCAACGAGCAGCGTCGAATTCGCGAGTTGATCCCATAGTTTTCCTATACAGACATAGTGCTCGACGAGCCCCAGCTCTGACCCCCTTCCGTACCCTGGTACCCAGCTCGGGACCTCGAGGCGAGGGCAATCGGTCTTCAGCGAAGTGTAAATCTGCTAGGTATAGTATAATTGACTATGTCTACTCGACTCCGATGATATAAATATATCTCACGACATTGTATAAAGTTCTATTCCAAATTCACCTACTTTTGATGACTTTACTATGAGTTGTAACCATCCTTACATGATAGATTTACAAGGAGGCTCGCGAAATCGCGTCCCCGGAGACGATGTTCCCTAGCCTCGCCACGCTTTGATACTATCGGTTTCATGAGCTTGTTGTTCAAATGCCGAGTATGTGCCTCATGGTCTTAATTGTGGCCCCGACGTGCAGATTATTCGAGTCCATGAAAGTTTTCTTGTTGACTTCAAACTCTTATCACGAAGCGAGACGTCTTTCAGAATGATAGGTTTTAGGGCTGCTGGTTGAAGTTAGAGTTTGGTGATCTGCTGTGCTTTCGTACCCAGCGGATATATATATGCTTAATTCTCTTTCTCCCGCTCATCGTACCGGATCTCCATTGCAAGTTCAAAGGAATAAGCAAGGTGGGTCAATTTAACCTTTCTGCTTCGAGGGCTTCATCTTCGTCTGTGGCTTGCACCTTTGGAAAATCATCCTCAAGAAAGTGATTCCCGTGCGAGTTTCCTTTATTCAAAGCATGCAGTTGGATTGGATCATGCATCGGGTGATTTAGGTCTCGAGAATCCGGCTCCAACCCTTTTCTAATGTAAGTAGAAACGCCACGCGGGGCTCGAGCCTTCCCTTCCCTTCAAACCCATGTGATCGTCGGACCCTTCTCCGAATAATGCTTAGTTTGTACATATTATGCAGAGTTGTGCAGAATTATGTCTGCACAAGTGTGTTCGTCTTGTGGTCGTTGCTTATAGACGACGATCTGCCGACGGTCAACTTGGGACGCCCGAGAGTTGTAGCCGGAAGCCTTTGTACCCTTCAAGTTGTGCATGTTTGTAGGTGGAGTCGCTTTTCTTTTCGATTTTCTTTCTTGCCTAGAAATGTTCTCTCTTCTTGCATGTTATTGATATTTTTGATAAAAGCTCTGCTTGGCCCATCGTATCATAGAACCGTCCCGCTCTTAGAATCTCGAGTTGCTCTTGCTCTTCTTTGTTTGTTTTCATAGGTAATAGTAGGTAAGGTAAGGTACCTACCTACCTTCTATCGGCAAGTGCTCCGCTCGACCATGGCGCATCTCCCCTCCTCATCTGCGTCATCGCGAACGGCAACCGAAACCGCAGCTCAACCAGATATCGAGGCGCAGAAGAAACCAACGCAGAAAAAAAGAGCTTCGCATTGGGAACTGGTTTTCGATCAGACACATGTCACGCCAGAAGTATTGAGTTGGCCTTACAAAGGTTCAGGGACAGAGGGGGATCCCTATGTGGTGGAATATATAGATGGAGATCGCCGTAACCCAATGCTCTTCCCCCAGTGGAAGAAATGGACGATCACTATTCTTGTAGCTATTGTGAGTACTGGTGTTTATCTTGTCTAAGCACCTTTTGAATACGTCGAGAGTGTTTTTGCTTCACAGAGTTGTCGTTAACCTTTTTCCTTCAGGCAACATTAGCAGTCGCATTTGTATCCTCAGCATACAGCGGCGGCATCGAGGATATACTCTCTACCTTCAAAATTAGCACAGAAGTAGCCACTCTCGGAATCTCTCTCTTTGTCTTGGGTTTCGCCATCGGCCCTCTGCTTTGGGCTCCTCTTTCGGAATTATACGGTCGTCAAGTCCTTTTCTTCGGCACTTACTTGGCGCTCACAGCTTTCAACGCTGGCGCAGCTGGATCGCAAAACATCGAAACGCTTATTATCTTACGATTTCTCGCTGGTGCTTTTGGATCGTCGCCTCTCACAAATGCAGGTGGTGTTATTGCGGACATGTTCCCAGCGTCTGAGCGTGGGTTGGCAATGAGTGTTTTCGCGGCTGCGCCCTTCCTAGGTCCTACAATCGGTAAGTCAAGAGCAGACCCTAGCCTATCTCTATCAGATACTAATAACTCTCAGGTCCCATCGTAGGCGGGTTCGTCGGCGAAACAGAAGGTTGGCGATGGGTCGAAGGACTTATGGCGATTTTTACCGGAGTCATCTGGATCATCTGCAGCTTCACCATTCCCGAAACCTACAGCCCTGTAATCCTCAGTCGGCGTGCCACCAAACTCTCGAAAATGACCGGCAAAGTCTATAAATCCTCGAACGAAGTAAGCCACGGCAGCAAGACCATCGGCGCAGAATTCAAGACCGCTCTTTCCAGACCATGGATCCTGCTCTTCCGCGAACCGATAGTTTTGATGCTTAGTATTTACATGGCTATTATCTACGGAACCCTCTATCTGATGTTCGGGGCCTTTCCTATTGTGTACCAGCAACAGCGTGGATGGAGTGCTGGGATTGGAGGTCTAAGTTTCATTGGTGTCGCGGTGGGTATGATTGTGGCTGTGATATACTCCATCTGGGACAATAAGCGCTACATTCGAGTCGAAGCAAAGTACAATGGCAATGCACCACCCGAAGCTCGACTCCCTCCAGCTCTTATCGGTAGTGTTGCACTGCCGATCGGATTATTCTGGTTCGCTTGGACGAACTATCCTTCTATCCATTGTAGGTAATGGGGGAGCCCAAGTTTTCTTTTGTAAATGTTTCAAGATAATCTTGAGACATATCTTATCCTCCTCTCAAAATCCTCCGAATATCAACGTTACTGACTCGTCCGTCACCTAGGGAGCGTTTCAATCATCGGCACGGCACCTTTTGGATTCGGAATGGTTTTGGTGTTTTTGAGCATCATGAACTACCTGATCGATTCATACGTCATCTACGCCGCGTCAGTTCTAGCTGCAAACTCAGTCCTCCGATCGCTCTTCGGTGCCGCGTTCCCTCTCTTCACAACCTGTATGTTTACCTCGCTTCTTTCTCGCTTACCTCCCCTTCTCGAACTTTATAAAGCTGACGTTATCTTTCTCCTCGCAGACATGTACCAGAACCTCGGTATCCACTGGGCATCTTCGATCCCAGCGTTTCTCGCACTGGCTTGCGTGCCGTTCCCGTTCTTATTTTATAAGTATGGAAAGGGGATTAGGTTGAAGTGTAAATATGCGGCGGAGGCGGCGATGTTTTTGGAGAAGGTGAGGGGTGGTCAGGCTTCTGGTAGTCAGCAGAGACAGGAGGGAGGGAGCGCTCATGAGGAGGGCCAGGAGAAGAAGAGGCAGGAGGAGAGTACGGGAGAGGCGGATGATCAATCCAAGAAGGTGTGAGACGAGGTTGATGAGTGATGGATATGATACCAAAGACCAGGAAATAAGATGGGCTTACAGTATCCCTTTGCTTTTTCGCTCACTGAGCAATGCATTAGCTGGAGTTCGAGCGAGCAGCTTTTTAGATCGATTACGTTAAGAGTCTGAGAACTTGACTTTCATAGGAAAAGTCTTGGTAATAACAGTATCATGTGAAAAAGTAGAACAGGCTGAGCTATCCAATCCTTCCGAGATAATACATCGCTAGCAGACTATAAATATAGCTTTAATCACCATGATATATATATATATACATAGGTTTTCTTTTTCTAAGATAAGTAGTAACAAGTAATATAACTAATATATACCTTAGCTTAAATTTCAGTAAACACTAATAATTTAAGTAATAAGATGAAGCTACTTACCTGCTAAAATCTCATCTCATCTCGAGACATACTCACATCTATAATTAGCTATTGAATTACCTATAAAGCTAAAAGTAGCTTTCTAAATTCTTATTCATAGATATATACCGATCTATATATCTATAAGAAATCCTTTGATTAGTCATTAGCCACTAACTCCCTTAGATACCTTTACGTCCACTTTGGATAGCTAAGAGGCAATAGCAGGGGTATTCAAATAGCACGGAATAGTCAAATAATAGTTAAAGGACGGTTCCGGTGTTGGCTCGTGTAAGAAAGAAGGAATCACTAGCGGATGATTAGGTCGATTCTTGAGCAGATGATTCTTTCGTCCCTTCCTTATCAAATCCTCCGAGCAAGAGGACTCAGTTGCACCCTTGACTTCGGTATCGAGGCTAGCTTGTCAACTTCAACGTAGGAACTTCGACGTAGTACTTAAGAAAGGAATAGAATTCGGTGGATTTAGTAAAGGTACACTCTAGGTGAGCACGCTACTAGTGTATATAACCGAAGGTAGTTGAAGGCGGGTGATTGATCTACACCCCCGTAGCTGCTATTCAGTACAGTTCCAGGACCGTTCTTTTACTCTCAGGTCATTCCTTTTTAACGAACTTTCTTAATTTAGTTGCCAGTCCCCTAGTAATTCCCTATTTAAAAAACAAAAGGAGAGTTCGAAGTCAGAACTGGCACCTGATAGTCACAGAACGGTTCTTTGGCTCCTGCGTTTGCCTGCAAGGTACTGTTATAGATCAGATCTATGGTAGAATTCTACCTTAATATCATGCTGGCTTCGCTCTCTGATTCCTCTTTAAGAAGACAAAACAAATCTCAAGCAAGTCTTCCGAGAAACTCTCCCTCAGTCAACCTATCACCTCTTAATATAGCCACGCAGTTAATTAATCATTCAATCAATCAATCACTTTTCTAGTTCCTTATGTAGTAACCGATCCTAATAGACACTATATAACCACAAGATATAGATCAAGAGAGATCGAACAACAGAGACGACCGACAAGAGTAACATTTATACTATGAATGTAAATACACCTACCTACCCACCTACCTACCTACCTACTTACCTCGGCTTACAGAGGCACTGGGAAATATCTATCTAGCTTGATGGAAGAATATCATTGAAACTATTCTCTCCTAGTGTCGGCCGCTTTTGATGATACATAGTACTATACACGATATGTTTATATATCATCAACACAACGATCCTATCCCTAACGCCCCTCCCGTCGCCGTTTCTATTCCGATTACCATTTGCATTGCCATTTCCATCTGCGTTAATAAGAAGTCCATAGGGAGAAAACGGTTCCATGAAGCAAGAATGCCACTGCCTGTCTGCCTGCTTGTATATTTGCGCACATCTCATAACCTTTGTAACGATTAGACCTCGAGCGCGAGCCCGTTTCCCGGCCCCAAATCCACATCCATCCATCCCTTTCACCAAAGCAAGTCCAGCGCATGATACAATTTCATTCTCAGCCTTACCCCCATCGTCCATCCTATGTATCAATATTCTCAAAGGAGAGGATTTACTTCTTCTTCCCTCTTGCCGTAACCTCGCCCTTCTCGCCTATCCCAAGCGTGACTCTGCATTCGGGACAATACCACTTCGTCGTACGGGGTGGGACATCAGTCAAGGCTACACATTCAAGATGGAACCATTCTTTCTCACACTATATCCTCGTCAGCAAATCCTCATATGATCTCATCACAATTCAGACCCACCCATTTCTAGGTCCAAAGATCAGGGTATCGTGAACTTACATCATGATTCTCACACCCAATCATAGTCCCAAAGCTAACACGATTGCAAAGACAATACCTCGGTTCGGTCGGATCGATAACATTACCCTCATCGTCTATCTCATCGAAGATTTCTCGAATGACACTACCTTCACGACCATCTTTCTTAACTTTCTTAGTACTGGCCTTCTTGCGCGTAGCTGCTTTCCTCTTGCCGACGCTGACAGACGCTGAGCCTTCAGAGCCTGTAGTGACGACTCCTGGAGCTGGACGTTTCGCGCGTTTATTGACTTGACGGGGTTCAGGTGGAGCCGGAGTATTGCGAGCCGTACTGGCACGACGAGATCGCTCGACAGCTGAAGAACCTGTTAAGGGGGCTGGCTCAACGCTGGCGGCTTTACTTCGGGAAGAGGTTGGTCTTTTGAGAGGTAGAGGTTCAGGAACGTGAGGAGCGGCAGCTGCTAGACCAGCCAGTGAAGTTCTGCTCGGTCTGGTGTTGGTAGCCGTCTCAGTAACCTTTTTAGTCTCCTTCTTGATGACCTTGAGTTCTCGGGTTGGAGGTAGGATGGGTGTGGTTGATTTTCTAGGCGAAAGGACTGGGACAGCAAGTGCGAGTGGATCTGTAGGTTTTTCGAGAGGCGTTGAAAGAGGGGTCGCTTCAACACTTATTGATGGTGTAGCTTCTGGTGGTAAAATAGGAGACTGCTTCGTAGCAAGTGGAAGAGGAGCAGGGACGGGTGTTTCTGTCTTGCTCCTCTTTAACGGGGGTCTTGTCAGCTTTGCATCTCCCTCAGTTGTCTTTTCGCCTTCTGTCTCTCCTGCAGCTGGTGACTCCCTTTTACGCTTACGAGCAGGAGCTCTACTCTTACTGGGAGTCTTTGCATTTGCCTTCTTGTCGTCCTTTTGTGGTGCCTCGAACAGGCTCTTCATGACTTCAGAAATGTTGGCTATCTTGCGTGTAGATGCCTCGGCTTCTTCGGCGTATTGCTTCGCGAGGTTCTCCTTCTTTAGCTTCTTAGCTTGATTGAGCTTCATGCCACGGTTGGTGAGTTCCGGGTCTGTCGAGCGCAACGCTTCGACACTGATAGCTCCTTCGGCATGGACGGTTTCTCCTCGCAATTGGGGTGGTTCGGGCTTATCGTAGGGTACTCCTGCAGCTTCAACTTCAGCCCTCATCATTCTGTAAGCCTCGATACCACGACCTAGCTGCTTCAGCTCACGAGAAATCATGGTATCACTTGGGCTCCAGATCGCGTTCTTCTTCATTCTCTTCCTGAGGATTGCGAGTTCCCACTCGTTCAGTTGTAGCCAAGGAAGGGAATCGTCACCTTTCACTGCTCCTTGAGGTGGGGGTTTGAGCATAGCCAGAGCATTACTCGTAGAGATGCCAGCAACAGCACTGTGGACGTTTGTACCCATCACTCCCGGTGGTCGAGGTTGTCGAGGCGGTCTTTCCTTTTCTGTCTTATCCTTCTTCGCAAGCTTAGATATCTTTAGCTTGATCTTGCCAGTTCCCAGATTCTGCGAAGCACCGGGGGTAGCTCGCGGTGTGATCGGTTCATTTGCGTCAGAGTCACTTCCACTATCCGATCCGTAGGATTCATAATCGAGTTCGTAAGGCGCCAGGACTTCACCCGGGACTGTAATACGCGGAGCACGATGCTTCCGGACACGAGTAGGAGCAGATTGCTCACCCCCTATACGTAGCATAATCTTGGGCGGCCGAGTAGCTATTGGAGACTTCGCTTTTTGTGGTACGGGACTCGGTTCTCGTGAGGGTGGGTAATTCTCAGCCATAGCTTGAAGCTTTGCCAGTATATTCTTTGCGCGATTGTAGTGTCGGTCGACATTTTCGGCCATGCGACATGCTTCCGCATGTGCCAAAGTGCGGGCACTCACAGCTTGCTCGAGGTTCTGCGAAATCTCCTCGCGGAGCTTCACGGGATCCGGCTTCTTGTCTGGAGCGATATTGGGGAGATTCCCATATTGTTTGGTGAGGCCGTTCACTGAGCTGGAGGCATCGGTATAGGTCTCATCGAGGTTGCGTATGAGCGTAAGGGAGCGGATCATGTCGGCAGGAAGGTATTCTGTAAAGTCAAGGAAGTCGGTCACGGTAGCCTGAGCATCAGGATCAGTAGGCAGGTCGAGCGCCTCCATGCTGGCATTTAGATTCGACATTGACTGAATAGCTTCTGCGATCTTGCCCTTATTGCGCCGGGAGCTGGGGCTGCCATTCTCGAGCGCGACGTCCATAGCTGTTGCTGGAGCCATGTGAAGGGAGGAAGATTCGCGTGTGCGATCAGAAGCGCGAGATGGATCGGGTTGTGAGTGAGAGATCTTGATGCGACAGGACCAGATTCCCGAGCCATCAAGCCATCTGCCAAAAGGGAACGAAGGTCAGCAAGGTGACAGTGACAGAAGTTCAAGATCGCAGCGCAGCGCAATGCAACGCAACGCAACGACGCATGCAAACGCAAGCAACATTTGTGGAGGGCGCGCGACTTCTAGCGCTGGACCGGACCAAATCCTTGCCCTGCCATTGACCTACCTACCTACCTACCTGCCTTAGCGGCCGTGGAGAGCCTCAGTCTGGTCCCCGTCCCCTTCCTCTTCCCCTTCCCCTTCCTTGCGCGCGCCCCCTCTCCCATACATAACACGTGCGAAGCAGAAGCAGGGGAACAATAAAGAAATGTGTAAATACCTTCGTGACGCGTCGGAAGCCATGTTACGGTCCATAGAGGTATCATGCGCGTCGATAGGTATGATGGCAGCAGATCGAGCGAGAGAGGTGAGTCGCGACTGCGTGGTGGTTATTTTGGTGTTCAACTTTAAACAGCAGGTGTTGCAAGAACGCGCTTGCCTGTTCGGTCACAAGACGCCGCCTTCAAAATGGGGGGGGGGGCGCGACGGCATGGGGAAGGAGAGGAATGAGTGTGTTTGACGTGGCTAAATTGTCCTGGTTCCTGCTCCTGATGGGTTGGCTCGCCTAGCATGTTTGGTTTGGGTTTGGGTATGGCACGGCTTACGCCTCGTAACACTTCAGGAAAGTGTCTTTATTACTGACTGTACTGTAGTACAAATGAAGGGGTCCACCCATAGAGCCTAGGTTATTTTCGTGAGTTCGTAACAGGTGAAGTGAGAGCAATACCACCTAATCAAGACACAAGTATCGTATCAAAGTTTTGATAGAGTGACAATCTAGACTCACGATTTCGTTTTAGAAACCTTAACTTTGATTAACACTCAATATCACGAAACTCTTCTGGGAATTTAAAGATAACGATTTCTAGAAATTCGCGAATCTGGTCATGAGACCTTACTTCTTCTCCACGTCTGACACGGACAGCCCAGCCTTGCGTTCGTTTTGTCATTGAGATCTTTCATTCACTGTCTACCTATTCATTAACAATACACTCACCACTCATCCATCGCCTCCCATCCATTATCCAACCAAGGTTTTAGCACTTCACATGAACTCCACTCCATCCCTTTAACAAAAAGAAGCCCATTTGCATCCTAGCGTGAACCCGTGGATTCACAAGCGAAAAGGAACAACAAAAGAAATGTCTTGCTCATCTACATCATCCGTTCTCATCACACTTCCGCCAAGTCCCAGACTCGCCAACCAGCCTATCCGGTCTACACATCTCCAACCAAACCAAGCGTCACACCAGTAATCAAGGCAGCAGTGACCCAGACAGCAGAATACACGACAGCTCCTACAGCCTCAACACCATCAATCGTAACAAAAGTCTGGACAAATGTATTGACTCCGGTAACGAGCATAAGAGTAGCCGTTCTCTTAATCATCACCTTCTTCCGGCTATTGTATCCCCAAACATTGAACCAGAAAGTCTCTTCTAGGGTAGCTGTTTCCGGACGGAAAGCTGCTATTTGGACGTCTTCATCCGTGGGTGAAGCGGTGATCGTAGGCGTGAAAATGAATGACTTTGCTGCTAGACCCAAGAGGAAGGTCGTGGGGAAGAGGGTAATGATCGAATTAGTGTGAGCAGCAGCAATTGATGGAATGCCATCAAAGTGTGTAACAAGGTACACAGGCAAGAATGTAGTGTATGATGTGAAGAGCGTAACCGCGTAGATCGAGCCAGCCAGAATTGTGGTGTAGATCTGGATCGAGTTGGATGTGATGATGTCCTTGTTTCGAACAGTGAGCGAGTGCTTCGATGTTGAGGCCGAATGTGCCAGGGACAGTGGGCGAAGGAGTCGGAATGGGATGTACGTAGCCAGAGCATCGATAAGGAGTGAGGATATGACCGTGACAGGATGGATCTCGTAGAAGCTGCCCAACAAGTATAACTGTTCGGGGTAAAAATTAGTAAACAATCACGGCGCGCAAACGGAAGTACTCACAGGAGGACCATGCGAAAGCAAACTCAACGACGCCAAATCATACCCATCGTAGTCCCCAAACCAACCTAGCCCAAGTTCAAACCTGCAAGACCACATCAGTATCTACTGCGTCTAGATCATCCCGTTTGCAACTTACGTTCTCCACCCAATCAACACACTAACCTGCCACCACTGATCCAGCGTCCTCGAAACCCTCGCCAAATCGCCCGCCGTATACTCCGCTGCCACCGAATACAGCAGAGCCGAAAGTGTCAAGCTCAGCGTGACGACGATAGGGAAGCGCAAGACTGCTGGGATGGTGGATGCGCGCACGACTGCATCCCCTTGCGCCAGTACGGCGGTCGCCTTATTAGCAGCTTTGGCTGTTGGAGAAGACATTCCGGAGGGTTGTGTTGTACGGAACGCGAAGGCCGAAGGAATTTGTGTCGCAAGCAGGTGGATGGTTGTTGATGAAGTTGCTTTAGTGTGGAAGTCAAGCTCCGGGTTGGAAGCTCCACGGTTGTTTACGCGACGCCCCTCCATGACGTCGCTGTACGAGCTACTGAGCAGTGACCTCCAGGGACGCCAGGGACGGGGAGGAAATATTTGGAGAAATTTCAGACCCTCTTTCGTTTGTTTCCTTATAAATAGAAAGAGCAGCTCATTTTTATGAGAGACCCTGCCCAGCCCTCTCAAACATCCGTTACCTCAATCCTTATTCGCAGCTTATTACCTCGGTATCATTCCGATTTCGATGAACACTTCTTCATCTTCCGATGATGCTTCATGCCACCCGAGCGAGGCCAGGCAAATTGCTTTCTGGCGAAAGAGGGATTGGCATGTGAGATTTAATGTCGTATTCCGATTCCAAATTGACAAAGACAGCACAGGACAATACTGCATCAGAGGGAATACTTCAAGTCACGCAACTACCTGATGATTCTACCCAAGACACAATCTAAATTCAATATAAGTGCAGTTTGGATTCATAGGCAATTGCCTCGCCGGCGACGAAATGGCCCAGCCTCGGGGAATAACAGTCCAGGATACATTGTCAAGTTCATATTCGCGTGCTCTTCAATGCGTTTCGTTCAAAAAAAAGTTAGATTTCGGCTATATCATAAGTCCAATTCCTCCGAAAACTAGCCCTACAAATGCTGTGGCGTTTTCTCGACGCTCAAGAACGAACAATCAGTTTTAACCTCGTGGAACAACTGCCAGTCCAGAGGTGCTGAATGTCGACTTGCGGAGACATGCCGCCGAAGTATACATCAAATACTACAAAGGAAATACTGTCATTATTAATCAAAAGTTCGTGTGGTCGGCCCACTCGTAAGATCAGACCAAAGTTTCGAGGTGGATTTTCAAGATATCTCATTCTTCCATGCGGCCAAAGACACCTTCTTCATCCTCATCACTGCGACCTCGAGAACGTCGATCATATTCTTCGTCATCAACAACACTCTCTTCGCTCTCTTCCATCTTAATGTCCCCATCGTGATGGATTTGATGACGAGTGTAGCTCTCCACGTGACGTGGATGAAGGCTAGGGGTCAGAGTGCTCCCAGAGAAGTTTTGGTTCAGATATCTGGCAGGAATATGAGGCACGGGAGGAGCGTCTTCTGGGAGAGTGACCGGAATGCTCCTTGAAGTCCCGGTGCTGCCAAAGCTGCACGAAAGAAGCTCAACAGCAGCTGCCAAACCATCATCCTCTTGATTGATGTTGATGCCGGAAGACGACGGCCGCCTCTCTTGACTTGATTGACGGAAGTTTCCAAAGCCAGATACAGCGGGCACGCTACGGGCGTTGAGATGGTTGGCAGAAGGTGCAGACTGATAAGACCTTGAGAAACTATGCCCACTGCTATATCTCTTGTGTCTACCAGTGTATGAGCCGGTGCTATAAGCATTGTACATGTCTGATTGTGGTGGAGGAGTAGTCTCAGCAGAGCTCGATCCATCACGCTGTTCCGACGAGCCAGATGCAGCGGGAGATGCAGAATCCTGGTCACTTTGGAAGTCCTTAGCAGAATCTGGAGGCGTAGAGCCGTCCTGATTCATGGCCACGAGTACGGAGGCAGCTTCCAGCAATTGGACTTGTTGATGTTTGGAAATGAGCAACTTTGACGTCAAAGTCCATTGCGGAGTATGCTCCCATCTGCAATCACATGTTAACACTATTCTTCCACAATCCACGAATGCTAGTCTAGATGGCCCTCTCATCTCACAGACATCATTCGCGGCACCAGGCGAGGCACGTAGGAAAGGAAGGTGGGCACGAACAAATGCTTGGATAAGCAACTGCTGTGCTTGTATCCCTTTCCACACTTCTCGCACTTGAGGTCATTGGCCTTCTTGCCATCTTTTGTTACGTGTTGACCTTCACTCGCTCGGCGCATACGAGCTTGTTTGGAGTCTTTTCCGTCGTCCTCGTCCATTTCATCATTCTGATCATCTTCAATTGCGCTTTCGCCTAGATCCGTCATTCCATTGTCCAGCTTCCCATTAACACTGAGGCGAAATTTGTGACCAGGCAAGCTCGCAGGTGGTGATGGTAGACTCCCCAGGGCAGCAGATTTAGCAGAGGTATTTTTTGACATTGTGTTCCTGCGACCCGAAATTGGCACACCAACTCGGGTAGCATCCCCAGCTTCTCCCACAGCTGCTACCATTGCCGCGATATTGGTGGCAGCATTTGATGTAACACTCTTCCTGCGAGAAACTCTGTGGCTTGTGATGAGGGAACCGGAGGACACTGTGTGGGAATGATTTCGAGCATGATTTTTGGGAAGAGAACCGGAGTGTGTCGACACGGATAGACGCTGTTGACCAAGAGGTCTGGTGGAATGCAGCTGGATTTCCTGTACGAGACCATGATCAGCGTTGTTCTATTAATATATCCCGGACTGATATGCGGGACCAGCCTACTTTTGATGAAGCCATTGTTATAGAAGAAAGTGTCCAGACGGCCCTCAATCCTCGAAGCTCTGAGCAGCTACAATATGAGGGCCGAGAGTTGATTCGGATAGACAAATATTGTATGTTTCGGCGGTTTGTCCGTGGAAGCTTAAGCTACCTGCATGAAGACGCGAGACAAGTGCGTGGGTGATCCCGGGTAGTGGCTGTGGAATTGGTATGGGAATTACAAATAGCAGGAAGTCGTGCCGTGCTATTTGAAGTTGTCGATGAGACTGATATGGAAGCTGAGGAAAGAAAGTCGAGCTGAGCAAGTGCGAGGAAAATTGATTGATTGACTGATAGATTTCTGTTTCGCCTGATAGGAAGGAAGGGCAGCGACGACCTGGTTTGATTTCGTGGCTGAGACGCGCAGGCGGGGTTTCGAGGAGCTGATGTCGGGTTGAGGGGTCTGGATGAAGGCAGGGTAGGGTGGGTGGGTTGCCTTGCGCCGGAGCGAGAACGGATAACGTAGATCTGATTTGATAGATAGATAGATAGATGGATAGCAATACAATAGTACAGTTCAGTGCAAGAAGTTGCAACGCAATGCGTGGAAAGAATGTTGGTGAGAGGGATGTGTGAGAGAATGAGTCGAGGGTTCCAAGTTGATAATAAAATAAAAATCCGAGAGCGCGCTGATGTGTTTTGTTATGTTCGAGCGAGGGACCAAACCAGACCATTCCAAAGCCCAAACCCAAGCGACGGACAGGGCACGCTCTCTACCACTCTCGGACTACTTCTAGGCCCTAATACCCTACCCACCCTTTAACCTTGGACCTTGGATCTTGGTACGTACGACTAATCAAAAAAATGGGGGAGCGTCTCTTCGTGAGGACCGGATTCGTGATTCGTAATTCGCGGACTAGGTCGTAAGTACTAGGCAGGGAGGTCGGTCGGTAGGTAGGTAGAGGTAGAAGAGATAGAGCTTGTGGAGGGGACCATTCGGGGTCGGCGGACTCCTGGCGGGCGCGGGCTCGAGGCTCGGGAGCCCAGTACCCTTATTACGAGCCGTGATTCTGGCCGGCCTTTTCGTTTCTTAGGTACGTACGTACGTACCTTAGCCTCGGGATGTTGGACGATGGTACCTGAAAACAAGGTTGAGAGGAGAAAAATCACAATACCTAGGTACGGATTGATGTGCGAAGAAAAGAATTGGAATTGAAGATCGAAATATATATAAAAATCAAGAATGGTCTTTCTCTGCAGGAACAAAGGACATCGGACTTTTAGAAGCGGCCGTGGGGATGGATGGATGGGAGGGGAAGAGCAAGGCAGAACCTGGACAGGGCAGGACAGGGCAGGGCAGGGCAGGGCATGGCGATATCTCGTCAGCAGCCCTTGGTCATACGCACCCTATCTTCGTGGCAAGTTAGTTCGGAGTTCCAGCAGCACTTTATCACTTTACTCCATACCACGTAAAACATCAAGAGTGGTCATGATTTATCTATCTATTCACCATCTTTGATGAGAATCCCTTCACTATGATCACTACGAGTTGCACAGAATCCCTGAACTAGTAACGCCAAGACCTTGCGATATTTCCTCGCCTCCACCATCTTCCCCTCCCTCCTCGCCCCGCGTCGCACACCACTTCAAGAAACACGGGCATAAATTATATCGACAGCGATCGTGAGTCGTGACTAACCACAAGGAGGCACTCTAACACTCCTCGTGATGACAGGGCCATGGGAGGCTGATCAGCCAATGATCCGTGTCACAGGACACATCGCTCCCTACTATGTCGTCGTTGTCCTCGTCCTCCTCGTCCTTGTCCTCGTCTACCATTAGGCACTGCAGGTTGGCTGGATGAATGAATGGAGCAGGAGGGGTCAGCCATTGGTATTTTGAGGGGGCGAACCATCTATGTGGCGCATCAGCGTGCCGTGAAGAGGATTCGGACCGCCTGACTGAAGAATTGCGAAAGAGGCGCGCTTCTTTCCTACCATACCATAAGCTGAACACGATTCGAAGCTAGGTAAGTTGGTCTATTTCGGGTGATGAAAGAACTGACAGATGCAAATTCATATCGCGACTTGGTTTCAAAGTCACCAGAATTTACGGGACATTCATTACCTAAACAGCACTTCAGTGTCGCGTAGTAATCTGATGACGTTAGGTTACCCACTTACTAGCCTTCCAAATCTTGACAATTAGATTTCCTACGAGCTTTAAATAGTTGCTTCGCGAAAGACGAATTGACCTAGCCTCGATTACCGCGCTGAAATCTGAGATTGATGGACTGAAACCAGGAGAATTGGACTAGGGAACAAGAAGCGCCATCTGCCGCCGAAGATGGAGATGTCGCAATCGCATTCGCAGTCGCAATCACTTGTGGGCTTCGGCGTCAAGCCAAGGTTCGTTCATTCATAAGGTTCATGTGGATCACTTTACAGTCTCACGCAGGGGCAGCCTGATAACGGAATTACCACACTTCTCTGCTCTGCCAGCTTTCACTTTCTCGCCCGATACACTCTGCTTCGGGCACTCCGCAGCAGGATGAAGATAAGAGTCAGTTTCCGTCAACTCACAACTCGACTCGATGCTATTTGACACGGCTGACACATCACCATCACCCAACGCAAGGCACGAGAAGACCTTCATATGATGTTCTGTTCCCCTGCTCTGTTCCTGAGCTGTTACAGACGATACACATGCACGACAGTTCTAGACCTTCTTTATAGCACCGACCCCATCGGGATCAGCGCTACTTAATCTTCCTAATCAGCACCGCAAACCGGGCTTTCGATTCGCCTGTGCCAGCCACAAATCAAAATTGGAAGGAGATTTGGCTCAGGAAACATCTCCGAGAGGCCTTGTTGATCAATTCTTCTTCTCACAGCGGCTGCAGCTTGGTGCGGACGCCTTCCTTTGCGTTGATTGGAAAGTGCTACAAGTTGCGGAAGCACGTCCTCGATTGGTGTTGTTTTATCTTGCCCAGGGATCTCTTCCGGCAGGAGATTCCCAAAGGAGAGTAACAGTTTATCAACGTGGAAGGATGATCTGTCGTGATTTGACTATTCTTCAACAGTCAGATTGTTTGAATGATATCTGTTAATCAGGGCTATTTACACGGAAGCTGGAAGTTCTCAAAACTTCAGCTACTTCTTTCTCAACGAAGCGTCAAACGACTACCAAAATCGATTCAATGAAATTCCAAAAGCCTCTACAGCCGTGTGGGCCACCGATCGACTGGCCCCTAATCTATAACGCAATGAGGGATTTGAAGTTCTGGCCATAACATTCATTTATTACTCGAAATATTATCCGAGGTGTGCATAACACAACCTTATCCACACGAGGAGGCACAGCACAGCACAAAATCTCATATGCGCCGGTCAACAGAACGAACCTCTCTGTCTCTGTTCAACAGGGTGCCCGTGCTAGTAGCGGGGAAATACTGTAAATGACTAAATGGAGATCCCAGGCGTCTAAGCCTGAATGTACCCCAGAGAATACGAGTAACTGGAACGAACGCCTTTGGATTTAGATTTCCTGGAACTCCTTGTCCGTCTCCTTCGTCCGGGTCCTGGGAGATTTTTTTAGAACGTCACTATTCATTTTGGTCGATAAACTTTTTTCCCCCTAGCTGCTGCCCGATGACCTGCGTCGGACGTGCCTGAGACATTTTATTTTAACCTCGGTGGACCGGCGCTTTTGGGTGATTCATATACGCAGTCCGAACAACTGCAAATTGAAACCTGGTTGACGCCATACAAGTCAACAAGTGCCGAATCACCGCGTGCGTACAGGAAACCCACAACTTTCATACAGGGGCTTGATCATAATCTACGAATACATAACTTCTGCTCACAGAACACCATACATGTCTCCCATCTGTAGGACGAAGAATGTTTAACAGCCTAGTTCGAGATATCAAACCCTCGGTACCTGCTGCAGCCACGGCACTCCTCAAGTCACACTAAGGGCCACGTACAATTTACAAGAAGACCAACTACCAGATCCTCAACCCGAGACGGAACTGTGCAGAAAAACCAAAGAAAATGAATGAAGAACGCTATCCATTCTCGCGGCTGTGCAACAAGGAATACAGTCAGCTACTCCTTCCTGCAAGCGCATCGCTAATACAGTAATACACTCCGTAGGTGAGAAAGAAAGAATTACGTCTGCCTTACTAAATAAATATCTTAACTTATCGTCCGTAGAGCCGAGCGCGTGCGTGGCTTGGTCAGATGGGTACCCAAGCTCCAAGCTCCAAGCTCCAAGCTTTAGCCGACTTCCTCGAAAGTTTTAACTTGTATCGAAGTAACGTGAGACAGGGTCTCCATGATCAAAGTAAATGTTTTTCTCCACAACGATGACGTCTGAAGAGGATCTCGCATGAAAGTGGAGTGAGTTTCTCTGGATATCCGGGGGAATCCGGATTGAAGTGGACTTGTGGTTTTATTGGGACTTTTGTATGATTTGACTTTATTTCGGCGAAGATGGAAGTTTAAGGGAATGGTGGGATTTATCGAGCCGAATTTGCATTCTGAGCCGATCTTTCGGGATGGAGGGAGAGTCTCTACGAACTTCTGATCCATGAGTTACTTGGTACCTACCTTCAGGGCCAGGCTCATGTAAAGTTGTCTACGGATTCAAACTTTTACACCGCATATAACGAAGACGATTCGTCTAGAAGATTGTCCGATCTGTCGTATGTTCAGGACCGTTCGACAGACTGAACAGGTTCTCAGACCTCAATAGAACAGTCAGACACCGGGGAAGTACACTAGCTGTGACCTCTGGGAATCCATTTTATACGGAGGATCTCGGAAACAGCACAATAGGAAAGCAAGGTTTTCGTCCTCTACGATTTCCACCTCTTCACTCTTCCCGAGGTCAAAGTAAATGTTGGAGACATGCAAGATATTATAGTAAATGAAGACCCCTCCAAATCCAACCCCGCCGAGATCGGCCAAGGAGGGGTTATCGGGTCGTCTCTCCAAGAAATCCAGACCAACCACTTTTAAATCAAGACATAGTACAGTGAAGAATTAGAGCCCAAGGGAGAAAAGAGAAAATCTCAGCAGTACCTCCCAATGCCAATGCCAATGCCAAAACCAAATGGTCAAAATTCCAGTTCTTCCCGCACGCAAGACAAGCCATCAACCAGAATTTTAGCAGTTGAAAAGAAGTGCTGATGGCGAATTGAGGCATGTCAACCACCACGTACGTGCTTGTGTGGGAAAAGCAAAGGTAGGATGATCTTTCCTGTAGGTATCTTATCAGGCTGGTATCCCAAGGAGGGAGGAGAGGAGAGCAGAGGAGAGGACTGGAAAATGCACTTCCGAGCTGGGAAGCTTGTTTTTTTTTAGAGAGGTAGACAGCCCTGTTTAGGATTCATACCTTGGGGTTTCATACTTGATTTACCCAAACTAATATAATATATATCTTTCTACCTACCTTATTCAATCCACTTGCACAGATACAATTACGCGAATACCGATACATCTACAGCCAAGTGCCAAAGTATCAGTCGATACCCTCCTTATAGCAAAGCAACCATGAGTGATGTGTATAGAAAAGTTGGGAGAGGAGGCGCGGGGAACTATTACAGCAAGCAGGATATTGAAGAAGCGACCAAGAACGTAAGTCATCTATCTCTCTCTTCATCACCACTATCCGTTCCGTTCCATTCCATTCTCCCATTCCTAGTGCCCGTTCATCATCATCAGATCTCTATCGTCAACAACAGGCAGGCCTACAACAAAAAGACTCTCACTAACCCCCCCAACCAGGCCAACGACTCCCAAACCCTCCCCACCACCTCATCATCCACAACCGTTCCCCAGCCCAGCAGAGGCCCCGAATACCTACACACCGGCCGCGGCGGCGCAGGAAACTTCATCCAACCCTCCTCCTTGCAATCCTCCGGCCTAACACAAACCTCCGAAGACATGCACTCGACCGAAACATCACGACCCGCCGAAGCGCCCGAGCAGCGGGTGATGGGGTCTTCGAAACCGATGTATAGAGGCGGGCGAGGGGGAGCGGGGAATTATTATGATGATGGGGAGGAGAAGAGGAGGATTGTGGAGGAGAGGGAGTATGAGGAGAAGAGGATGAGGGAGCTGCAGGGGAGGGTGGAGGTTGATGTTGAGAGGGGATTAAGGAGGCCTGAGAAGGCTTATGCTGGGGAGAAGGGGGAGTGATGGGATGGAATGGGATGGGAGTGTGAGCGAGGGGTTTGAGGTTGTAGATATAAAGGGCATTGTAGCACTGGCTGGACATGGCGGTAGTTTTGTGTTGTGTCAAGATGCATACTTGGTATATAAGGGTTCTCTTTCAGTAAAGCGTCGTCGACTTTTCCTCCTCGGTCTCAAGGTACCAATTCATTTTGCTGCTCAAAGCTTTGTTTTCAACCAACCGGTAGGTAGAAGGACATTTTTATAAAGAAAACGAAAGAAGCCAACTTCCTCAACTTTAACCCCTCCCTCCCTTTACCACTTTTGGACAGAGTACAGCAACTCTCTCTCCAACTCGATACATTTCGAGATATCGCATAGCACTCCACTCACTATATACTCATCTACAACCTCTATAAACGTCCTAAATCAAAAACACCAATCATGTACCAACTTGACCATGAAAGACCACCTACACGGGACAGGCAATGTGTAGACTAGACCCTTCCTACCTACCCCTCAACCAAATCAAGGCTCGCCGAATTCCTCTCGGACAACACGAGTCAAGCCTTGGGACGTCTCAGTAAAATTCATCATTTCCAATTCCTCAAGCCATAAAGGACTTCAGATGATGACTTCTCGCCATATCATGAATGTCTCAAGACGAAGACCACAAGGAGCGGCGCCAGCAGCCAAGATCCCACCAGCATTCTCAGAGAGGCTCAGCGGCACGATGAGAGCATCAGCAACAATCTAAGCAAGCGTGAATAGCGACTCATCACCACCATCATCATCATCATCCTCCTCGCCCATTGATGCATGGATTCCACCTCAATCTCAAGTTCTCAACTCAAGTGTCTCGGAATTCGAACGGGTGTCCGACAACTTCCTTACCACCGTTCCTCGATTCTAGTAGCTAGCACCTTCATCCCCAGCAACCGCGCTCGCTTGCTAGCTTGCGCTCAGCGAGGAAGGAGGAACACACACACACACACAACAGCACCACCTACCCCAAGAGGTTTCCCTCATCCCAAGACGAAAATTAAAAATAGAAATTCAAGAGTCATTTCATTCCAGGGAGGAAGGAAGGAAAAAAAAATCTGCTCACCAGTCAGTCAGTCAGTCAGTCAGGAAAAAGGAAGAAGAAGAATATACCTTCCTTAACGCACTAGTAAAGTAAAGTAAAGTAAAGCAGCCCTTTCCTCCTCGCATCTCTGTATGGGTCCAGCATGGATGGGATGCTACTCCGACATCGACTTGGACGGGAGCACTCTCTACAGACTCGCTCGCGCAATTTAGCCCGTTCTAGCAGCGCGCACCCCTTTCCATCTCGTCACACCCCGAATACCCCTCCCCTTCAGCTTTATTTCAGATACAGCTGTTCGTCTATACGGCTAAGGCAAGGAAGAGGTGTTGCGCTCCTCCGACCTCATCCTCGTCCTCGTCCTCATCCTCATCCTCATCCTCGTCCTTCTCCTTCTCCTTGATCTTGATCTTGATCTTGCGAGCAGCCTTCCTTAGGCTTGACAGATGACTCAAGAGCAACATACTTTAAGTAGAGGCAGGCCATCTCTGATCCCATCAGATCCATCCAGGGACGTAGAGCAAGTGTTCGGTCACATATTGATAGTGCTTTACAACTCTAGTCACGTTCTATCTATCTATCTATCTATCTAGCACCCAAGAAGTGACCGACCATAAGACATGCCATGACATGCCATGAAATATCCATCTCAAACAGCTTATATATTCATGCCTTGTGATTGAATGAGGAAACCCTCTCCTCTCTGCGCTCTGAAAGAGTAATCGCATCCTTCAGGTTTAGCCAGGCAAATCGATAAGATGAAGCGACGACTTGCCTTGGATCTGAAAATTCGGCACTAGATAATGTATTGAGATCGATGGGAAACGAGAGGAACACATGCCTGGGAGCGCATCCTGGCAAGAATTTTATGTATGGGTGAAAGTGAAGAGAATCTTGGAAATGGGTGTGTCCAGGTTAAAGTCATCACATCAACAAAGAATAAGAGTTGAGAGCACGTACTGTCCATCGGAAGAAGAACTTTTACAGAAACAAAAAACAACGGTATCATTTATTTTTTGCAGGAAGAAAACTCATGTACAGGTAGCTGTAGTTAAGGAAACATTTCTTGAAAGCCATGAAGAGGGAAGAATCGCACACAGAATGCAAAAATTCAAAGCGAAAACCCGCGTCCCATGGGGGAAAATCAGATTATTGACCGTACAACAAACAGTAGTGACCAACCAGAACCACAATAGTAACCATAACGCCGCAAGTTCATTCCATCGTAGATATGAAAATGGTCCATCATCAAACTAATCATCATCGGCACGAAGAACAGGGTACAGACTCTCTGAACTCTTCTCCTCTTGCTTGACTTCTTCGCTGTCGGTTCCGCCCATAGGTACATCCTCATCAACATACTCGCGACGCTCAAGCTTGTCTTGAATAAGCTTGCGAAGAGCCTCGACAACACGGATGTTCTCAATCCAGGCTTCCTCAGCGCGGTCCTTGGCAGATTCTCCACTCTCAGACTGGGCACTGGGAGAAGCGACACCAGAGAGAGCAGGGTCAATGTTGCTCGAGATAACTGAGTTGCGGATGGTGGGTGTGGTCTCCTTTGGCGATGGGGTGGAGTCGTTATCTGAGGAATCCATCATCTCGGACTTGGGCACAGCACTGCGTTGAAGCATGCCACCAGAATAGCGGGGGCGAGGGTCGCTGTCAAAATTAGGGCCCAGAGTAGAAGTAGGAGCGGTAGTTGAGTGAGGAGAGTATCCGAGGGAAACAGCTGGCAAGCTTGGGTAGGCTGTGGAGGTAGAGCTGTGTCTTGAGATCGGAGACATGCCGTGAGATGAGACTGGAGATTGGCCGGATGTGTATGAAACGGAGCTGGAAGGTGGGGTCAACGCTGGGGTACCAGATGTGGTTGAGTGAGATGAGTGACCCATCATAGACGCATTGGCATGGGAAGAAGACATATGCGAGCCCATATGCCCGAGCCCGTGCAAAGAGGTTTGAGGAGGAGAATGGCTTTGACGGAAATTCACGCCAGCGTGTGTGTAGTGAGCACCTGGCTGTTGGATTCCAGCTGCAGCTGCCGCGTTTGAATTTTCATAGACAGTGGACTGCATCTGCTCCAGGAACTGATCGATGTTCATCAAGTCATTCTTGGTCCTCAGATTTGGCAATGGCAAGGCATATTGGTGTTGTGGCATTGGACCTCCGTGGCCTCCATGGTGACCATCGATGGGGACCATGGCTGGAGCATGCATGTAGTCTGAGATACCACCACCGTGGATTGGAAGTCCGGCAAGAGCCATCAAGCGCTGGCCAACTTGGGCATAAGAAGTTGGATCGATATTTCTCCGCTTGGCATCACCGAAGAACTCGTTCAGGGCATCGTAATTTCGTTTTCGGCTGTCGTAGGCTGCATGCTGGCCGATGTCACCTCCATGGTTGACAGGGTAGTAAACTGGACCGTAGGAAGTTGGCTGTTGGGGAGCGTAATAGCCGTTATTGTGTGCGGGGTGGTGGCCATAAGGGGCGGCCGAGCCGGGATGCATCTGGTGATGGTCATAGTAACCTCCGGCGGTAGCTGCAAGGTTTTGCAGGTCAGCAACTACTTCCTCCGTCAGATGTGGGTATGTCGGGGGAACAACCATTGATGTTGCTCTACATACCTTTGCCACCCCCTTGTCTATATCCAGACTGACTTGGATGACCGTGTTGTTCAGGAGAGCGAAGGAGAACAGAGTCGTCGGCATGTGTCTATTATCAAGGTCAGATGATAACTTGGCGGCTTTGGAAGAATGAGTAAAATATACCTTGACGTGCTTCTTCAAATCCTGGGGACGTTTGAAGGCCTTTCCACAGAAGTCACATTTGTGAGGCTTGAGTGGAACGTGAACTCGGATGTGCGAGGTAATGTGATCACGTTTCACGGTGGTGGTACGGCACTGGTTCCAACCACAGGTGAGATTGAGGTTATTGGTGCTCTTGCGGCCAACGTGCTTCTCGCAAATGTGTTCCTGGGAATTGTTAGTATCTTGTATAGTAGAGGCTGGACGAGTTCATCTTCAGGCATGCCCCGTGACATTTTCGTGACTTGATATCCGGCCTTCGACCTTGAACGATATCTGGCCAGTTGAAAGGTCCAATGGACGTCGCGGAAAGGGGCACAGGACATGGTCCGAAGCAATAGTTTGATTGTTCTTTTTGATGACTTCAGAACGAGAATAGAGGGAAAATTGTACGTACAAAGAGAGCCTCGGCAGAAGGGCATCGCTCTGAGCATTTATCCCATTGACAGGATAAGTTATCGTCAGCGGCGACAACTGGGCGAGGAGCCTCAGCGGCGGTAGAAGCAGTCGCAGCGGCGGCGACTGGTGCAGCAACAGCCTCTTGCTGCGCTTCCTGTGCGGGGGCAGACATTTTGAGGATTTTTCGGTGGGCGGAATGCGTAAGGTTGAGAGAGACTTTAGCCAATCAAGACGCGTTGATCGAGGGTCCGCACGAAAATTGTTGACACCCGTTGATATGTATGATGCTTGAACTCAGCTACCTACCTATGAATGTTGTTGCTTTTCAAAGCAAATTCGAGGATGATGATGATGATGATTCTTTGTCAAGTAGGGACAAAGTGAGGGAGGGTATCTCAAAGCAGCGAAAGACGAATAGGGTTTGACTCAGGAGGGAGGGCTCGAGAGTGAGGGCGAACATTGGGTGTACTTATGAATTGTCGCGGGCGGAAAGAGTGATCGGGAGGCCTGTGCCAAGGGCTTGGCGTGACCGTCGCTAATGCGATAGTGGGGCGGGGAGGTGTATCTAGTGAGAGCGAGGGCTACAGAAGTGAAAGAGGAGCAGTGGCTGACCAACCATCAGCCCCTTCAGACGCGGCGGAACCACAATGTAGTAACGCCGCGGCTGGCTTTATCGACTCGCGCGATACCAAGACATTGCCAAGGAATATCTATTGCACAGCCTACTCTTGGCACGGTGTCGGAAATCCTTAGCACCCAAGAAACTGCGCTCCGTTCTTCCAAGCACGGAACCACTTGGCCAACTGTTTCTCACCCATCGAGCCATCTGGCGTTTTGGGGGAGGGGGGAAGAGGGGTGAGGGGTGAGGGGTGAGGGGGCTGATAATCAGGAATACTTGGTACTTTCGTACTTGATGCAAGCTCTTGAGTCGGTTGGACGGAGGCCAGTCTGTCAATTGATGAGATAGGTGATCGTGGCGTGGCAGCTACTTATTTATGTACAGGGCCTGCCTGGCGCCCGTTCGGAGGGAAGACAAGACCAGCCAGCAGAGCAGAGCAACCTCGGAAATCTGGAGCAGCTATAATTGAAACTTGCCGCGGGGAACCACAGTCTTTCTTCACTCCCGAGGTGAGGTGAGGTGAGGTGAGCTACTGTATAGGAGAGAGACAGGACAGGACAGGACAGGACAGGACAGGGAGCGCCCCATTCTACTCTTTCTTGCTCGGCTAATAGTCTGTCTGTTAATCTCAGACCATCTGCCCCCGACGGCCTGCCATCCTCCTGTAGAAAATCTCATTCTGTTCGCCCTCAACGCTAGAGTAGTACTGCTGTACTCGAGTCCGAATTGGAGACTCGCGCGTGATCACACCATAATTAGCCAGCCGCCTCAAAGAAAATAACACGATACAGAAAAGGGACAAGGCAATCCACCCCAGAACACTATGCGCTGTTACGACCTCTGAATGGTCTGCCCAGCCCTTGGTAGTCATCTCCGCGCGGAGGGACGAGATTCCAAGAAATTCCACTGTCGTTTTGACTCTGCCAATGGCGCGGACTCCCTGGAATGCTTGGATGGTGGGAGGCCAAGGGAGCGTTCGCGAGTTGTCCTCCCCGAATGCTATACGAAGCATGATGACAGGCGCCAATCTTGAGAAGCACTTGCTGTCCAGTCAGACGCAGAAAGCAAGCAGTTATTCGTTCCGCACTCTGTACTTTCTTTCGTACGAAAGTACCGGAGGATTGGATCCTTGGCATGGAATCTTGTTCGTGCCTGTGCCATCCCTTGAGTAATTAGGGCTACTGTCCGGGAAAGAACTTACTCAAGTTCCTGCACAGCGTATTCAAGTGCATTTTCCCCTTAAAAGGTGCATGAGACATTGGCAGGAGAGTGGAAGATTACAAGACGAATGCAATTGAAGCCAGAAGGCGGCCATTACCTGAAAACGCATGCTACACAGTCTGGATCTTTGTGTTATCGCAGTATGAAACATCGCCGGGACTGAGTGCCATGAAAGAGGCTTATCATAGCTCTGCACTCTAGAAGTCTGCTAGAAATGTAGGAAGGGTCAGAAGACACGGGGAAGGGAGTTTGAAAGGCGATAGACAGATTGACCGCGAAACAGGAGCGTAGGGCTGGCGCTATTCTGATCTCTGCTTGGCAACTTACTTATAATTGCGTGGTGCACCAAAGCACCGGAACCGACTTGAGGCTTGGCTCTCTTGCTTATTGCTGACTCGAGAACTCAATTCCAGCCTAGAGTCGTAAAGGGTTGATAGAACTTTTGACGGATTGATAAACTGATGTCACAAAAACTTTCCCAGACCTTTGCCTTGAGTCATGTTTGAATGTCATTTACAGGATTTCATTCTTCGTGGACACGAACGAGCCCAGCCTTGTATCATCTCCAAGTCTGGGAACGCACTCCGAATCTCAGACAACCCCCTTCTTGGTACCTTTCTGAGCCTCATCAAGTGGATAACTGACATTTTGCTCATGAGTGGCTTTCAGTTATACTCTTTGACACATGGAGGTTGCAGGGACGTAGGTTCAGAGTTTCGTCGCAATCCACCTTGACTCATACCATGAGGCTGAGTTCTCGTAATGGAAACGTTGACAGTGCCTACCTACATGTCAACGGCGAGTGACTCAATAATCAAATCTTAGGACTTTCTTTTCACATACTACACTAAATAAAGCAATTTTCGCTTTCCAATCTGAAGAGATCGTTACATTTCCCTATCAAATAATCATTTACTCATTCTCCGCGCCTGGGAACATTCTTCCGCGAGAAATTTCTCTCACACCTTCGCGCTTCGTCTAAGCCACGTGACAACGCCCTCAGTAGCCCAGCAATGGCTCACGATACTAGAGACTCGGATGCTGCTGAAGTGCAGACATTCTTAGAAAAAAATTACAACACACCTTCCCCAGAATGGCTCGAAGGTCTCGAAAAGCAATTCGTCGCACTTCAAGCTCTTTTAGAGCAAGGCACCAACACTACCGACGATGATTCTAGCAAAAGCGACGACGAGCAAGAAACCAGTCCTAGTGCAGCTCGAGCAGCAGCACTGCCTGTTGTTAAGCTGGAACATCGAACATTTCTTATCGGCTGTGATGAATACCTCATATGTCACGCCATCGGTACCATTTCTCAGAACACATTTGAAGACATTTTCTGGCAGAATATCGACGAAGTAAATAACGAAAGTTTAAATTCTGGCTTTGAGGTATATTCTGCCGGAAGTAGCAAGTTCGAATTTCGCTTTCGTGGCTACCACTTCGACTTGAGCTACAGTCGCTGGGAGGAGTTGGTTCGGAAGTATGTCATTGGTCCGATCTTATGATGATGTTTACTGATGTCTTCTAGCTACTCCAGTGTCCTAGATGCTCCAGTTGGATTTCTCAAGACCCGAGAGGCCGATCTGATCTACGCTCAACTTGTAAGAGCTCGGGAAATACGAGCATCATATAAGAATAGCCTATCTACTGCTTCAAGCCCTGAAGTCGTAAGAATAGCATTTTACTATCTACGGGCGTATGCAATCGAACGCGGCGCTTTCTGCAATGGTCATCTCCCTCGCCATGACAGTCGCTACTTTCAGACTCAGCAAGTTCTGGTTCTTGTGGAACACGCTCTCCAAGATCTCAAGGAAAATGAAACTTCATTGACCGCGGAAACCGTAGTGGCAAAAGTCTTCGATGGTCTTTTGGCCAACCAGGCATTCGTTTCCCGGTACCAGGTAGGCCTAGAGTCCTTTCCGGAACGAACAGCATCAGCAATCGCGCCATTGTCTCAGTCTGCTTTAATGAAAGTGAGAGCTCTGCCTATGCAAGCGAAGATGAATTGTGCCTTCTTCATCAAAATTGATGTGGAATACAATGGATCCAGTTCTATACTGCATGGAAAGCACTTGAACATGATAGAAGAACAAGTTCCAAAATTGCGCAACAGTAAGTCTCCCTCGGACTGGCTCATGGGTGACCGCCTGAATCTCTGCTTTAAATTGTCACTTGTGTCTTACCGACATCTCACTTACCTCCCTGTTAGGCATCTTGAACTCGATTCAAAGGCCAATGCGTAAGGTTGCGCCACCCTCATGTATGGTATGGCCTGGCCGACTCATTCAGAAAAGTGCAGAGCCACAGAAATCCAGTAATTGGACATATGTTATGGGCTGGAGTTACCACACAATAGATCAGGTATCTACACTTAATCCCAGAGAAAATTGACTTCTCACGACACCAGTTGTGCACTAGCTAACAGGTTGTGTGATGATGAAGTTGAGCATCCAACAGATAGTGGAATCGTGGAGCCGCAGCATTATTTCTCAAGACGAATTGTAATTCCTCCCTCCTATACTTATCTCATTCAAGAGCTGGTTATGATACTTCGAGTCAGTTCCCATCAAGCAATGCTAACATACCCCGCAGCGACACCTCTTCCTGCTTCGTCATCGCGGAGCTCTGTGACAGAATAGAAATGACAAACGTCCTACTCAACTCAACCACTTCCTTCAGACGCCAAACTATCCCCGGTCCCAAACGCGCCGACCTTCCCCTCGAACCCCCCTCATCCCCCAAACCTACCAAGAAGTCCAAACAAAAATCCAAACAATTACCCTCCAGCTCCGAATCGACAACCACTCTCCGCACAGCCTCGCACGTCATCAGCCGTCTCAAACACGACCCCGGCTCCTACGACATCGATGATTTTAAAGTCGGGTACGAGGATCGCTTTGGAGGTTTGAAGGTCAAGCCGGCGGCGGAGTGGCAGCTGGATCAGCAGCATAAGGAATTCATTCCCGAGCACCGCATTGTGTATTTTGAGAAGAGCGAGAGGGGTGCTGGGAAGGATGTGCTTATGTGGGATAAGAGGACGAGGATTGATTTGTTTTTCAAGTCTGGGAAGTCGGCTGAGGCGTGAGTGATGTGAGGATGAGAATGACAGGAGCGCCAGGCTGGGCAAACTCGTCGCGAGCGAAGCGAGAACCTGCTACCTCTTACAAACCCAAGTCATCAAATAATTATGACGTGAGAGTATTCCTTCGCGAGACACCCTGTAATTCGGAGTGAATGTCACAAATATTTCTTTAGGATTACTCCTAATTCACTATTTAAATGTCGTATGAATATGTGATGACTTTGCTTAGCTGATGAGTTTGCTTCGCCCGAGCCGAATTTCGACAGCCTCAGTGGTAGGTAGTATGTATATCTTTTACTATGCGGAAATTGGTACTGGTATTATAGATACTTGGATTATCCACCTGCCATGTAACGAAACTGTCGAATAAGTGATGAATGATATCTACCTAGGTACATTCAAACCACTTTAGTAACGTCAAAGTAAACAATGGACTTGACATCGCTACCTACATCTCGGCACAGCACCGGATAGGGACCCCCGGATCGACCCCTCCATCAATCACCACAGCCCCTCGATCCAGCATCGTAACCTCCACACCACCCTACCATCCTCAAACCAAAAATCAAGACACTCATCTCATCACAATCCCACGCCCCAACACCAACCAAACAGATACATCTCAAAATTTCCAAATGTCAAACAACCACACCTACCGCTCCGCTCTCCCGCCAGGAACCAATCTCGACGAAGGCATCCGCGCTTTCTTCGAGACCTTCTACAAGACGAGCGATACGCCGGATGCGCAAGATGCCTATGCGGATTCGTTTACAGAAGATGCCGATTTCGTGATGGCTAGCAAGAAGGGGAGAGGGAGGGAAGGTAAGTTTTGAGGATTTAATCTCGTTATCTTAGTCCTCTTCCAGGGTTCTTTTTTCGAAGCTTCGAATTCGCGAGATGATACTTTGCGTACGAGGTGTTGCGATCTGTCTTAGTTCACATTCCATGTTTTGACTTGAACCTGGCTCAAGTTCTGGGCATCGAATATGTGCGTTGGCCCAACGCGATTCGGAATTCTTGGAGTTGGAAGGCAAATTTCACATCTAGATGTCTGGACCGTAACTAGACAGACCAAAACCCTTCCCTTCCCTTCCCTTCCCTTCCCTTCCCAATCACTTCAGCAAACCAAGTCAGGGCACACATCTTCCATGATCACTAACTCAAATTTCTAGAAATCCTAGCTATCCGCAAAGGCATGTGGGCAACAGTATCCTCGCGTCTGCACACACCCATCAAGATCTTCCCGTTCGGATCAGGTGCTGACGAGCTCATGCTATACGGCACCGTGATACTCGAGTTGAAGGATGGGAGAAAAGCAGATGTGAGCTTCTTATAGTACTTCTGAGTTCTGTTTTTTGTTACGGAGAGTTTGGTAGAGGAGAGAGAGAGAGAGAGAGAGAGAGAGAGAGAGAGATTTCTCTTCATGATGAATAGTTTTTGACAAAAAGCTGACACATTGGATGAATATAGGTCGAATGGGCCGCTCGAGCTAAGATGGCGAAGGTTAACGCGGAGTGGAAGATGGCGTATTATCAAGTGTATCTGGTACGTCTGTTACATACTCCGTTGGATGGACACATCTGTCGGGATGTACTGACAACGTGATTCCAGGACACTGCTGCTATTCAAAATGCGAAGTGATAGAGGTGCTGTGTTTGCAGAGAAGTCCGTAGACAGAAAAAGGTAAGAATGAAAAGTTAAAGAGAAAAGGTAGAAGTCCGAAATTTCAGTATATATGGGGTACGGACGATTGGGATAAGTGCTCTCTTTTGACAACTTGGCAGCATAGCTTCAGTAGTCTTCTACTTAGAAACGCTGCCCTTGAATTAGAGCCAGTAAAAACCATGGTGATGTAGCTTAAGGTTTCCATCTCCCTCTCGCGCCACAGATCCCCACACTTCACAGGCTCATAATTTCCAAGCTATCCACCATCTGACAGCTTCAGCCGATTCAAGAGAAAATCATGAATACATTCCATCTTTCAGAGGTATGTACGCATCCATGCAGCCAGCCAACGCCTTTTTATAGAAGCCCAAGAACTCCAGACCCCGCATCTCAGTCAGAAAATACACACATTTCCCTCCCTCATCAGTCCATATCCATGCCATCCTCCTCCTCAACATCCTGTACAAGCACCTTCCTCCTCTCCTTCATCTTGCCAAACACCTTAGTCTTCTCCCTCTCGAGCGGTTGCTCCTCAACCTCCTCACCCGCCTCCGCAGCCAGTTTGCGCTCACTGGCACGCATTCTCGGCAGCAAATGCTCGTTCTCAGCCACCAATTTGCGATTCGCTTCCTTCTCGCGCTCCTTGTTGCCAGACATCCTCTTCTTGTAGAAGACTCTCTCGCGACGCTGTCGGATCTCGGATACACGCTCCATGGCATTGAGGGTTTTGGCCACCAGATCGCGGTTGTAGCGGACGGGGACGTTGCGGCGAGCGGCGAAGGTGAGGGTGCTGTCGACGACCATTTCTTTACCGGCAGATTTGCGGAAGGCTTTGGTCCATTTCAACTTGCGGGGGTTACGCTTCATTTTGAACTGTGGAATCGGTTGTTAGTAAAGTTTCTGACTGGTGATGGTTGGGGAGGATTCGAGGTGAGATCGTACGTTCTTGTGGCATTTCGATCGACAGAATCTGAAGAGTCTGGCATCGTTACGGACGAATGTGATACCCTTCTATTATAACGATTAGCTTTGGTTCCCCAAAAACTCTCTGAAATTCTCGTTCAAGCTCCAGGCAATCCTGAGCCAATTCGACCGAACTGCACATCCTGTCGCAACGACTCAAAACATTCGGTCGCGATAAGACTGCCGGAGTTCAAGAACGTACCGAAGGATAGCACGGCTGCGAGCAGAAATAACAAGTCTCGATCCTCATATTGGCGACGTTAGAATCCTCGAGGTGGACTGCGACGTTGATAAGTGATTGCTCCACCACAAAGTATCTCGACCTTCAAGAAATTTCACGGTCGCTTAGCCCGATAAAAGATTGTGCTACGCTATTCATGGTTAGTGTACTGGTCCAAGCTCCATCAAAATTGTCGTCGGCTTCTACCACTTCGAGCTAACCAAGTAAGACTGCTGCAAGTTAACAAGCAGTATCACTTTCAACCTTACAAAATATTCGACGCTTACACACCAGGTAGAAAGAAAGGATATATCAAAGAATTTTTCCCGCATATTTCACAAGGCAACAATGGCCTCAATCCTAGCAATGGGCGCCGGTGTCGCCGTGGCCGCATTTCTAGTAAGAAACCGAACAACCTCTCCTTGACGATAGTACACCGCTGACAGCAGGGTAGGGCAGGGCAGGACTCGTAGCCCTCCGACGATCGCGAGGAGAAGCAGTCGGCGCATTGGGGAAGGCATTCTACAAGGGCGGATTCGAGCCAAAGATGAATAAGAAAGAGGCATCTCTGATCCTGCAACTCAGGTACGCCACGCCCAAGATTCCTTTACTCGGATGGTTACGGGAATTACATCGAATGAAAAGAGGAAACTGATGAGTATGGTAGCGAACGTCAACTTACGAAAGAGCGGATACGGAAGAATCACCGAACACTTATGATGTTAAATCATCCCGATCGAGGCGGAAGTCCATACCTAGCTACGAAAGTAAACGAGGCAAAGGAGTTCCTGGAGAAGAATGGATGATGCTCTGGCATTCTGCTGCGTCGAGAGTGTATATCATTGTAATACTGTACGATATAGCATGGAGGTCTGAAACATCAGCGTTGGCGTTTAGCGGCATTGGATTTGTTGGGATATGTAATGATGTCTTGCAGGGTAGATCTCTTCTCTGAAAGAATTGATTTTGGTCAGTCAATTCGGATCTTTATCTTTGTCACTGAGGCTTTTCATGAAATCACTACTTTGTTATTATTGGTATAAGTCACCGTGAGTAAGGCAATGACAATACGCAGAATGAAGCTTCATCAGCCATTACGGAAACAAATCACCAACAATCGTTCATCACCACGCCCTTCCCTGGTTTCCCCCACCATTTTTTTCATCGCCTTTCGCTGGTGGATGACCAGATCCCTTGGAAATGCTACTCTTCTTAAGAAGGCTCTCTAGCTTTGCGGTCTTCGCCGAGCTACCAGAAGTCTTCGAGGCGCCGGCGGGTCCTGACGCAGACTTCAATCGCCATGGGCTTGACCTGTCTCTCGGTCCTTGATTACTGCGCAGCTGTTAGTGATATCGAAGGGGCCTTGAAGCATGTTAAGGCAATCTCGGCGCGTTTGTATGAACTTACCTGATCAACATGGTTGAGAAAGCCTCAGTCGTAGCATTCAGCTGAGACGAATGTGCTCCCCATTGACTGTTGCCCGACTGAGCAGGGCCACGAGAAGCTTGTGTAGATGCTGCAGGCTGGTTACGCTGCCAAGTTTGAGATTTCACGTCTTTCTTAGCTTGGGGCGTAGGTTGCCTAACGATAGGAACTGGTGCACCGCCATCACTGTTTTCGCCACCAGAACTCCAACCTTCTTCTCTCTCAACTGCCATTTCAACTGCTTCTTTGACATGCCTAGAGATCACGTCAGTATAAACTCTAGACCACTGGAGAGACTTCTTACTCGGAGATTCGGTTCTTCTTCTCCAGGTCCTTGGTCTCTAGTTTCTTCTGCTTCTCCTCGATCTGCTTGATAGCTATTCCAATCATGGCTTGCAAAGTGTAGACAGCATCATTGCCCGCATTATGCAGGTTCCAACCAATGATGCCCAAATCCGCGAGAATGCTGCCCAGATTTCGTGGGTTGGATTCGCGCTTCAAGTATCTCCACATGATCGCAGTGTCTGCCTGCTCCAACAGGTTTGATAGATTGTGGATATCATAGCCGATGGATTGCAAGAAGTGAACATCGGCGCCAACATCATGTCCAACTAGAATGATATTACGCTTGGGTTTATTTTCGTCAGGTGCAGCATCGCCAGAACCGGAGAAAGGTGGCTTGAAGCAAGTCGATATCATGTGCGGCGCATCCTTGAGGCCGACGATTTCACTTTGACTATATCGTGTCAGCTTGCCAGAATCCCAAATTATTCCATGCAGCAAATGGACTTACCCAAACTCAAACTTATCAGCACACCCAGCTACGAATTCGGTATTGCTGTAGTGCATGTTCTCCTTGATTCTGAAATGTCTAGCTCGAATCTTCTTCATCCATTCGAAACCACCTTCACCTGGAGCTAGAGATTTAAGGTCATTCGTGTCGAGTGTAGCGATGCCAACTTCGGTGATGACTCGAGCATTGCGCTCATAGGCTTCGACATCGATACAGACGAAGACCACAGATGCCTCCTGCGCATATGGAGCAGCTTCATCGGCATTGAAGACAGCTGAAGGTGGAAGTTTAGCGAGGGCTTGTTTGACAGCATCCTCATAATAAGCCCATCCATATTCAGTGGCACCTAAGCTGGCTCTGATGGTGGTAATACGACCTAAAGAAATAAGTCTCCATTCTCGAACTACTCGGTGTCGGGAATGGGACTCTGCTGCGAAAAATATGGGGGACTTGTGACAATGAAGGATTTCCGAATTGCTTACCTGTAGTAGATTCTCGAAGACCTAGGTACCGCTGAACTCTCTTAATGGAATGAGACCATGCCTGCTGTTTCTCAATGCGGTCCTTTTTCTGCTTCTCCTTATTCACGATCTTTTTCCCCTTCTGAGCTTGTGTCATGAGAGAAATCTTGGTGCGGAAAGCAGCAAGAGATCTATCAGATGGAGTTCCCACAGTACCGGGCTCACCATCCAGTTTGAAGTAATGAGGCGGTACATTTTTTCTCAGACTTTCAGCCATGTCGTTGTTAATTGAGAATCCCAAATAGCGAGGTTGAGGGGTGCCGTCGTTGGTAAAGGTGACTTGGAAGGCGCCGTTTGCTCCGCCAGAAGGGACTGTGAGGGCGGTGTCGAGCTTTTGATTGATTCTCTTTAGGAAGGCGTCGACCTGTCGAGTGGGTACCAAAAGAATGGGTTGGAGATTTAGATCGGAAGGTCCGCGATAGATGTAGAAGCTGTAATGAAATTAAGAATGGGATGCTGTGTACCGATAAGAATGGCCGAAGAAAAGGCTACATCTGAGTATCAATGTTCTCGGGAGACGACACACAGATCATGAAACTCAGATGTAGTCTTCAAGAAAGGAAAGAGTGACCACGGAGACATGTGAATGAATCGCAACAGCAAAGTTTTCATCAAAGCTAGAAGCCAAACTTTCGATCATCTTCCAGACACGCGGGTGAGAAAAGAAGAAATGAATACTCACAAGTCCCAAGGCTCATTCACGACCTTTCCTCGATCAAAGAACTCCTCATTAACACGTTGTCGATTGGAATTCCCAATGTAGGTATATGGATACTTCTTGAAAGCCGCCCAAGGGATGAAGCTCTCACCTTCAAGCGTCAATTGCCCTTGCTTGAGTTGATATGTAGCGAATTGCTGAGCAAAATCCTCTGCCCCATCACCTACAGGCAATATTAACAATTTGTGTCAGGTCCCATTCCAGGCCATACAGTCAGGAGAGTGTCATGTAATAGTGTTTGAGATGGTTAGACGTACCAAGACTTGTATATACGATATCCTTATTCTCCCTCGTGGCTCCTCCGCTGGTAATATACTCGTCAGATTCCGAGCCCGAATCTGTAGGATTGTGGTCGTTCTGCTCTGGCTGAAGCTTGAGGTGCTTCTTGGTTGATTCTGAGGAAGGCATTGCGGCAGAGCTCTGCTCATCACTGAATTGCTCTTGTGCTCAACGCGCTCAAAATGTTGAATTTGTCCAATGTTTCGAGGAAGGAAAGCACGACTTTGTTTGCGGCTGCTGCAGCAGCGTACCGAGTGTGACAGTGTTTTCAATAAGGCTACAAGCGGAGCGAGCAAAGGGTGGCGTAAGCCATGGTCAGGCAGTTGCAACGCAGAAGCTCTATGCGCTCTTGAAACATTGGGAGTGAATTTATGGAAAGGCAGGCGCGCTTGTTGTTGTGTCATCGTTGAAGGTAGGACAGAACGCCGATAGGTTCTACCACCTGAAGAGCGCGTCTTAATTTACGACCACCACAATTCAATAGCAAGTTGGCAATCAAAATCATTTTCCATCATTTTCCATCATTAGTTGCTATTGAATCATTTTAATTACGTCGGCCCTTCCTTTTCATTCATTTGTAGACTTTTTATTGGTATCATATCACAAACTCCAGGTCCCTCCCTCCACCAAATGTACAAATGTCGCTCAATTGCTGAGAATCAATGTAATTCAACCAAATTTGAAGAAGTCAGTAGCCTCCTCTTCATTTGCCCCTTCAGAATCTCCAGTGGCCCGAATGAGCCCAAGCTTTTGGAACTTGAAAGCTGCCCAGAAATTCCTCTGGTCACCGAACTCTTCAGCGAATATGCGTTTCTTGAAGTCATGACAGAAGTCGTTGTAGATCTCCGGCATATCGAGATCAATCATCTCGTCCCTGAAGACCTTCATCTGGGAGAACGTTACAGCATGGCCAGCATCGCCAGTGGTTGAGTGTAGGGATTGTCGGATTGTTTTTCCCATCTGAGCTGTTGCTTTCTCGATATCTTCATCCTTGTTGGCTATCTCTATCATTTGTTTAAACTCTGGTATGGCATTTTCAAGCGCGATTTCATTCTTCTTTTTGCGAGAAGTAAGAAGTGCCTTGATATCGAGACCCGATGCAGGTTTCGCAGGCTCTCGGCCTTTCCTGCCCTTTACTTTCTCGGGCACTGCTCGAACATTAGATGATTATTCAGGCGCCACATAAATCTGCAGTTGAAGTTGCTTACCTTTTGTCACGCCAGATACCTTCAAAAGGGCTTCAAGCTGAGATTCTGCTTCAGAAACGAGATTTGCTGGTGGTTTGGACCTAGAAGGAAATTGATCAGCTTTGATTCCTTGGTTGGAAACCAGCCAGGCATGCTTGCCATTTTGTCAAGACAGCTGGCGGCTCGGCAACTTCACCATCTGGATGAATTGCTCGTTGTCGTATTGCTTGGTTCACGCGATGAACTTGTGGGGAGAATGTCTCATCGATTGTCATGAACTCAGCAGGATTGCCGCTTTCATCCTCTCCGAAACTACTGAGGTCCATGCCTGCAAACCAAGTCAGCGAATTGTGGACATACTCAACTGCTCCAATCTCCGGAATGAACAGAGTGGGATAACTGTGTAACTTACTATCCACGTAGTTACTCATCGCATCCGCCAGTTCGTTTGATGGAAGATACCTATGCTTCGTGATGACGGCACCTGACGATCCTATGATCTTGTCCAACGGAGGAAATCGGTATACACGAATGTCTTCTGCGAAAGGAAGTGGAACGTCTATGAGACATTCTAGGTCCGGCTCGATCGATGGAGCCAGGAGAACAAGTTGTGGAGCCTTTCCATCCTTCGTGACAATCCGAGCTACCGCATATGAATCGAGCTCGTGTAGAGCATGGACAAGAGAGGACATAGCCATTCGTGCCTTGTCATTGACAGGTTGAGCAATAGTGATACTACTTTCGCCCATCGTGAGATACCTTTCGTACTAAAAGCGTGTTAGTTGTGGTAGATAAGAGGGAAGTATTAGTAGACCTTATCATTCGGCACGAAACCAATGATAGAAAAGCCTTGACGACTATTGAATCTGGTCACACCTTCTTCATCCTGACCGAATGGCACAGCAGTACTTCCATAGTAATAGCCCTTTGCCAAATCCTCCCGTTGCAGATCCGCGGTTCCACCAGCAGCTGCGGCATCGTTAACACGATATGCGACGGAACTTTTGACTGCAGAAAGCCCTGGTGCATCCATCATCTCGGTATCCTCAACAGTATGTGATGAGTGTGCATTGGCTTCTCCGGTCGCATTGGCAGCTGCAGAAACGAAACTACTCGCGGATGGAGGTTTCGCTTGTTTGACTCTGGAATAACGTTGTACATCGATGTACAGCGCACTGTCTGGATACTTTTCAAAGTCGCCGAGACCTGAGAGGAGTCAGAATCTTTTTCGGGTGAGATTAAACTCTTATGCAGTTGCGCAATAAGCACGACGGGCGCTTTTGTAGGTATCTGGTTTGTCTAGATGGAAGATGCTCACCTAGGCGACCATCATACTGTTTGAATGGTCTTACGACCTTCACAGAGGGATTTGCAAGAGACGCTAAAGCTTCTGCCATGGTTGCGAACATCCCGCTGTTGCATCCTTCCACAAGTTTTGCCAGTATTGCTTCATTACTTTGTTTGAGAGATGTCTTGTCTTCTTCCTTGAACCCGAATCCGGCATCGTCGAAGTCAATACCGAGCACAACAAGTTCGATACCACTTTCGTTGAGCTTCCTATATATCGACTGTATAGGTTAGCCATGCTGCACTTCGCGAAATTCCAGGTAATAGTACGTAGCAGAGAACATCTTGCATGGCTGAAGGAACTAAGTTCAGCACATGAAAATAAAGTCTCAAGCGAAAAGAGAAATCTCAACTTACGTCTATATTATCATCGTCAATACCGCCCTGTCCATCTGTGACCAGTACAATTTTCCGAGCGAACTTCGCAGGCTTCCCAGTCTTCAAGACGGTATACTTGTCCATGAGGTCAATCGCGACGATAATTGCCGATACGGCATCTCCCACCTCGGTATTGCTGCTGTGTATCTTGGATCGAAGGCTCTCCAGCGCCGGAATATCCATAAGTCCCAATTCCTTGAGCACGCATATATTTTCATATTCCCCATCACCATCCAAGGGATTGTCTGTTTCGTCTGTTCGGAACCCCACAACACCGACGCTGAGAGTGGCCCTGTTCGCAGACATGACCGTCGCAATCTTATCCCATACGTACTCCATACCATAATCCAAGTCGCTGATCGTTCTGCCATCTGCAAAGAGTCAGCAGTGATGATCTGCGAATGGTGGCTGTCATAGGTATAAAACGTTGGAACTTGAAATGACGATTGAAATCTGATGTGCTGAGAGGATTAAATCAATACATACTATGGCAATCTCCGATAGTCGATCCTAAGTCTAGGACATAGATAGTAGCTTCCTTGCTCATGATGTTCTGAGATTCAACTTGGTGCTGAAGATATTCAGAGAAGTGCTGCTGAACGGCAGTTACGCGATTTAGGCAGGCGCGACAGACAACACGTTAGCACGTGATCATAGTGCCTTAGCAAAGTGGTAGGCCTGTTGAGACAGGCTAACAACCTGCTCACTATGAATATCCAGGATCTCCTGGACACATTGGAATCTCTTCTCCCCAATCGCTTTGTAGATTGCTTCTTGATGTCGTGTTTGATGTGCTAAAGTCATTGAAGGTTGTTCAAATATCTCCGTAGCTTTCACAAACCCACGGACCTCGGCATTTGAGTTGAAGGTCGTCATCAAGGAAGTATATTTGTTTCATCCAACCATTCCAATTAAACTTTCTGCTTCTTCTTGGACATTCATTGAAAGGACAACCCCAAATCTACAATCTTCCCATACTTGTGTCAATAGCCCAAAATGTCAGATATTTCAATCCTAAGGACTGCGGCTCCGTACCATATCATCTCGTAAGCTCTCTTGACTCGGAGCTCCTCTTGTTAGTGAAGGTGGTGGTGGAGCTGACAATGCATCCAGATACGGTACGTTGCTAGGGACCGAATTCTTCCAAGTAAGCCACTTCTTCAAATATCGGTTGACATTCTAGTGGCTGACACCTCCCTCCGAAGACTTTCATAGGCGGGATTGTAAGCTACAAAGCTCTCGCGCGACCTCAATTCTCTCAGCTACAACAAAAGCTTTTCCCCGTTTACTTCGGCATCCAGACAACACTTCCCGTAGTACTGGCCCTCACATACCCTGCTTCGAAGTTAGGTTTGGGAACCTCATCAGGTTTCAGAGGCGTACTCGCAGACGTCAACAAATGGAGCGTCTTGGTACCCATTGCGACTATCTTCGTGACTAGTCTGGTGAATATGGCTGTGGTCGGGCCTGCTACAACGAAAGTAATGAGGGAGAGGAAGCATCAAGGTAAGCCATATACCCGCATTAGAACAGAGAGGATCTTGCTCAGCCCTTCTTCTACAGAAACCCGAGATGGAAAGAAATACTACGACCCAGCTCCACATTCCGAAGAGATGCAGAAGATGAACAAGGATTTCTCAATCATGCATGGAATCTCATCACTTCTGAACCTGGTGGGCTTCATTTCTACGTGTTGGTACGGTGTTTCTATTGCGGGAAGGATTCAATAGAAAAGCTTGGCGAAGCTGAGTAGTTGAATAAACTACTAATACATATATACCAAACCTTGAATTTTCATTTTTCGATCCCAGTGTCATTCTTACTGTCGTCGCCTTGTCCGATAACTTTTCGCTCGGATGATCTTTAATATTAAAGGCAGTGCAGGTAGGAACCACGAATAAGTGTAGTTATGATCGCCTTGCTTCATTTGTTTGGTGCCCTTCGCACACTTTATCCTTTGTTTATCCATTTCAACTGAGTTGCTCAACCTTTGGGTGGCCCCGTTTGGTAGTAGCCCTGCTATCAACTTTGTTTCTGTACACAATTGTGGCCGTTCACATGTACCTCAGAGGAGAACTTCGAGGAATGGAAGAAAATTTCTATGCAATTGCAAGCTATTAATTAAAAGTATGAAATAGTCTAAAGAGGGTATCTAATTATCGCAGAATCCTGCGTATCCACATCAGCTTTTGTGTAAAGCCGCTCAATTCTGTCCACAGGATTCAAATCTCGAACTCTACTGTCCTCGCTTCATGCCATACTATCTTCATTTCCGTATCCATTCTTCAGGCCTGGTCTCAAAGATTAGGCACCTATCGGGTAAGACATCGCCGGTGGTATAGGCAGATGAGGTTCCACAGGTGTAAGTCCAGCGCAAGTATTTCTACCCACCATCAGTTAGCACTCAGTCCCCAAGATTCTGGTCTCCATCCCACTTACAGTGTTACAAACTGCTGATTCGTTTCAGGATAGATGACTAAAAGCACCGTTTATCAGCAACCTCTTCAGTGCCCCCAAGATCTCGTCTATACTTACGAATCGTATCAGCTCTACCAAGGCCATTGATATTCGCAAACTCCACGCATGAACCTCTCGTGGTTTGGGCTGGGACAACCTGGCCTTGCGCGACCCAGCGAAATGCGCTGGTCCCTGCTGCATCGTCTCCGATTTGTCCTGTGGCTCCGTCGTTGGTCCAGACTTCAATCGCTGAGGCGACCAAGTCAACATAGATAATGTCGTCTCGGCCATCACCGTTGATGTCGCTATTTTGGTCAGTATGTCAGGACTTGCTTGCTCAGGTGGGATTTTGAAACGCGAGCGCAGATTGATGGAGGACCTACGCGATTCGTAAAGCTGTGCGATTCTGATTAGGTCGATGTTTATTGTGGGAACGTGTTAGTACTTACCTTTCCTCTCTTTTCCTTCGGTGTGTTTGATCTAGGCGAGGGTCAGAATACTTAAGGTGAAAACGGACATTTGATCAGCTCACTTGACCTTGATTGACCATTTGGCCGACTCCTTTATTCAAATGTGCATAAGTCTGCCCATTTGACTGCATGCACAGAAAGTCGGCTCTGCCTGTACGATGAAAGAAATTAGTAAATATGCTTAGCAGTCAGTGATCAAAAGTTAGTGAACAACATACCATCTCCATCAATATCATTCCACCGAACACCAAGGTCGTGGAGATCATGGCCGTAGCCTTCGGTACATGTCGCTGTCCCCGTCACGACACCAATATTGGTGAAGGAGAATTTACCATTGGCGAAGTCGTTGCGAAGTACTGTGGTGGCTCCTGTAGCTTTGTCGACCAGTAGCTTGTAAGGGTCAGAACGGAGCAAACACTTCTTCTCAGGACGACTCACGATATCGCATCTCTTGTTTCCATCAAAGTCTTTGACATCAGTAAGGCTCATTATAAATCGTGATCCCGAGGTCCCTAGGTTTTGGGACGTCAGACTTACCTGCAAAATACACCTGGAGAGATGGACTGTCAGTGTCGTCCTCCGTAGTTACAGGAGGGCTCGTCACTTACCTCGCGTCGAGATCGCTCAACATTATATACCACTCCATACTCTGTCCAGGTCCCCCATTTATGAGTATTTCCGTACACAGTTATCTCGCCCATCAATGATATCCACTACATTTAATTCTGTCAGATTTGGTTCTGTAGTCTCGGGAGCCTCCAAGCAAGAGACATCAACTTACAATGTAGTCGTCGGAGCCAGATCCGGTCATGTCACAGTATCGAGTCCCATCTCCTTTGACGGCGGTTCCTCCGCTTCCCATGTTCTTATTGATGGTAACGTAGACACTTTTTGCAACAGTTCCTGTAGCCGGTCTTTCGGTCATACCTATACAGAGATTGTCAGCAAGATATTCGAGCTAGTAGGTCGTACTGGGGCTAGCCAAAGTCATCTCCGGCGAAGCAAAGTCAATATCGAACTTCGTCATTTAGGCAAAGTTACACAAATATCTGATAAGGTTAATGGTAGGAAGTAGGACATGCAGGCTCGCGTTGTGCCATAAACAATTTGGTCCAGCCTCGTACGGTGGATATTCGTGTGCTGATTCTGCAACAGATGGAAGCTGTTCGACTTACTTGCATAGTCCGCTCTCCCAGTACCCATTATTCTTCCTGTAAGGCTCAGTCAATATGAAAAGGGTCAATTGACCCAAAAACACGTACCAAATGTAACATCTGTGGGACTGCTTCCTCCTCCATGGGTGACACTAGGATATTTTCAGTATAAAGAGACACCCCGTGCTTGTGACATTGGTAACATACCCCATAGATTTCCATACAGGACCGAGTCCAGCGCTAGGTTCGCGAACTCACGTTAGTAGATGAACATCGGCTGTGCACAACAGTTTCGGCAGCACGTACTTAAGTCCTCTCTTGTTAATGAAAGTTTCAACTCGGCCATTTTCGTTGACATAAAGTAGGTCCTCTTTGTAATCACCACTATCAGAGTGAGAAATTTGCATGCATACTAAGCTGTATCGTGAGTGAATGAGGGGAGGTATAGACATACTTCAGATCTGCAAACCTCCACCTGGAGGGAGAGTATGTTGAGCTTAAATTGTTGATGATTCCTCCGAATGGAATCCAGGCTGATGGTTGAGAGTTATCGACAGCAGCATTCCGCCAGCCAGACATGCTCCCGTCTGTTCCTATGACTACGTAACTAGAGGTTGTCAATACAGAGTACTTGGGGACAAAATCGCAAGGAATATAACCCACTCGGCTCTTCCGTCACCGTCGATATCTGGTGTTGTGTTAGTCGTGGTTACGCTGGTCAACATGGACTAGACTTACCAGCTAACCGAACCTGTAAGGCGAATCAGCATAATCTGACTATATATCGGCCCCTGAACTTACAAAGTCTTGGCTATAACCCTTGCTTTTGATGAGATAGCCGGTGGGAACCCATGTGGGAGATCTAGATTCCGACCCGGGTGTGTTTTTCCAGCAGTTCAGGTCTCCATTGGCATCGAGGCAACAAACATCTGCTTTACCATCCCCAGTCATATCTTCAATCACACGTTAGTATTTCGGTTTATCTTAGATAAGGCGGACTTGAAGGTTTCCCAGTTCATCTGAAGCAGCAGGCGAACGTGGTTTGAGGCAAATCTGTCTTGGGTAAAGCAGACTCATCCACTAAAGAACGTCACACAAGAACAGTTGTCAAATGTTCACATGGCTTTTGACGTATAACTTTGCTCAATGTCTTGAGTCAATATTGTGTGTGATATTGATAGTCAAATAAAGGAAATTTCGCAAAGTCACATGTCAAAATCATGCAAATATCTGATGACCTGTCCTAGGTAGGCAGATTCTCGTGTCGTCGAAGAGCCCAGCCTAGATTCAAGGAGTGGAAAGGTAAACGTACCGGCAAATCGAACTCCACTTCTCGGACAAGACGCTGGAAAAGTTGTCACTCTCAGATATGGACCCATGACGCCGTTTCCCGTGTTCAAAGCAACTCCTAGTCCTCCGCTCAGGTCTGTAGATACGCTGTGAAACCGATTAGAATTGCTTGGGGCAGCATGACCACTACCCTGCTTCTCGGACTTACTAGACATAGTCATCGAGGCCATCTCCATTAATGTCCTACACAGCTTTCAATACCCTGAGTGAGAGCAACGCTCAGGCGTTGGGAGATGAACTTACTGCCCAGTGTACACCCGCAGCTGCTGGGTTACCAACTCCAAGATAATTACCTCCTGCAATTGCAGAGTGAACGTAAGGTCCATCATCCTGTATGTGAAGTAGTTGTCAGTCTCCGTCCAATTCTGGATCCTCGGGAAAGATGTCTCGCCAAGGTGATGATGCCTCGCTTAAAGTGTATTTTGACCACTTTCACCACTTGCGTCGAAGCTCCTAAGACATACACTGAAGACAAATGCACTCTACTCTGTCTTAGGATTTTATGACGAAATGAAAAAATTTACTAACTCGTCCGGAGCCTGCGTCAATTTGATAAGGACCGACTTCATTAACAACCGTTTTATCGCATTTGTTATCGGCTGTAACTACATCTGAGAAACTGGTCTTAGTCGGTGCTACGAGCCATTTGGCGGAAGATGCTGCGCTTATTCCCTCTACACAGTATCAGTTCAAAGTCATGTTTCGAAGTGATTTGCAGAATAAACCTACGATACCACACAGCAGCCATTTTATCAAACCCCGCGTCAGTTGGATGAATCCTGTCGCCAATCGTCAATTGTAAGACTTCTTCGAGGACTGCAGACATACCCATCAGAAGTGATATCTGCCAGGCTGAAGAACGAACTAGCCATATCCACAAGCAGGATCTTCTTCCCGGCAGCTTGGCGAGACTTGACCATTCCTGGTAGATTCGCATTGTAAATCTTCTCCCGACCAGCCAATGCGCTCGAGGGAAGCAAAGTCGAAGCAATGATCGTTACACCGGGTATGGTAGCAAAAAGCCTATCAACAAGTGTCCCAAGGCGGTTATGAGCATTGGCCACATCAAAGTTTAGTTTCATATCGTTGTCACCAACCTTACAGACGGCCTGATTAGCTCTGTTTCTTGTAGACTTCGGAAGAAGCAAGGAAACCTTCATACAAGATCTCATTGAAAAGGGATTACGGGCGGTTCCCCAACACTTACATGAAGCAGCACAATATTTGGTTGGAACTTGATAGAATTTTCCGCTTTCGCTGCGACTTGATCAATGATGAAGCCACCCCATGCTTCCACATCATTGTCAACCCTATTTTTACCATCTTTATGTCAGTATATATTACATGATAAGGGGATCAAGGAAGCAGTTCCTCTTTGGCGTGCAACATGAAAGAAAACACTGTACCAGGGGAGACCTTACATGCTGCCTGTCTGCACCGTTCCAACCATATTGACTGGATTACCATTCCACACCAATTTGTTCCTAAGAGCATTACGGAACCCATTACCACTGACTGAGGGATATCCATGTGCAATGGAAGCACCCACAGTGAGGATTCTCAACGTAATGTTGTTTGAAAGTCCTCTTTTCACATTACGACTTTGCGTCAGATCGCGTTGCACAACCTCGGGACTTGAACACTCGGAAGGCTCAAAAAAGGCTTCCTTCGCATATTGACTGTGATTGAGAGTGCGCGCAGAAGTGGCTGGAAGGATGCAATTAGTATTTAAAGCTTGGCAGCACGATTGTGACTTACCGCTGGTTAGTCCAAGTATGACAACACCGAAATCTAGCAGACGCATGACGAAAAAGACCAAGTGGAATCCCCTGTGCCTTCGATGGAATACCAAACTGTCCGGTTTTGGCAAAATTTGAGGTTGTAGAATGACTACAGCTCCATCAACCACGCGAAACCTTGCTGTGGTCTAGTCTTACACGAAGAAGACTTAGATCTCTAGGGCACTAACTCCAAGATGCATGAAAATTGGCATGAATATACCGAAACTTCAAGACACCAATTCCACAGGCAGTAAAAGAATGCTGGGCCGCTTGGGAAGCGCAAGCGTCTGACCAGGCAGCTTTCTCGTGCGCTCCAGGCTGGGTGAGCAAGAATAGGGGTCCGTACTCGGGTAACAGAGTCCCCCCAGGAGATTGGAACAGGTCATTTGCCCCCACACTGCCAACGAAAGAAAGGCCACTCACCCCTAGAGAGTTTGGGGTTAAACGAAAGCAATTAAACCCGTATCTGCTGAAGAATAATTCGATAATCTATTTGATACACCCGGGAATTGGCCTGGTCAATAGCGGAATGAATACAGGTGCACAATGAGAAGTTGAACACGATCATAGTCTCACCCGAGTGGAACTCCAATACACTTGCGAGCCTAGGCTGGCATTGTACGTGTCTGGCGAAGCCGATGCCGAAAATGAAGTTGTAAGACTGGCCACTGCTCCCGGCTACTCTGCCTAAATCACACCATATAATGTTTTGGAATTTTTGATCTACACATAACAAATTGAGTAAATCTTCTTAAACTCATATATTGAATACAAACTAGTTGGAAAAGACTCCGCTGTAATCAAGTACTAGTAAACCTGAGAAATCTCATTACTAAAGTGGAAGTAAGGCCGAAATTTAGTGTTTTCGCTTGGAATCTTCTAGGAAAATCAAAACCCAAATTGTCCTCTTCCTAAAAATACTAGATATTACAGAGTTTGACATAATAGACAAATGGAGAAAGAGTATAGTTTAAGAATGTTTCAAGTCTTGTTCACATCCGTTCGACCGTAAAGTAGTAGTGTTGCATATATGACGGCATGCTTTGATATGCTTTCGGCAGTGGTTGGGAGCGATAGCCTGAACTCTCAGAATAATTTTAGAGCCTTGAATAAATGATAGAATTCACATTTCCAAAGTACAATAGAGTAATGTCCTTGCACGATTTCGTGGCTTGGGTTTCTTTTCAGCGTAAGACCTATGGGACTCTTGCGAGTCTAGGCTTCTGTGTCTAGCTCTCACTCTGCTGGTAACTGACATAACCCAGCCTCGATCTGTCGAACTCTTGGACATGTTCTAATTGAATAGACTTCTCTGAAATAGAGCAATCTGCAGACTTGTCACGAGGAATGAGATCAGCTGAAGCATATGGAAAACGTGGTCTGAGCTAGACTATGAAAGAAGGCGTGCCTGCTTGTTGTCTGAATCTACCAGAGCATAAGCGATCAGTATCTTATAGAAGTGACAGTACTATCCCACGGAGCTCTCTCGTCTATTCCATTCCAGTATCTACGACTTGAACAACCCAAATTACCACATCTACAACAGTATCTTGTAACTCAATATAAGGTGAAAGGTTCTTCACAAAATCGTGCTAACTGCATGAGAATAGGAAGTAACTAACCCCAAAAATTTAACCGAAAGTTATGTTAAAACGACCGTAGCCAGTCACCACATTACAAGACTTTGATCAATCGCAAAGAAGGCCAAGCACACTCTCGAGGAGAACTGAGCTTCTGGTTCACGACCCTGCAAGAACTACACTCTGAATATGCCGGCTAACGTTTCCTGTTACACAGCGCATGCAGCCAAATCCACCAAACCAGAAACGTGAAAAGGGGTCCCCTCATTGGCTCCATAATCACAAGCACAAGAGTCGACACACTCAGACCCGAACCGTTTAGTCCTCAGGTCTCCTCATTTATCTTAAGAAAGTCTCGTAAGCTCCTGACTTCGTTGTTTCCAAGTAAATTGTTCAAGCTCAGGTAATCTTAGCAATAGTATATCAAGCCACAGCTGAACAGGAGGATATCTTGGTCACCGACAGCTTCATAGTTGTGCTCAGGCACCTTCTCTCGATTAGCAGCCGTATCGCTAGTACTTGATCATCAAAACAGTAGCACCGTATTGGAATGCTCACTCGAAAGAGAAGGCATCCAAGCTAATATCATGAATGTCAGAAAGACAGAGCAAGTAACAGAACATCACGATTTGACAACAACTTTTTGCCCGACAGTATCTTAAAAAAACATCCTTTCAAAACCTCTTCTTCAGCACATCACATACGACCCTCCGGCTTTGTGTATCGCACCTACTCATCAAATCATTCTGGCTAGTACCCAATGCCGATACATGAAATCTATTTGTTACTATCCTAGTCTGAATTTTGGTCTTGACAAGTTATGGTTGGCGAGAAAATACATTGAAGTGCACAAGGACTATTTATATCTACTGATCCCGAAACGTAAGCAATCGGGATACATATTGAACTAGCCATCACCAGGAGCACCGAGCTATGAAGCCTTAATTCATTCGATTACTCCATTGCCTAACAAATTGCCAATCCCTGAGAAGTGGGAAGGTATAATACATTTCTTCAAATACCCTAATCCTGGTCTAAAATTGTCAAATTGCCACGTATAAATACCCTAAGGGATTGCACATAAAGAGAGACCTTCCTGTAGGGGAACCCCGGATCCTGCCTATGTTCGTTTTAGATCGCTTGTCTCACTAATAACATACTTGCCACAACGCTCGAGAATGTCGCTTTACCATCCAGTGTGAACGTAAAGAGTCAATCGAAAATTCGCAGTAGCGACTTCGAAAGTGGAGGCCATGATACCGATCAGAAGCTGGCTTAAAAAGGTAAAATGATGACGTTTAAGTTGAATGTAGAAGTATCTATGTAGATGACCACGAATGTAAACTTGACAATACTAAGGTCCAGTAACTATCAATCGGGTTTATCAACTCATAATCGCGTAGGCTTGAGACGAGAGTAAAGTTGAATAGGAATCCTGTTGAAAAGAAATCCTGTTGAAAAGGAATCCTGTTGTGGGCAGGTAAAAGCAAAAATCAGCGAGCAGAACTATTTTCGAATGCCATAGCAGCTTCTTGAATGAAAAGACATACAAGAGTCAACCTACAAGCCCGCTCGTGACATTTTCCAAAACATGATACCTCCATTGAGCTGCTGGCACCTTACAGCAGAGGTAGCCCATATATCCTCAGCGTCCTTAATTTACGGCACGTCAAGGAGGTTATATAAGGTATTTTATTACTACTAAGAGGTACGCTTATAAAGGTAAGAAAAGATAAGAAGAGGAGGTTTCTACTCTCGACTCTCCTTAAGATATCTATAAGCTTTACTAACTAATGTACTGAGGCTGCGCTAGTATATATACGTAATACTAAGACTTACTAGCCCGTATTCCCTTATATAAGTGACCCGCTCTTGTGTTCAATTGAGTATTTCCTGTGATATTGTAGAACATCGTAATCCTTTACTCTCGGTATTTGACTCCGTTTACAAACCAAGATAAGCTTATATCTTCTCGATTTCCACATCTCAATTCCAATTGCCTTTACAGCCATCCGAACCTCATTTATCTCCTCGGAAGTATAGAGGAACCCAACAGCACCTATGATCACTTCCTCCAGAGTCAAAAGAGCAAAATCCCTTCTCACCCGCCATATCTACTAGCTTCCATACGTCCTAGATACGATCCTTGCAGTCATCACACTTGACTCATAATGGTAACTTTACCATCGAAATCGCTCCCTAGATACCCAGAATACACCGGTTGAATTTGTCAACGCTTGATTATCGAGCAGGCTCTCATTCCAGTTCCAACTCTGTTCAAATCGCTAGCGACAACGACAACAATAAAGCCCCTGACGATAGCCATTTGAACCCCTTGTTTCAACCAGACTTATCACCCCTGCGCTTCTGGCAAGCTAAACTCTGATATCCAGAATAACATGGAATTTTACAGCACCAGCGAGTTCTTATTAATAAACTCGAGCGTTTGAGCCTACCGGGTGTTAGACGGTAATCTCTGCCCTGTGCCTCGCAGTCTTGGTCGTTTATCCTTCGTCTTTGTTTACACAGTATTCCGTCAGTAGTATATATATGGCTTGTGAACGAAAGGTCACTCACTAGTCTCAATGTTACGGAGTAAGAAACTCAGGGGTCTGACTCGGTGTATTCGAGCTGGTCAGTATATGAAAATTCACAAAATGGACGATTTTCACCTGAAAACAAGTAATACTACGAGGCTGGGTGATCGTTTATAGTAGACAGAGCCCTTATACTTTGTTACACTTATGATTTAAGAATCTCGTAGTAATTTCATATATCTACGAGATATTGAAATTATGAACTTTGGATAATATCCCATGATATTTTCATGCTCTTTAGATCGTAGCTATGATTCTAAATCGTACCGGCCAGCTCGTTCTTCCCCAGAGTTGAATTTGCATCATCCGGACAGTAGAAGAACGCATCATTTACCCTAGGTCTCTACTACCTAAATCATAGCTTAATTTGCCTATTTTTTACTATATGCTTACGATCTAGGTCTCTTCAACAATCACGCAAGTCGACTACTTAGTGCCCTCATTAGTGCTATTTATATCCAGAATCTTACTTTGTTTCAGCTTATTATCTACAGCGTACTCAGTGTATATCTTGCGTCTTTAATAGCTTAGAAGTAAACAAAAGCAGCGAGCTTTACTCTCTCACTAGTCCACAAAAACACCACGAAACTCCCCCACGAGATTACATCTACACATATATCTTTCTCCTCTGCACTCTCAAGACTATCTAGGAATACAATCTTTTCCTAGTTTTCGTTTCCATTCTGATTTCCACCTAACCCAGTTCACTATCACAAGTTCCTTCACCTACCTCAAGCTCGTCATCTAGTCATCTAGTCCAACCAAAATCTATCTATCTATCTGTATATCGTTTACTTCCAAAAACTCACTATATTCAACTATCTATCTATGAAACTCCTAAGTAATATCTCATCCGAATTATCACCTACCTACCTACCTATCTACATCAACACCCATCCATGTCTATGCAACGAGCTCAAGCTCTCCCTCTTTCCATTTTAAGCAAGAGCTCAGGTCACTCCAAAGGAAAAGAAGAGTTTCTTGATAACATTATTATTCCTAGCACTCTATCCTCCCTGATCTCACTGACCCCCTCCCCCTCCCTCTCCTCCTCCTCCTCAACCAAAAGAACAAAAAAATCAAAAAATCACACCGAAACTCCCACAAAAGCCATCAACGCAAGACAATAAGTTACAAACCTCCCTCAATACCAGCCAAACACCCAAACCCGACGACCCGACGACCAACTTCTATTAACCAAGCATCGACAAAACCAAGAAAGAGCAGAGCTCTCAACATCCTTCTAAAACGAACGTCTCCCTCAAAGAACTATCTATATATCTTTCTCTTTCTGGCTCCTTCGTCATCCTCCTCACCCCTCTCCGCTCCCGCCTAACGAACCCACCAAGATCAAGACCATCCACGTTCAAGAATCCCCTAACCCATCGGCCATGGCTAAACACTCGACTACCTACCCCGACAACTCCCATGACTCCAACCCCCCCAACCCCCCCCCCAATCAACATCCCTTCCCTTCCCTTTTCTTCATATTTCAAATTATTTTCAAATTAGGACAACACAATCGTGATCAAGAAAGTAGGTAGGTAGGTAGGTAGGTAGGTAGGTAGGTAGGTACCGAAGTATATAGTTTATATCCATCGATCAAGTAATCAATCACCAATCCCCATCCCTATCCCCATCATCCCGATTATCATCATCATCTTCCCGAGTCCCGAAAGGCTCCTCCTCAAAGATATCATACATACGAAAATCTGAACGATAAACGATAAATAGGTGGATGAAGAAGCCGGGCACACTTTAGCTAGCTATTGTATAGATCAGATCAGACCGTAAACGTAAGTATGATCATATTACATCACATCACATCACAGCCGAGCCATAGTGATTGATTCACTCACATTCCCAATCACACTCACACTTCCCTGATGTAGCCTACTTGACATGAGACATAAAATACCAAAACCTGCGCAGCAAAAGGAATAGCAAGACAAGAAACTCGGACCAGTCACGATTGAATATCCCATGGGATTGGAAAAGGATATATTTATACTATTTCACTTATAACAATTCTCTCTTCTTGTTTTATCTTATAGTATGCTTCACTATCCTGTCTTATTATACACGAGCTCCTCCCAGCTCTTTTGTCTCTGCCTCTCTTCATCATCTCTCCATACACATGAAACATAGCACGATGCTATAACGCCATGAAAAAAAAAAATTGCAACTATATATGCGTCGTCCTCATTACCACTCAGCAGAAATTCAATCAAGAAAATCAGAGCAAACAAATGTTATCATCTTACCATCCCTAGACAATGCTCGACCACTTATTCGAACCCTACGATGCCTCTCGAAAAACAAAGAGCCAAACACTCTTTCTCTTAACAATCAAAGAATTTCCATCCCTACAGAAAATGACAAGCACCAGAAGGCAAAGGACAGTAATCCCACCAATCCAAGCCCATAATCCCAACCAGCCAGCACGCGCCAGCTAACGCAAAAACCATAGCCTCATGCAAGAATCCAGCTCTGAACGGTGTAATCTCCCGAAACCACGAGACCTGTCCATCCAACCGGCCATCCCTATTCTTCCCCATGCCAAACAAACAAAATGGCAAGAGTATACAACCTCGATCTCTGACCGAGACTCGTGTACTGTGTAATCAAGAACAACTAATACAAGCGCAAGGCTATGCATGAACCCAAAGCAGAAAGATTTTTTACGTAGAAAACACGCAATGGTGTGTATATTTTGACCCCATCTAGACAATTGCACCAAAACGAAGCGAAGCGAAAATTAAACAAGTCAGGTTATTGAACATTGTTATATCGGTTGTTGCATCGGCTGTTGCATCATCTGGTGTGATATGAGTTGACTGGGAGCAGCCATGCCGGCATTCGACATCGGCATCGACATACCCATCTGGGCGTGCATGCTACCGAAAGCTTGACTCATGCTTGGTGGGAGGTACCCGTTCTCTGAGTTGGGAGAGGCTTCTTCGAGGGATCCGAGATGATCTTCGCCTTCGTATTCTTCTTCTTCTCCCGAGTAGCCACCGTATGGGCCTTCAGAGCCATCACCTCGGTCGTGTGTACGACGATGTCTGAAAGAACGAATGTTAGTCTTGGATTATGGTTAAGGGGTTGGGATGCAGGTGCAGTGATATGTAATGTGAAGGACGTACTGTGCTAGGTTGTCTGATCGGGAGAATGCCTTGTTACAGTGGGGGCAGATGTAGGGTCTTTCTTGGGTATGTGTTCTGACGTGTCTGGAGGGGAGTATGTCAGTGGCCTGAAGTGACAGCCGGTGGATATTAAAATGAAATGTTAACCATACCTTTTGAGATGCTCTAAACGCTTGAAGAGACGACCGCAGGTGGGGATAGGGCATGAGTGTGATTTCTGGGGGTAGGGACCAAGTTCCATCAAAGTAGCGCTCCGAGCTCTTCGCATGACGCCATTTGGACCTTGCAAATGTCTTATGTGGGGAGAATCATGGATCGAGCCTTCACCTGAAAGCTCTTCATTGGACAAGTGTCCATAGTCATTTTGCTGAAGAGCCATTGGGTTCATGGCGGGACTGTCTTCAACTGTGGAGAGGGGAGTACCGTGTCTCGACATGTCAATCAGATCTTTGTGTTGTTGAGCAAGTTGATGCATGCCATTGCTGTAGCTGAGTCCCGGAGGAGAATTATTTCCAGACTCATCTCCCTCAGCAACAGGCCCAACAGATGTGGAAACAGACCTTCTCAGGTCTGATGGCCGATGGGAAGTGTATGCTTGTTGTTGTTGTTGGCCAGACGCGGAAGCAGCAACCATTGCAGCGACTCCAGGAGGAATTGACGAACGACGTCTTCTCTGCTTGTAGGTAGGAGATCCCTCAATGACCGAGTAGACATTGTTGGCACCATATCCACGAGTGGCATGGGAGAATTGTGGGCCGGAAAGATTTGAAGGTGGTAGCTGCATCATTCCGTGCATTCCACCTCCCATGTGGTCTGGGATGGCAGTGTAGAGGCCAGTCTCCTCGTTCGCAATGTAGGCAGGCTCACCACCCATTCCCAAAGCTTGTTGGGGCGGTGTGATAGGCTCGAATGATATTCCGCGATTACTGTAATCCTCATACTGTGATGATACAAACGAAGGAGCGGGTGAGTACTCTAGACCGTATGCAGGCATGGAAGCATGGCGTTGGTGCGTTTGAGAGATTGGAACGCCATTCTGGTTGTACTGAATTCGTCCAAAGTCTGTTTCTCTCTTGACCATCTGTTGCGGTACTTGCTGCTGGCTCATTGCCATTTGGTGATATGCCATGGGATTCATATCTTCTTGCATCGTCATGGCTTGGGGTATCATTTGTGGTGGTGGCATTGAATCCATCGCTCGCATCACTGGGGAAGTCGATTGAGACTGAGATTGTGAGTACGAAGGCTGTTGGGCGGAGAACGACGAGGAGTTCGCTTGTTGGGCCTTGGTGAGTTGCTCGAAAAGAGACTGGGAAGAATCGAATTCGAACGACAGAGCTGGTTCATTGACGGCATGGGTCGTGGCCTCCTGTCCCATCTTCTCCCTCTTGAGATCGCGTTCCAGAGCGTCGAGGAAGAGTCTGTCGTGTGGTACGCTGTACCAATAGAAAACCTTCTGCTTCTTCTGTGTGCGAATGCAGTTGTTTTTGTATAGGAAATCCAAGAATCCACTTTTGGGTTCTTCGAGGGAGGCATCAGTGCCGGACTTGAGGTTTCGCAAATCGGAAAAGATACCCTCCTCGAACTTCTTCGAGTTCTTCACGGGTCGGCCAAAGGCTTGAAATCTGAAAGAAAGGCAACGGACAATGTCCGTGCCGGAAATATGAAAGAGGTTGTTCCTGCTACGGTTAGTCCTTGTCCCCTTCCGCTTGACGACAGACATACCATAACACGCAGGAAACGTATTCGCCGGTAGGTAAAAGAAATCTTCGGATGTACTGATCCGGTGTCCAGTCAACGGGAGCAGATATTAAAAAGTATTTTACTATTCAGGTCAGTCACGGTCTTGCTGTAGTCGACGGCAAGTACTTACGGTTGTCGACTTGTTGCAGAGCGACCTGGGCGTCTTGTGGGAGAGATTGTTGAGCTTCACTGCTCAACATGAATGTTTCGGGCTTCTGAGGAGGTGCCATCGATGCATGATGCTGCGAATACATCATATGCGCCATTCGAAAGGAACCGGAACAACCACTTTACAGTGTTGATAAGACGACAATGGCGTCAAGAGTACGGTATTGAAACCGTGTCAATGTGGTGATGCGAAGAGCCGATTGTTGGGATGCTCTTGTCAGCGACGTCACTGAAGCAGTAGTAGCTGAAGATCCGCTCGAGGGACAACGAGAGACGAGACGATGCAACGCGATGAAGCGAGAGATGGTGGAGACAGGAAGGGTGTATGATATTCTGGATGGTTTGGAAGGAGCCTGCTCCGATGAGAAATGCAGCAGATGGGCTAGACAGATGGAACGGTTGATGTTCGAGGAGTTTCGAGGCCAGCAAGAACTCGACTCGGGATGTAGAAAAAGACCGGCTCGACGGCGATGATTATTAGAAGGAGAAGAAGAATAGGGCCCGAAGATTGACTGATTGAATGTTGGACGGTGCGGTCGCAAACACGGCAATACCTGACCTGACCTGACCTGACTTCGCGGGACCTGACCTGATGGCGGATTGTAGTCGGTCGGTATGGAAGGGGTATGGAAGGTTGGGTGGGGAGGTATGTTTGATAGACGTGATCGGAGTCCGGGGGATATGATGACTGTGCTTCGAGCTGGCTGGGCGAATGTGAAGCTGAAGCTATCGGGTACGAACCTGCGACAAGAAAGAGAGCGTAAATTTTTCCAAGAATGAAGTGTGAGAGAAAGGGTAGGTGTTTTGAAGTTGCGGAACCAGGAGGTTATGAGGGAGAAGGAAAGCGCGCGGGCGCGGCGGGTCGCTGGTGTGGCCGGAGGGACCAGGCAGGATCAGGTAAGGTTAGGGTTGGGTAGGGTAGGGTAGGGTAGGCTTGGCTTGGCTTGGGTTAGCTTGGTGGATGAGGTGAGGTGGATGCGGTTTGGTGGATATGGGAGGGAAGGTGCGGGCTGGCTAGGGAAGCCACGGGGGGAGGGAGGGATAGGCTTGATAGGATGGCTGGCTGGTAAGGTAGGATCGCAGGGGAAGATACGGTGGGTGGATGGATTGCTGTGGTTGAAGAGAAGTCGCAGGGAGGGTCTGATCGATCAGGGCGAAGTGAGTGAACGAGTGAGTGGCCGTGGCAGGGGAATTGAGTTGAGGGACGGAGCTTGAGTCGAGAGTCGAGAGTCGAGAATCGAAGATGCAGGCAGGGAAGATTCAAGGAGCGCGAGAGAATCGAATCTGCCTGCGTACTAAATGAGTATGTGGCCCTGCCCTGCCTTGGCTTGGATGATTGCTTGCTTGCTTGCTTCAAGCGCTTGTTCGTGGTCGTTGTAGTTCGTAGTCGTAGTCGTAGTCGTGCTTGTGCCCCTACTTCCTCCTACTCTTTGGCGCCGAACCAGCAAGACGTTTGTTGATACTACCGGTAATCTAATAGGTAGGATAAAGTATCGTACCATACTAATTCAACTTATGAATACGGTAATATCCTAGGGAACCTCCCTTTCGTATCAGATATCAGCGCAAAGTCTGTGTCTGTTACTCTTTTTTTCTCCCGGCAGAACGGTAGACCGGAGGGAAGGGCAGGGCAGGGCAGAGAGAGCATCCAGAGATGGAGGGGCAACAAAGCAGACAGACAGAGCAAGGAAGCTCCCTCCGGGATCAGATACCTACCTATCTACCTACCTACCTACCTAGTCACTCACTGCTGCTGCTCAGGGACTGACTGACCTCCCAGACTCAGACTCCCACTCCTAAACCTGGCAGTTGTGGTCCGAGACGTCCTGATCTAGCCGCCTTGAGGGGAGGGAGGACGAGGGGCCAAAGACCCGTGGGACCTGGACCTGGACCTGGACCTAGAACCTGGAACCTGGATACGAATATGAATAGGGATGTCACGGACCGATGATGGATGATACTACGGAGAGTGCACAAACCACGTAATCTCCCAAGTCGATGAAAGAAAGAAGAGAAGAGAAGGGAAGGAAAGGAAAGAAAAGACAGGGAAGGAACAGGAGAATAAACTGGCGAGACCGGGAGCGGGAGGGGGAGGGGGAGTGGGAATGGAGTGGGAATGGGATGTGTGTGGATATTCGTTCATGTTGATGTTGAAGTGGATGTGGATGTGGATGTGGGATATCTGCTGGTGTCGAGAAAAGGGGCATATCACATAATCACATATTTCATTATAATTATTATAAATTAGTAGTATTATTATGATATCGCTTGTACTGCCGACATGAAGAAGGAAGGGAGAAGAGAAGAGAAGAGAACGTGCACTGCAGATGAATGGATTTGATTTGCTTTGGTTTGGTCGGCAAACGCAATCCCGACCGAGCCGTGAGAAGAGAGGTCCGCGATGTTAGAATCGTAATCTGCTTGTGGAGATAAAGGTACTTTCAACACAGTCTCGCTTGGTGATGGTGGTTGTGGTGAGTTATAGAAGAAACAGTGGCATGTTTGTCTTGCTTGCTTGCTGGCGGACTCACCTTCTGTTCCTGTGTCATTATCAAACTATCAATCCATCAAAGCGGCCGGTAAGACTGATCCAGCTACATTGACAGTAGTAACACACATGCGATGCGATGCAGTACGCGGACTGGCTTTGGTCCGCCTCAAAGCGAAGTGAGAGAGAGATGCCGGACGCGGAGGATAGACACGGAGGCTTGCCTATGAACTAACTAGAGGTAACTAACTAATTAGTTATCTTTGCATACTGACCATCCGGCATGAATTGACAGCAGGAGAAGCAATCCGCGCCAACGAGCTCATGTACCTCCTCCTTTCTGTGCATCTCTGTAGATATGTAAATACATCTCTACCTATTTGTGTATCGGATACGTAATCATCATCCTTCCTCTCTACCAGGGATCTCCCCCTCTCAACCAGTGATCTTCTCATCATTCTGCTCATCACCACCCACACAGCGTTTCTCTCTCTCCGTGTCCTCTCCAAAGAAGAAAAATCAAAAGATCTAGACCATCACATCGGCAGATCCCCCCAAAAGGCAAATACACCTCACCCCACCCCTGCCCAACCTAACCTCCCTCTCCAAAGTCTCCATCGAAAGATTCCAAACACACCAGTCTGTCGCCGGCGCGTGTTTCGTACTTCAAAACCTGTGGGAACCAGGATCCTCAGAGCTCCCCGGTGATTGATTGGTGGACGCGCATGTCTTAAGCCCACTCCCAATAACATTGAGAGAAGAAAGAGCCGGAGCTAGCCCGGACGTCCCCGTTGTTGCTAATTTGGTTTGGACTGGCGAGACTGGGGGAGGGTGGGTTAATATCATTTCTTAAACCAAGGCTAGGTGAGGTGGCGACAGGTACTGTACTGCTGGCGCTGGCGGCCCGTGGATTGGATTGGAGATGGTTGAATTTGGATTTGGATTTGGATTTGGATTTGGTGATGCGCGTCAAGTCGGCGGCAGAAGAAGACCTCCGCAGTGAGTAAAAGTTGAAAGGAAGAGGAGCAGCTTACTACTTACTGTAGGAGGAGAATCAGTTGTGGATGCGATGCGACGGCCTGGAACCACATCTGATAGATCGGCTTATCCAGTTTACAATTCAAGATGCACAAAAGAGAAAACCATCGGAATTTATGCCAGCCAACCAGCCATCCGCATAAGCGAGCAATTTATGAAACCCCCAGACCTTTTCGTTCCCTCTCGCTGTGCAGATCCGGATTCGGGACAGAAGAAATGTCAATTTAAGAAAGGTCCACTTGAGGTGCATAAGTGCCTCTGTCCGAAAAGAAAGTGCAGAATCTCCACGAGGCGATAGTTCATTTCCGACAAGCAGCAACACAGACTGAACAGATGCCAGTCAATTTCCTGGACCAGGGCAAAGCTCAAGATTTCTTCTCATTACAAGTACTATGAACCGTCTAAAATAGACACAGGAGTTTGCCTCATTTTGTCCCTGTGTACAAATCCGCGGCCACGGTGTACCGATCATGTTCATGAAGTCCAATATCATCAAGGCAATAAATATACCATACATCAAGATGAGGCCGACGATTTCCGTCATTTCTCAACGGGTTTCTATCAGTCTCAAATCAATGATCACAGACCTATCTAGTGCGGACTAAAAAAAACAAGCAATTTCCATTACTGTATAATTGACTCGTGCAATCTATCTTACGTTGACTCGCCATCCCGCTCAGGCTTCGACTGTGCTTTGCAGCGCTGTAGCGTTGGCAATTTCAAGACCAGACAGTGCTCTGGCTCATAAATACGCTGCGGCGCATATACCAGCACACCTCCTACATTTGCATTCCAGCGACGGAGAGGGAGACGGAGCTGGATGCCGAACACAGCGAGACGCACTAGACCAATAGTCGTGATATACCTCAAATAACAATGATATCAATGCATAATCGCCACCGATATACCTTCCAAGAAGGTCTTTCTAAGACGACGGAACGCCCTCACTTAATGTCCATCCGGTGAAAACTTTCCTTTCGCTATTTAAGCCCTCATGCGATGCCGAGTTCAATACCAGACTTTGGAATCATTATCACGATCACGATCAACAAGCTCGGAAACTTCTACGGTGGGTAGATCTGAACGGTCATAAGATCTTCGTTATGGTTATAGGCAGGGTTATACCCCTCTATTCATGCTTCTTCATTGCTGACCATATCCTGGCAATAGAGAGGGGTTCAGATCTAAGACTTCTGTTGTGCGTAATCTACAGGAGTATACATCTCGGCGAGAATCGTGATGTGAATAAGGCTTTTGAAAACTTCCTTCAAAGATGATGAGCTTTCATCTTCAGTACTCAAAACCGAATCCGGATAGGAGCTAGTCAATAACGACAAAACACTCAACACGATAATCAAGCGGTCTGCAACTCGAGCCAAAAACGGCTTCCTGCTCCTAGGCAAAGCATCAACATGAAACTCGCCTCCAGAAAGCACGCTCATCACTTCAGCTCGCCTCAGATCCTTCCTTGAAGTTCTCTCCCACATTCCTTCCCTGTCAAAGCCACGAACGCACGCACGCAGTGACAGTAGAAGCAGGGAAGCAGACAAGGCAAGGTCAGGCAAGGCAAGGTAGGGTAGGTGCACACGAAAGATGTGCGTCTTCCTTGAGCAGCTCTTTCCCTGGAAGCCAGAGGGAGGAAGGGAACCCGTAGCGGCAGAAGCGTCAAGAGTCATGAGAAGCTCTTATTTCAACTGCTGAGCTTCGGAGGGAGAGAGGTCCGGCCGAGATGGAGTACGTGAAATGTTTGTATGGTCCGTTTGTGGAAACATTGACAGCGTAAGAGGGTTGTCTGTTGTAATGTTCTTCTTTTAGAATCCGTCCGAGCAGAAAGAGGTACCGATTCAGATGATTCTGCATCATAATCATGGCCATACCAGATCAGTACGGAGATGGAAATCTTCCCCCTTATCTCTTGCAGGACAGCTTTTTGTCATCGCTGACAAAGTCGCATTCTTTTTTCATACTTCGTACCACAGAGTCAAAAAGTACACCTCATCCATCACTCTGCATGAAAACGACATCCCTCAAGACGCCCTCCAACCTATCATAGCCCCCCTCAGTCCCCATCCTCAACCCACACAGGCTGAAGTCCAATCCAGTACCATCATCAGAACCACGAACCTGCATACACATGCCATAAAAAACGTGACGACGCTCGGCTTTCAACCCAGCACACCCCCGTCACGTCAGGCACAGAGCATCTGTACCTGTTTGATCAGCGACTTGAAACCGGCAGCATGCATGCAAGCCGGCATGCTCCAGGACGGGCAGAACAGACAGGTACAGACAACGTTCAACAAGAAAGCCCCGGAGACGCGCCAGAGAGCTTGCAGACAAGCATCGCTCCTTGCACTCGTTCAGATACCGACGGAGGTATTTGAGAAATGTGGATTGTGGATTGTGGATTGTGGAGACAAGGTTATGCTTGAAAAGAAGGATACGGAAAAAGTATGTTTCCTATCGTGAGTGGAGATCAATGCGTGATCGTCCCGATGATATGATAAGCTCGATAAGGTATGTTTTGCTTGAGGAGGAGTTGACTTGGGCGTCTGTAGGTAATTTTTGTGCCGGGGCTTGATTGATGATGCTCTGGTAGTGTGCGTATGGTACGAAGCAAGACGATGAGGTGTAAATATGGCTGGATAACCGTCATCATGGACACTTTACGGAAGACTGTACACCGCCAATCGTATTCAGCCACGACACATCACAAATGCTCACTCAAGTCTCGCAACACAACATCCATCCCATCTTTTTGCTCCCCGAGGCTTTCCTGCACACCATGCATGCGGCTAATCAACCAATGCTGCAGCGAGGACATATTATCATCCCAGAATTCACAGATCACATCCCTAACCGCCCAGCTCAGGAACCACCCGTGCTTGTACTACGACAGACAAGATTTGCAATTCTGTTGTTAGAATACTTCTATTTCTGGGCTAGAGTAGAGTATCTCCAAAGGTTTCTTTCCAGCGCGATCTGATCTGATCTGATCTGTGTGGTCTAACTCTGGGCTACATAAAGGTCGGGACTTTCCGAGCGTGTCGCCTTCATCCCAGCGGCACTACCACTACCACTACTACCACTTCCACTTTCACTTTCACTTCCTCTTCCTTCTATTTCCACTTTTCCCACAGGTACAACCAACCAATCCTCATACCCTCCACTGACTTGTATGCAAACCCCTCAAAACCCTCCTAGAAAACGCAGCTCAGAGAAACTTATCTCTGTACCTTACCACTACCACTCACTCCAACATAAACGATAGGCTCACACCGCCGCGTCAGAATCACTTACTCAACTCGCTTCTTCTTCCTCCCTCCCTCCCCTGCCCTGCAAAGTATCCATCCATGCACACAGCACAGCTGAAACAGCCGCCTTCTTCACAACCTCTCATTCGTGCGCGCTAAAAGCCGCATTGCTTGTCAACCGCCAACCAAATTTATTTCTTATAGTTTTTCTATTTTAGCTTGAATTGGTAGGCGTTATGTGAATGAGGGAAATGCTTAAAATAGGTTGGTGGTGGTGGGTAGGTGGCTGGGAGGTGATTGAGTGATGGGCGAGGTTGGGTGTCCTTGTCTGTATGTAAGCCAGTAAATTCTGCAGCTAAAGGAGTTTGAGCGTTGCGTCGCTGGATAATCCTAGATCATGTCTGATCCTTCTGGTTCCCGAGATGGATAAGTGACCGACAAAGAGATAGAAAGACAGTGGAAGTAATGAATGAGCCTGCCGTCGATCTGCTTCCTTTGTGTGCTGTCGTGATATTTTTCTTTCTTTCTTCAGCGGGCGGGAAAGTGTCTTGAACGGCAAGTTGTATATTCTGTCATATTTGTGTTCCTGGACACATGCCGTGAGTCTACTTCTCACCGCCGCTACCGATGATGTCAAATTGCCCGTTCTGCTTACAGACAAGCGAGTTTCATCAACCCTCCTAGCCAAGCCATCTCACAGACTCCATTTGCACAGGCCAAAACACTTCCACCTCAATTTCTTCTAGCATGTCCTTCTTTAGACCCTCTTCCACCATCATAAAATCCATCGTACCACGGCTTTCTGCTCGCCATCAGTGCGCTCACTTTCCGTCCAAGCACAAAGGTCTAAACGTCCCATTCAAGACTAGCATACCCTGTCCAGCATCCCCTAACCCAGCCAACTCAACCGGACTTCATCCAGAAAACGGAAAAGCGCAATCGGACAACGACAATCCATTTTGGGGAGAATAGAAATTAAAAAATCAAGATGAGTTGGGCTAGATTGACAGTTAGACGTATTCAAACGACTCCACATTCATATACCTGGCAGCACTCAATTCAATTGCCGGCCTCAGAGAACAGCAGAACGAACAATCAGACAGGCAGCAATCCAAACCTAGAAGATGTCCTGCATATTCCGAAACCGACCATTCATTCCGTCCCAGCTTTTCCACCTCCCAGTTTCACTTTCACTTTCACTATCCATTCTCCATCCTCTCTTCAAGGAACTTCTTCCGCTTTCAGGTACACGGTACTTTCAGAGGTTAGCAGACTAGTGTAGTAGTTAGTACCTACCACGAGCGAGAATAGGGTTTACCCACAAGACAAGTCCCGACGAGCGACTCTCAAACATTCGATCATCGTTTCACATTCTTCTTCGATCTCTGGAACCAGCTCCCCTGCCGTTCTGGCGTGGGGATCGTAGTCAAGTACCGACGGGGTGTATTTCTATTTCCAGGCTGCTTCTCGTTCCTCTGCTCATCGTGGGGGATGAGAATGAGACTTGGGTTCGTCTGTCTATGCTTTACCTGTACTTTGTTGTCTGAGCACCTCCATCCTTATATGGGTAGAATTGAGAAGATAGGCCTAGGATGTCCGTGGTGTGTGATGTGAGGCAGATGATCGTCAGCGAACAGGCGAATTGATCGGAAGATTCCTGATCTCTGCACAAAATCCCAGCCAGCTTTTCCTCTGCTCGACCGTTTGCCGCATGCACTTCCTTCGTCATTTCGCCTTCCCACCGATTCATGTATGACCTGTCACCTGAACCTCAAGCCGTAAGGTAAGCTTGGAGAGAAAAACCAGTTTCCCGCCGAGCTTACATGTGAGTATGTAAGTGCTTTGTTTGATGACCAGCGGGAGCTTCTCCCTCCTGATCTACACGTGAGACGCCTCTTGGTGAGCAAGGAGAGATCTTGTTGCACGTCGTAGTCGATGCATCTAGACCAGGCGGGATAATTATGCGACATCTTGTTTATGGAATGTTTATGATCTGCTTACAGGGCGGCATTGTAGGTATGTTTAGTATGGAAATCTTGAGAAAGAAACATGTGCGATTAAAAAGATAGTTGTTGATTTATTATGGAGACGGGATGCTGGATTTTGTCACATCGTTTAATTAGTCTTATATTATTTACTCTTCTTTCCTTTTTCGATTTTGGTCAGAGGTTTTCAGTCCTGTCTATTTTCTTGTTGACGGGAGTGCTTGTGGTAATGAGGAGGTAGAGGGGAATATTCTCTCTTCGTATTTGAAATCTTTTTCTTCTTCGTCGTCGAGGCTCAAGATGTCTTCTGGGTGGACTGGTAGTGAGTGGTACATCAATATCTCCCATCGCCGTGAAATCAAGAGCCAAACAACTCAAGAACTTCAAAGCAATCATGGAGAGACGGCCAGCATTTCATCTTAAGAGTACTCGACATGGTAGTCTTCTATCTCCGCTGATACATCACGCTTTGGATTTGATGGTTCTCGTGAATAACCCTCTGGATTTCTGTATCGTAGCGTTGAGCGCATATTGAAGAATCTACTTGACAGCTGTCGGTTATTCGACAGCAGTGCTGATCTGATAGCACTTCTACCTAGCTTTTGATGGGTAAAATTGCTCTCTTTCTCAGACAAGGAAGCTTTACTACTCTGATTCGTATTTCATGAGAGGGCACGATTTTCTGGTAGGGATTTACATACGGTGAGAAAGATCTGATCATGGGCCCTCTCGTTGCAATAGGAGTTTGTTTCTCGTGGGAGACTCTGCTTATGAAAAGGTGCGCTACTGTTAGAACTAGATTTATAATTGGGCTAGAATGAGAGAAGCCCTGTGACAGACAGCAAGTTTCAATCTTCGTAATTAGGGTCATGGGGATTCGTGAAATCAGTGTTATGTGTGGAGTGCCCGTCGTCGGTATTGGCACTTGCCGTACATCTCTGCTTCACGCTTTCAGTCGGTTCAATGCTTGGTGTATCTATTTATTCAGTGCTTGAAATATCTGTATTGAAATCCTACACAATGGAATCTTGCTTGAAGATACAAATCCGGAAAAGCAGAGGAGTACGACAAAACTCTGGCACATGCTGCTCTCGTAAGCTACATGAGAGGGAAATTTTCTCCCCACTTGATCCCCGCTATTATGTCAAGCCCGCTGTCTGTGTTTAGTTGCTCGAAAGCCGAAGTTCCTGTCGAAGATGTTCGACATTCGCTGACTATTGCCAGTCTTACGTTGACTGCCATGGTTACTTACCGCTACCGAACTTCGTAGTCACAAAGTACCAAGGCAAAACGTTTAGCCTTGAATTCCACGTAACTCACTATTCTGGATTCGTCCTATTTTCTATGATGACTTTCGATTTTCGTCGGACTGGGTGAGTTATCGTTCAAACATAACAGCTCGACCATGGTCCAACTCTTTGATAGGACTTGCTCCTGCGTGGGCAGTGTGCGAAATGATTAGATTAGATTAGATTATTGTCTTCTAATCAAATCTAATCAAAGGAATTCGAGACCTAATCTAATCTAATCTAATTATAATCGATTATAATTGATTATATAGGAAACGTGATATAAGTCTATACCTAATCGGGCTTGGAATCTCGCTTAGGCTACCTCGATAGGCTTAGCTCCCGCGAGGCGAAGAAAAGGGTAAACACGACGCCGAATATCCTAGAATACTCTATTATAAATCAAATTCTACTATTCTATTAGTAATACTAGCTTATAAATAGACTATTAGTAATATAATAGTCTAAGAAGCTTTAGTTACTACTAGAAAGCACTAGAAATCAATTTATAATCGATTTATAATAGAAAGTTCTATCGATTTCTAGACTATTCTATCGACTTCCATTACTTATAAATCAACGAACAATTAATAATACGCTTAGTAATCGTTCTAGAGGCTTTCTAATCTATAGATTCTTCTAGAATAGATAGCTTTAGTATATAATAACTACTATTCCCTCGTAGAATTCGAATTATCTTCCTTAGATTTATCGATCCTTTTACTATTATATCTATTATATCTATACCTATCTTACTACTCGCTTATATACTTATATACATCTCTATATATTTATAATATCTTCCTCTACCGGTTATCAAATAGCTACTAGTATAAATCGAGCGCAAAATAACCCTAACTATACGATTAATATCGACGATTTACCTCTTATCTTTAAAAAGGGTCTCTTTTCTAAGACTCTCGACGCTCCTAATACCGACCCCGATAGTCCTAGACTAGTTACTATTAAGTGCTTATATAAGGGCTACTCGTAAGTTATATAATTTATTCTAATATAAGATATAATACTAATACTACTATAGAAAAGTCTTTAAAGGGCAAAGAGTTAATCACTCTACGAGTAACTATATTACTTATTATAATGCTAATCATAAGGCCTTTAATATACAAAGACTCTTAATGAACTTAGATATAGAGTCTAGTAAGTTATATTCTTTATATATAAGATAATATACTAATTATTAATAGATACTTCCGACTTCGAAGAGACTTCTAGTCAAGGGAGTAGTAGTACGCAAGCTACTATTACTCAAGCCTTTAGCTTTAGCTCTTTAAGAGGCACTAAAAGGCCTGCCTCGCCTATTAAAGAGCCTTTTAATCAGAAGAAATATAAGCTTCTATTAATGCGATCTATTATCGAGAATAATCTATCGTTTAGAAGTATTATAAGTACTTCTTTTAGAGAGTTAATTCTCTATCTTAACGAGTAAGTCTATCTATACCTTATAATTATTATTATTAATATATTAACTTCTTAATAGGTAATCTCCTCTCTTATATAATAAGATATTATACGATTATTTAAGTAGTATCTATAAAGAGAGAAGAGATATAATTCAGAGTAATCTTACTCTGAATATTAAAGAGAAAGGCTATTTTTCTTTAACGCTAGACGCGTGGACTACTATAAATCAAGACGCTTATCTAGGTGTTACTATATAAGTTTTCTAATAATCTATTTAAATAAATATAATACTAATTATAATAGATACTATATAAATAGCGACTTTAAACTTAAGTTATATACTATAGCTATAGCTTACTTAAGCGAGCCTTACTCTGGCAAATATATGTATAAAGTACTAGCTAAGGCTTTAAAAGAGTACGGAATAGAAGATAGTATTATAAGGTATTTAATCTACTAATAATTAACTTACTTATATTAACTAATTATCTATAGTATTACTAGAGATAACGCTAGCTCGAACGATACTCTTCTTAAAGCCTTTAAAGAAGACTACGATCTAAAGGGGTTTAAATTTCAAGGAGATATAGCGTGCTTAGCTCACGTGCTAAACCTTATCGTTTAAGATATATTAAAGAATATAATTAAGGACGCTTATAGCGAACTTAATAATAGAGGAGATATTGCAAATATTAAGAATAATCGAGACAAAGAGCTTAATAGTAGTAAGTTAATTCCCTTATTATTTATAATAATAAGATATATACTAATTAAAATAGATATATCTTTATAGAAAAAGATTAGAACTATTATATTAGGGCTTAAGTACTCGGGAGAAAATAATAGAGCTTTAAAGAGGNCAGAAGAAATATAAGCTTCTATTAATGCGATCTATTATCGAGAATAATCTATCGTTTAGAAGTATTATAAGTACTTCTTTTAGAGAGTTAATTCTCTATCTTAACGAGTAAGTCTATCTATACCTTATAATTATTATTATTAATATATTAACTTCTTAATAGGTAATCTCCTCTCTTATATAATAAGATATTATACGATTATTTAAGTAGTATCTATAAAGAGAGAAGAGATATAATTCAGAGTAATCTTACTCTGAATATTAAAGAGAAAGGCTATTTTTCTTTAACGCTAGACGCGTGGACTACTATAAATCAAGACGCTTATCTAGGTGTTACTATATAAGTTTTCTAATAATCTATTTAAATAAATATAATACTAATTATAATAGATACTATATAAATAGCGACTTTAAACTTAAGTTATATACTATAGCTATAGCTTACTTAAGCGAGCCTTACTCTGGCAAATATATGTATAAAGTACTAGCTAAGGCTTTAAAAGAGTACGGAATAGAAGATAGTATTATAAGGTATTTAATCTACTAATAATTAACTTACTTATATTAACTAATTATCTATAGTATTACTAGAGATAACGCTAGCTCGAACGATACTCTTCTTAAAGCCTTTAAAGAAGACTACGATCTAAAGGGGTTTAAATTTCAAGGAGATATAGCGTGCTTAGCTCACGTGCTAAACCTTATCGTTTAAGATATATTAAAGAATATAATTAAGGACGCTTATAGCGAACTTAATAATAGAGGAGATATTGCAAATATTAAGAATAATCGAGACAAAGAGCTTAATAGTAGTAAGTTAATTCCCTTATTATTTATAATAATAAGATATATACTAATTAAAATAGATATATCTTTATAGAAAAAGATTAGAACTATTATATTAGGGCTTAAGTACTCGGGAGAAAATAATAGAGCTTTAAAGAGGTATATCGAGGCCTTAGAGATTGAAAATCCTCGATTTCCGTAACTCGGTAAGTTATTAATTTATTACTATTATTATTATTATTATTATTAGTATTATTATTATATACTAATACTTTTATAGATTAAAAGACTAGGTAGTCTTCGATAGCTAATATGCTAAAAAACTTCCTTAATATTTGGCTTACTATATCGGCTGTAATATCGACTTCGGAGTCTAAATCGTTTAAGAAGAATCGAGCTATATTACTTCTTAGCGATAGAGAGCTAGACTATATTAGGAAGTGCTTACGGATATTCGATATATTCGTTAAAGCGACTATAAAGCTATAGGCCGAGAAATACCTGACTATATACTACTTAGTTCTCGAAGTATATAAAATATATACTAAACTCGAAAACATTCGAGACGAGCTTAATCGCGTAAGTAATCCTTTATATTATTATATAATATACTAATTTAGATATATAGGAACTTTTTACCTCGGCTATTAATAAGGGAATCGCTAAACTCCGAAAGTATTACCCGAAAACCGGTATTACTAAGAGTAATAAAGCTATATATATTAGCTTAATTCTAGACCCTAGAATATAATTAGAGGGACTAAGTCTATTAGGACTTAGTAATCCGATTATAAGCGATATTAACGCTAAGCTTAAGGATAAATATAATTAGTAAGTTATCTTCTTATTAATTAATTAATATTATACTAATTTAATAGCTTATAAATCCAAGAGAATATAGAGCTCCTTATGCCTAATAGAGAGCCTATAGCTATCGATAATTACTATCTCGATATATATATTAACGAAGAAGAAGAAGAGTTCGACGAACTAGACTTTTATTTAGAAGAAAGAAGATCGAATTTCAAGGTAAGTTATTATATATCTATCTTATTTAATATACTAATATTATATATAGATTAAGCCTTTAGACTATTAGGCTATTAATAAGGATAAATACCTTATATTATCCTTATTAGTGCGGAAATATCTACAAATTCCAGCTACTTCGGCACCTTCCGAGAGATTCTTTAGCTTATGAGCTTTAATAATAAATAAGCTAAGAAATAGGCTTTCTAAAGATACTTTCGAAGAGATTAGCTTATTAAAAAGCTATGGTTTTATATTTGAAGAAGAAGAGAGAGAGGAGCTAGAGAATGTTAATAATAACCCTAATAATATCTTTTTTATAGATATAGATTAGTTATTTATATAAAGAGACTTATATATATTTTTATTCTCTTTATATATATTTTTATATCTCTTATCTAATCTAAAGCTAATCGATTATAATCAATAATTATAAAAAAACCTAATCTAATCAAAGGAAATTTTAAGCTAATCTAATCTAATCTAATTATAATCGATTATAATCGATTAAAATCGATTAGGTTGATTATTTTTTCGCACACTGTGCGTGGGAAATCATAATCGTGTAGATGGTGTGCTTTTTATATATAGGTAGAATTGGAAAACGCTGTCGCTGCCTCACGTCTTCTAGTGCGCGATATTCAGTCGCCTAGAATTTCATTCGCCAGGAATAATAGTCAACGATTTCTCATTTTCGTTTTGCGAGAATGATAAGTGAACGTTGGATCTGTATTCAGTACACAGCACAGTAGATGAGTTTCTTGAAGTCGCACTCCTTATCATAAATGACTTCTAAGGCTATCGAATGTTTAAATATATCTATTTTCGATCCCATTCATGCAAAGGTCACATAGGGGAAGAGGCTATTAATGACTACGGAAAAGTATATTTTAAACTCTCATAGTGTAAATATCCCAAGTTCAGACACCGAAATTCTATCAAGTCGTTGAATGCAAAGTCAAGCCCAAGTCATTAATTAAACTCTCGATGAAGTGAGAGCTGAAGACTTCAAAGCTGTGGGGGACTTTCCTGTAAATGAATGAAACATTAAGATTCATATATGAACCTGAATCTACTAAACTTCCGAACCTCGTGAACCTGCTTTAGGGCATTATCTTCTACTTCATCCGACACAAAACCAGGTCAACGTAGCATTCATTAGCTGTAAATCCTCTACAGTCTTTTTCAAAATTTTGGTTTCAGGATCCGGTCATTTTAATCTCTACGTGCTTCTGATGCCTTCAAATCACAGATGTACCGCAAAGAAATTCTTATATTGCAAAGAGATCGTCGTACAGTATTCCCGAACGGTGTAATCAAGAGGAACGTACTCAGCGCCGTGCATGAAATACTGGCGATCGGCAATGCACGTTATTGCACTGTAATTGGATAGACTCGTTCTATCTCGACTTCGGGTCTGGCATTGTACTATTTATCAGGTGTAGTAGAATTGAATGGAAAAATTGCCGTTAGTATGAATACGAGTATGACGCTTTATTTACGCCCTGTTGAAGACATCTCGCTTACCGGGGCACTAGCGTGTCCCGAGACCTGTCGATTGGGATTTGTAATCCGCATCTCTGTAGCTCGCTTGCAAGTATTTAATCCGCTTCCTCTGATGCGCTTGAATATTGGCTTTCATCTTATTGAAAAACCAATAGTCTTTATTTCTCCGCCAGACTGAGGCCAAGCTTTCGTATAGGCCAAAAGCGGGGTAGAGTGAACTCCTGGAATAACCACGCTACATCCCCAAAATGGCATCCCAATCCACCCAATCCATCGCTCTATCAACACTATCTCAATCTCCACCCTCCTCAGAGTCAACAAGAAACGTCTGCTTACCCCAGATTCCAAATACTTCGTCCAATTTTGATCCAGCAGCTGACGCTATCATCGCCGAATCTCGCCTCGCAGATGCTCAGGTTCCTGATGGCGGCTATGGCTGGGTTGTTATCTTTGCGTGTTCAGTTCTCACTTTCTGGTTCGTAGGAACCAGCTACTCATGGGGCGTGATCCAAGCAGCTCTCGTGGAACAGAAGCTCAGTAATCCTGCTGTTCTGAGTTTCGTGGGTGGTGTGACGGTGGCGTGTATATCCTTTTTTGCGTTGCTTAATGTGAGGGTTGTGAGGTTGCTTGGGGCGAGATGGACTGCAATCATAGGAGTGCTTGCTTTGGGACTGGGAGGGGTGCTGAGTGGGGTTGCGACAAAGAGTGTGGGTGGGCTTTTTGTGACGGCGGGTTTGGTTATGGGTTTAGGTTGTAGGTGAGTTGGGATTCAATACCTGCACTTATTGGAGATAAGAGGATGCTGATGTTTCATAGTTTGTCCTTTATCGTATGTGGATAAATTCTTGGACGCAGAGATCTAGTGGCAGGACTGACTCAATATAGGTAGTCTCTACTATCCCAGCACAATACTTCAACAAGAAGCGCGGCCTCGCAAATGGCATCGTCTACGCTGGTGGAGGATTAGGTGGAACAGTCATATCTTTTGCCATGAATGTCCTGATCCAGAAGATCGGTGTAGAATGGAGCTTCAGGATCATCGGCATAGTGACACTAGCTACCGGGCTTCCAGCTGCTTGGCTAATCAAAGAACGAGCCCCCATCAAAGCTACTAACTTCATCGAGTGGTAAGATATCATTCCAGCAGGGTTTTAAGACAGGCTAACCTCTTTGAAGGAGTTTGTTCAAGAACATTCGCTTCACAACTCTCTTCTTCGCCGGCGCAATTGCAACGTTCCCCCTCTTCGTCCCTCCTTTCTTCTTACCTCTCTATAGCTCATCGCTGGGACTGTCATCGTCTGCTGGCGCCGGTTTGGTAGCAGGTTTTAACTTCTCTTCTGCGATTGGTCGTCTTGTTTGTGGCTTCCTTTCCGATTGGATCGGACCTGTCAATTCGCTCTTGATCTCCTTGATCTTGAGTGCGCTGAGTATGCTGGTAATATGGCCTGTCTCGAATTCTTTGGGGCCATTGATCTTGTTCGTGATCGTTAATGGTGTTGCGAATGGTGGCTTCTTCAGTACCATGCCGACGGTTGTTGGGAGTGTATTTGGGAGTAGAAGAGTGGGTGTCGCAATGGGCATGATCGTAACCGGTTGGGCTGGTGGCTACCTGATGGTGAATCTCATTTCCGTCTTCTTGCTTGAATACAATTGTGCTAACCTGCAACAGGGAGCTCCTATCGCCGGTTATATTCTGGCAGCGTATGGTGGTGAACATAGCACGTTGAATGCTTATCATCCGGCTATCTTCTACGCTGGATCCATGGCGTTGGGATCGGCAATTCTAGTAGGTTCTGTGAAGGTTATGCTCGACAAGAAACCGTTCAAGAAGCTGTGAGGAAAGATGTAATAGGCGAGATCTCTTGGCCTTCGAAGATTGCTTGGCATGTGAAAGACGAGTAAAAGATACCCTAGGACCTTCAATATCTACATGGTGATAACAGTGTTAGTTTGCTTTGATCTGCTTCAGTCATAACTTTGCTTCACAGCATTCTCTTGATCAGGAGCGATTTCGGGTACCACTCCCGATTTCAGATTGCGAAATCTCAAGAGTTCTTTTTGTTGTAGATACGAGTAGATGTATTACCAAGAAAACTTGGGCTCAGTTTCAAACTGAATTGACTTGTGACCCTGCCTACCCTGGAAAATGGAGTAGCTGCTCTCATTACTGAAAGCCTTGTTTCGATTAAGGTGCCAATCTACAGGAAGAAACACCCATGAGCAACAAAACACATCGAGACTGTTACGACAGGATCAATAGTGCCTTCAGATAGAAGGCAACCAATCTACGGACTTTCATGTCGATCTATGGGAAGGGCGGGGACCACCATGGCTTCGAGGCGACCAATGCCGAAGAAATGTTTGCAGCATGGGATGAATGATGGCGAACCAACATAGACACAAACATATTAGAAGCCATTTTATGGAAATGTTCCTGTTAAGGGTTTCACTGATTCGACTGTGTCATTTTTGGCTTGTCCACGTTTTTGTCTCATTGTACGGTCGACCGATAACGCTACGTTTTACATGGCCATTGGAAAGGCCATACCATTGAACGGCTTCGCAAATCGTAGCACTAGGTGGACTTACGAATGCTTGTCGAAATTAAGAAGCAAAAGGTCCACGAGTGCTAGTGACGACGTCCAGTTTCACATGCTAGATGTACAAGCAGCCCTAGGAGGCCACTTTACCAGGCAGCTTTAGATATACCAGAATCTAGTACTCTAATTCAACATATAACAGATCGAGACTGGAGAAGCGATCAAGCGATAGTGCCTTTTTCAGAGTTTGTGAGAGACATGGTTTCATAGATACAATCTACCTTGTCTTCGGGTATGTATAGAAGCTCAGTTCAACGCATTCCTGGAAATTTACAAGTAGTATTTTGGTGAAAGGCCTCTCTGAGAGAAGCTGAAAAGATAGACCTGGAAGGACAAGATCGTTGGCTGCGGATTTCGGGCTAAGACCAGGAAAGTTCGTGTTTCATATCCATCGATGATTGATCAAAGCGAAGACAGATCACATGGATGACCCATTTCAATTGCTGATGCTTCCGCCGTGTCAACAAACAGGCTCGCTTATCGGTTGAAGGGAAAGATCAACAAGACCTGAAGTCTGGATACAAAAGGTGGAAAGCGACATGACATGTATACTCACAGCACACTAAGAATGATTCAGGTTTTAAGCGATCTCTGAGGAGCACTTACGACTATAACGAGGTCGAGGGCTTTTCTTGCGAAAATGAAGTCTCTAGCTGCGCCGAATCTGAGGGATATGCAGCTTTCTATAAATATGGTCAGAATGCGCTAAATACAGAACATACGGAACTCACTTAGACGGTATAAGCCCTAGCATTCAAGGATGGTATAAGTAAGATAAGTACTTCCTAAATCAATCTTCGCGTTCCAGGCAGCATGATAAATCAAAGAGATAATAAACATTGGTTTGAGACTGGAGGAGGAATCAAGAGTCCGTTTGAGCGGGCGACCCGAACGTCTGGCGCGTGCACGCTTCGAAGTGGAAGTCGCGATGTCGCGCTCCAGGCAGCTGCGTGCCTACCTTGGTAGTCTTATCCTCAATGACAACTTCACAACACGGCAGATATCATCTGCCACTTCAGATTGTCGTTCACAAAAGGCGTGCCCAGAAGTTTCGCAAGGAAATCTCATCTATCGTGGCAAAGTTGCAATCCTAACTTGGTGTCAAGCAGTGCGGCGCCGACTTATTACCCCGCCAACAGTTTACCCAAGACAACAATAGAGTGACGCCTCTACACGGTTTCGCAGAGCTTGGAAAACCAAAAAGCAACCAAATACAACACTTGTGACCATAACCCTTCATCAAGCACCGAACCGTCCTCAGGATTTTGCGAAGCCACCATTATTCAGGTTCCATGATCAACAAACTCCACCGCCTCGAAAACCCCTGCCACGATCTCATCTCGAGTGATCACAGCGCCCAACGACCCTCTGGCGACAGCTTACGGAGCCTTCGTCGGGCACTCGAAGATACATAGTGGTCCATCGGAATTGACAGCAGATATGGCCAAAAACCAGACGGAGGACATTGATGAGGCGGAGGAAGATCGCATGTTGCGATTACAACTGCAGCCAGATTCCGACAGCGAGGACACGGCTGGAAAGAATGTGAAGCAGGGACCTAAAAAGGAAAACTCTACTGCTGGAGCGAACAAAAGTCCGGGGCACAAGAAGAGAAAGTCTGATGCGAGAGACCATTTGAGTCCGGAACAAAAAAAGAAGAAAACTAAGGCTGCAGAAAACATGAATCCGGAACCCATTAAGGGGAAGGCTAAGGCTGGAGGAGTTAAGAAACCGGAACCTAAGAAGATGAATGCTGAAGCTGCAGAGAATAACAATCAAGAACTCAAGAAGGCGAAAGACAAAGGACATACCCAGTGGTCTCCAGAAACAGATTTTCCAGAAGATAGTGGTGTTCCAGCGCGAATCCGAGGAGAGCGGAAAGCTGCTTATCAAGTCCAACTTTTGGTGCAGTGGAAGAATTACCCCGAGGAGAAAGACTGGACTTGGGAGTTAGAGAGTGAGTTGAAACAAAGTACGCCACACATCGTCAACGCTTGGAAGACGAAGAGGGGTAGCCAGACGACAGATTCCGAAGGGATGATCGAGCACACAGTGGAGAAGATACTGTCAAAGAAGATGTACAAGGGCGTGGTGCACTATCTCGTCAAGTGGGAGGGGTATGAGAAAGTCAAAGATCGAACTTGGGAACCATGCGATAGGCTGAAGATCGATGTTCCTGAGATTGTCGAGGAATACGAGAGTAAGGGAAACGGGAACAAAAAGTCGAAGAAGTGATTGATACCCAAGCGATGTTTTGCACTAGCGTTGCTATTGTTTCCAGAGCTTTTCTATTTTGCATCTTCCAAGTGTGTCGCATTAGGCATTTGTATTACATCATTCATGAATGCTTTGCATCTATGAGAAGCTTGAGTCCTTTGTTGCCCTCTACCACTACTGCTTTGAGACGTTTGTTCCCTGGTTCAATGACAGAAACATGATATCGTCAGAGCCCAAATTTCATCTTCGCATGATTGCTGTCGAATTGGCCATTAATCCATTTTGTCTATTCCCTTCCCAGGTGAGAGTGTTTCCATCCTCTCTTTCGACAGATCTTGTAGCTGACCGCGACACGCAGGATCCCACACAAAGAACTTCATCAGCAAATCCCGCAGATGTCGCCAGTCCGCCCACTACACCATCGAGATCAATGCACGTCCTTCTGGTACCCAGGCTTTGGAAGGCCGACTTACCGCCAATTTCGTCGACAGATCCACCAAGCTCAACACTTGATCCATGAAACTCTACAAATGGTAGCCTTCTCCAACCAGAAGCGACCGGAAGATCTCAACGACGATGTTTTCCCATTCGAATCCCTCGCCTGCCTATATTTTTTCGAATCTATAGATGAAGAGCTCGGTCTGTGACCCTTTGTACTCCGACACCAAAGAGGTGTAAACAAGTGTTATGAGAAACAAAGATTCATGTAAGTGCCGCCGTCGACTCCTGTTGAACTCTGTTTCTGGTATGCAAATCGACTCATACAAGCCTGTATCTATACGTTTAATAGTCTCGAATACCTCGAGGCGCTCGTCCTCACTTACTTCCGTGGATCGGACCACGGTAGTCGTAGTATGCAGTCGATCGAAGGTGCATAGGAGCTCTTGGTAGAGATCATAGCGGGCAGGCAGATAAGCGAGAAATTCTGGAGGAACGCCTTCTGGACTGCTGCGTAACCGATCCCAATACGGTGTTGTTTCAAATCGTCATTTGGAAACTATGTTGCAGCTTCCTGCGTAGTCAAACCTGGAGGAGTAAGAAGACGCCAATGGCCAAGACTCGGATACTAATATCAGTGTATGAATTTGTATATAGGTAAGTCCTTTTCTCGGAGGCTTTGCAGCCCACCTCCATGTGTGAGCATCGTGGCCAGGCCGTCCACTTCGTCATTGGTCCGTCACCGTCAGATTTCAAATACACGGGCCGATGCTCCCAGAATGTACCGTAATCAAACTGAGGTATGCTCATGCAGTCTCCAAACGGGCATTGGTCGAATTTCAAGGAGGCTCACTATCCGTATTGAAATTCTTCGGGCTCCCATACATAAGCTAACACTGCTGATAAGCAACCATTCCTCGGATCTCGAGGACAAGTACATAACAAACCTCTAACATAGCAAGCAAAGTTATTGAGACCAGACTCTCGCTCCAGCGATCAGGTTGCCAAACTGACAACATCTTGTTCACCAGAGAAATTGCTGTCTGTTGATGCGTGAGGCCATCTACTGAAATTCGGAGCTCTCGTGAAGCGGCTACATGATTTGCAGCCGTCGCCATAATGGCATGGAACCCCGATGGTCTATAGAGTCCGACGTCAAAGACAAGCTTCGTGATGGGCTGGAAACCCGCACGATTGTCACCTACGAAGCTCAACGGACCCTGTCCAAAGAAGACTTTTCAATAACTCAGTACAGGTCTGGGAAAGTCGAGATTTGGCTTACGATGGCTCCTTAATTCTCGCTTGTTTGGGCACAATTTCACTGGAAAAGTAGCATACGGATCATGTCCTAATGTCTTTTGTAATACCATGCCCTGAAGCAAAATCCTGCCGATTGCTTCATCAAATTCACTTGATTCACGAGGCTGAGATGCTAGGCTACCTTCACAACATTCGAGATCGCTTTCTCTTTCGATCCGATATTTGCGTTTCGCTTAGGTGTTTGGCTGACCTCACTACCACTGTTCAGGAGTAGCTGGGCTTGAGCAGCTTTCCTCCTGAAGCCTCTCGTCACATGGGCTCGAGCACATTTTCGAGCTCCCACGTCGTCGTGCGGTATCCATTCGAAGCCTTGAAGTTCGTGTACCGGCGGCACTCTCTTTTCCTCAGTGAGTATTTGAGAACGGCACGCAACATCGCTTGGTGCAAGTCCTACCAGAATCACGTCAGCCTTAAGGGCACCTGAATATAGCCAGATCAGACCCTTCCCAGACGACTGAATGTAAACCGCCATACCTTCAAGCGTGATCATTCCCTCCACTCGGTATTGAAAATCTGATACTTCGGCGTCTTCAATCGTGCAGTGGACTATAGATCGAGGCCCAAACCCAACAATAACCCAAATAGGTCCCTAATGAAAAACGGGAATTCGGCGGAAAAAACTGACTGCGATGCCGCTCGTTTGCATGAAAATGCTGAGCTGCACACCTGATCTCACAAAATGCACCGTGTAAAGTCTTGTCGTCCTAGCAGCTGGTGGATAAGTGGGTACGCAAGAGTCAGCGCTAGCTACTTGGGGAGGATGCGGATTGTCCTTGATAGGCAATTTAAGGACGAAGTTCTCTTACAGTAAATGCATATTTTCTTCCGTTTCTATTCATGCCGTTTGTCGTTTCTTGCATTCTGCTAGCGATTTGACTCCCGTGTACTGACCGTGAATCGAAAGGGTACTTCATCAGAGAAGATACCCTAATTCCACTGGGCCAATTTGTTCCCTGTATACCGTTGGTATATCATCTTATGTTACCCGCATAAAACAGCTTTTGTTACTGTATGCCTTCCATTGAATCTGGCTATCGGGATGGGCTTTAGTGAGTGTCGATGCTGTGGTTACGAGAGTCCGAATGAGACATTACTGCTTGCTATAATGAGAGCATTGTCACTGCTATCTTGCCATCTCGCGATGCGAAGAAGCCGCATCCGAGCAAATGTCCGAAGCCGCATAGACGTCTGGGACTTGAGTTTCCTCGAGAACACGAGAGTACGGATATCTCTATTCGTATCGCCATATGTCAAAGTAAAAAGTTCATTATGCTTGTCGGAAAATGCATCTCTCATTCCTGATATCGTATTCTCTGTGTTTCGTGTCCTTCATCGTTCATCATTTACATTGCGTTCTTCTATCTTATGAACGGAAGGATAAGTTTTGAAAACATACTTTCCATGCGGCATGATGGCACAGCCTTCAATACACATCGCACCTCAGCTGGAGCTACGAAAAATATCGATCGGAATGTCTTTGAGCTATGCAAAAAAAAAACTTCTTCCAAATATCCCCCCGACCTCGTCCATCAATGATATTCCGTCATTCTCAGTCCGCTAAATCCTAAGTCCACAGCAGCAATTCGTTACCTGGTGTCAGAAACCCACAGCTTTACATGAAATCTTCTCAACGCCCCATATGAACATAACTTCTCGCTCTCAAAAAAGCTATCGTTCACACGTCGAATCGTCAAATAATTGTACAGAAGCTGAGTCGCTATCTCTCGGGTCGTCGATAGTGGACGAGAAAACAGAGGAGGTGAATGCGGCTGCGTGCCATCAAGAACCACTCTGCGATGTCCTTGACTCTTTCACAAAACACACGTTTCTCTGGGTCTGTGTCTGGGTACTCGATACCTGCCCTATTTTAAACTCTGGTCATCATTATAAAATATCACGGAGGATCTTTTAAACGTTACAACAGAACATAAAAATATGTAGAAGCTAATACCCTCCTCCAGAGACGGCGTATCCAGAACCGCAAAGCACAGCGCCCCTTCCCCCTCCGGCAGAAAAAGTACGTCGAGTCTCTAAGGAAAAATCTGCGCAATTTGATTATGATTACGGGGAATTGCAGCGGAGGTATGGTAGTTTGAGTATTGGGTATGAGAGAGATCTCAGGTTTCAAGGTAGGCTTGTGAAGAGGGAAGATTGTGGTGAGGGGTTAGAAGATGGTGAAGGTGACAAGGACGACTGGTGATCAAAGAAGAGATGGGATGACCTCGATAGATTGGATTACTGCTGATCGCTTGAAACTTTAGCAGTGTGAGGTGGAAGAAGTGATGAGTGATGAGAGGTAATAGTCTGCTGTGCAGTTCTTGGATTTCTTAATGTGTATTTCTGCCAGGCGTTTGGATGGCTTTGGGAGAGCTGGTGGTAGGGGAGCTTTAGAGAAAATGCTGGATTCTCCGCTTGTTTGTCCTGTTACATCCATTTTTTTCTGTATACTAGGATTCTGTAGGATTTTTTTCATCGTTGAGTCGAAGGTTGTATGAATGACGAGTGTTCTCTCCGAATTTTACAAAGATTATTATCAACTTGCCCGAATTTTCGCCACGATTCTCTGTGTTGTGTTTTGTCTTTCTCAATTATCCGCTAATGTTTTTATCTCAATCCAGTCGAATCAGTCATTTCTTGAGCAGACGTTGATGAGCAGTGTGGAACAGAACATGGAGGTCAGAGCGGCTACACCGATAATCAATTCAACAAAGGCACCACAGACTGCTAATTCGCGGCGTTATTAAATAATGGTTCTATTTCGAACAGCTCATACTGGTAGATAAACAAAACAAGTATCCCAAACTATGCAATGTCCAAAACCACCATTTCCGAGACTGCACTCATCCAACTACATCATTACACTTTTCGCGTCATTCATACACCATCCACCTCCTCGTTTCCGATCCAGAAGGGTTACTTAGATGACAGCAAGGACGGCAATACCAGCAGCAAACAAGGACCCAGCACCAACGACAAGTTGACCGGCAGAGTTACCAGTGGTCTGAGCGGGACCGGAGCTGGTAGTGGAGCTTGGAGATGAAGTAACTGACGAGACGCTAGCGCTAGAAGAGGCTGAAGCAGCGGATGTAGATGTGGATGAGGCAACAGTGGTTGTGGTTGGAGTAAAGGTGGATGCTACGCTAGAAACTGACGAAATCACGCTGGAGACCGATGAAGCAACAGATTCTACGCTAGAAACCGATGCAATGACGCTGGAAACTGATGAGGCAACGCTGGAGACTGATGCAACAATGCTCGAGGCGGCGGACGAGACAGAAGCCACAGCGGATGAGGCTGGGCCAGCTGCGAGGACTTTGGCGCAGTCGGCTTGAGCAGCACTCAAGACAGCTAGGTGCTATGTTAGAAGGTGTTTTCAGAGAGCCGATATTGAAGAAACGTACCGAGTGCTTGATCACCGCATGAGGTGAGCACACAAGACGTGGCAGCGGTAGTGATAGCAGACTGGTTGGCTTCCTCGCATTGGCACACAAGATCGGTGGCTCCGCACTTCGTTGCTGAGGCTACGCCATCAGCGATACATTTCGTAGCACATGCTGGGATTTGAGCTTGTGCAAGGCCAACGAGGGCGACGAGGGCAATGGCAGAGAATGAATATTGCATCTTGGTGTTTGTGGGCTGTGTTACGGGCTGTGTTAACGACTGGTATTGTGGAAACGAGCGTTGGTGGATTGACAGGTGCTTTGGATTGAGAGTACTGTGAGTAGTAAGATGCTTGAAAGAAGAAAGTAATTGAATGGCGAGAGAACTGATTATGTACAGATGTGAGATGAGACCGAGCTGCTCGTGGTCACCAAATATTGTGGCACATAAGCCAACAAAGCCCCTTTGTGCACGACGCCGGACCTGAGCCGTGTCCAAGGAACAGATTCGATCAGTGCGAATGTGTGCTTGTGCTCCGTGATGAATACCAATAGGAAGAGAGTCTTAGAGACCAGACTTGGTTAGTGATTGGTCATATCTAGGATCGCGCGGAGAATGCTGTCTCTTTCATTTCGCTACTGGCTGAGAGGCGCCTAATCTTCATACAGTGTGTTTCGACACTCATATCACCTTGACAGTCCTAGATCCGGTTTAGTAGACCGTTGAGAAAAATCCTGCGAGGAATAAGAGATATGTCATTATCAGCCCCTACTGCGGAGACAAGGGCTGAAAGAGCTAAAGATTGTGAGGGCGGCAAGTTGTCTTACTGTTCGGGATTGGGGAAGAGTAAGACAATTTGCAGATTCCTGTCTCACGAAGGATCAAGAATAAATAGGTCACTCTACGAATTCGAATTTATCTCAGCTTCCATTTAAGTCTTACAGAAGCGAAGAGCAAGTTTTCGTTGCACGTTTGGATGTCTTTGACGTGGACATTTTGAATGTTATCCAAAAACAATAACGCGGGCCACGAACGCAGGAACAGCTGGATGACCTAGTGGCAAAACCTGCTTCTCCGAGATCCTGATATATGCAGCTGTTAGCTCAGTGGCGTAGAAGAAAGCCTTCACAGGCGCGGAGGCACTCGCCCTTTGGCAGGCCGTCAGAGGTTGCATCCTTTCGGCTGGGGCCTCCAAGTAGCTTAGTCGACGTCTGGGGTACCACAGGGTTCCAGATTTGATTCTGGGGTAATGGCGCCAATAGATCAGCCATATCCTAGGACCGAGGTGCTTGTTTATTTTGACATCTGATCCCGATCATTATTTGCATGGCGAGAATGTGGTAGTACGACGAGGAATACGAAGTAGTGCGCACTTCACATGTTTTGTTCAATTGTTTTGTTCGGTTGTTTTTCGACGGCGCCCCTTACGCGGGAAGTCTAATTAATTCAGTCCTTACCTAAGGGGCACGGCGGGAACGGTGCTGTATATGATCGGTAACTAGCGTTCTCGAGTTTCAATTGGCAGTTTTTGTCGAGTTGCTCAAGAACCACAGCCACTTGTCCAACTTGTCAATTTACCAATTAAACCCATAAATGATACGGCATCATTCCCGAGTCAAAGCTCACGCGAAAACAACTTCATCTCCGCTTCCAGACACGAGAGCTTCGCCAAGTAAGCAGCACAATTCGGAGTCGGGGATATATTTTGCAAACAAAAGATGATTTGTCGCAGAAAGTTGGCAGCCCTTCCAATCCCATAATTTTTCCAATTCCCTCAATTTCCATGGTTCATTACGGAGGCCCAACCCGCCTGTCTTCTCATGCACAGTCACTCGTTTGAGGCCAGGCTCCGGGAAAATATCTGGGCGGCGAAGCGAGTTTACAGAGGAAGCAGGTTAGCGCATGCTTGTATTTCAAGATTCTTGACACCTCCCTTGTATGCCTGAATGTGGATCTTCTTCGAAATGACTGCTGGGGTTTTTATAGGCAATTCTATGCAATGCAACGTCAATGACATGCGATCCGATGATCAAATTGGGAATGTGTGACACAAGCCAGATCGCATATATGTAGTACGAAATCATCCGAAATTGGGTCAGGCTTTGAGGGCTGTGCCATGAGTCGGAATATGATCTATCACCAACTTCAAAGTTGTTCTTGTCCAGTTGTCAGCATATTTGTATTTTTGTAAAGTCGCATTGACTAGTTGTACCTCTCCGATCAGTGTCCAGGAATTCAAGGGAATATCAAGCGCTGGTCATCACAAAACTCTCTGAATATGTATAAGTCCCTTTCTTTATCTTCCCCAGAGTCTTCACTTTGTCTCAAATATACCTCCCCGTCGTACTCGTACATGTCAGCATTTCCTCCTTGTGCCTCTTTTTGTTTGAAGAAAATTGTCGATTTTGCAAAAAACTACGATTCACATTGTCAGCAAGAAACAAGGATGAAGATTTAAATGAATGCAGCTGGATGTTTTGTTTTCGTTCCAGTCTTCATTCTCTCTATACAATTTCGGGTGGCTGAAACGCTGCCGGCTCCTTCGCCGATATTTTCATTCATGGGCTCGAATTTGTGACGCATATGGAGCCGCTGGGTGAAGCTACTACGAATGGTTCTCGGATACTGGCATGAGCTAGGAAAGTACGTCAAGTCAACCTTACAATTTTGAATCCTGGAACGACATGAAAATCTCTGGATGTCTAGTGTTGAGCCCAACATGACTCTCAAATTATGCCTGATGCTTCCACATGTCAAAGAATCTGGGTCTCAGCCCTAGCTTTGTAATATTATCTTTCGGTGCTGATTTTTGCAGAGTCTTTTGAACTAAACATCATCCAGCACGAATAAACTGGACCCAAATATGATCAAGTATAGTCACGTGACAAAATATCAGGCCCGGATCAGAGTGCGCAGGGAAACGACACTTGTCTTTACGGACTTTGAATTGATATGCAATATTTCTGAACAGCATCTGCAACCTAGTGTATTGAATATTCTTCTATCATTTCTACTGGTCGGGTGTTGGTGAAGGCAGATCTTTCACTTGCCTTGAGCATCTCTCCCGTGTGAGACTAGGCGGGAAGGCACCTGCTCTCGAAAATAATCGTCTGCCTGCTCGAGCACGGAAACAGGTGCCAATCTCGCAGTGAACTATTCAAACGGCAAACGCGAAAAGTGTTTCACTCTGCGGTGGGTTGTGATTCTTTGTCAACTGGATCGATATAAATCTTCCTCTTCCCTTCGATTTCTACTCTTCTTTCTTTTCATCAGATTCCATCACTTCTGCGTGACACATTTCAATTAACCAGCACCCAGATCAAGTCATACAGTTTCGATCTCGCGTTTATCCCCTCCCCTTTCCTTCATCCATCGTATCAGTCGATCAATTCCGTACCAAGCACTCTTTAAGCCGGTCGTCAACATGGCGATCGTCGTCACTCCATCAAGTTCTATTGAGATCCCAGTCCTACCGATAAAATCTGTCGAGGACTTTATTCCTCATCTTGCCAGAAACCCTGATAAGCCCATTACAGCCCTACTTGAGCCCTTCAAGAAGTTTGAGAATGAACTTCGGAAGGTCTATGCCCAGCAACCAGAACATGAATTGGTAACAGGAGGCAAGAATGTCAACCTTGTTCCTGTCTTTGCGGGCTACCAACAAGAACTCAAGATCCGTGCCCGATCATTGAAGACTGAGTCTACGGATGAGAAATCCAAGTAAGTATTCATGAGTCTGCTGGTGGATGGCAAGTTTATCAGGCTCACACATTGCAGATTCATCATGCCCCTTAGCAATACTGATAGAAAACTCAATGGCTCTCCTGCTGTCGTCTCATCTCTTAAGGACTTTCAGAAGAACTTCAACCTATTCTCCGAATCTTCTCTTGCAGACCTCGATTGGAAGAATGTCGTTGTAGCTGGTTCGGCCGTAACAACCGCTCTTTTGGTAAGTATTGGTGAAGCCTAATCCTCTTCCTTCCCTTCTTCCAAATTGTCAAGGTTTTCCCGCGACCTGTCTTATCCTCTCTCAAAGATGGTTTCCAAAGTATGATTGCTGATCTCCACGTGTACAGCCTGTACCAGAGAAGTGGGCTGGGAGCAAACGAAGCTTGAGAGAGTACTATCATGAGCACCTTGCTCAGACCAGCGATGTAGATCTGTTCATCTACGGTCTCAATGAAGAGGCTGGTCTGGAGAAGATCCGCCAAATAGAGGACATTCCAGAGGATCACTCCGAAGAGCCAGATGTCTACGATATCGATATTATTGCATGGGACTACGGTCTTTCGCCACTACATCTCGCCATTCTAAATGGACATGTTGAAGTCATCGAGCTTCTTGTTTCGGAATATGGCGCTGATGTGCTCCTCCCAGTGAAGCTCATGCAACCTGGAACCAGCAACGCCCGTGGGGCTATCATGTCAATTTTGCTTGCCTTGTCGCTCCCTGCCAAGAAGGGCAAACAGATCGTCAAGTTGCTCCTCAAACTCGGTGCGACATCTGCTCAGGCGGACATGAATCACTGCAGTGTTTTTCACTAAATTGTCAGAAAAGGTCGAGATGATATACTTGATATCCTTCTTGCTGAGGACATTCCGAGAGCTCTGAGTGTCGTCGACGAGGTCACCCAAAGCCAGTGGCACCAAAATGGAAATTCTCCTCTGATAACCGCAATCTGTCAGGAAAATCCAGACATGGTGAGAAAGCTTCTGGCTCTGGGTGCAAAGCCAGAAATCGATTTTGACAGCTGGGTCATGACATACCTTGCGCAGAATACCCATGCAAGGAATTTCACCCCAGAACAGACAAGACCTCAGTATGAGAATTCCACCACGCAGCCTATAATCGCAGCGGCTATCAAGAATCTCGGTCAAACTGTCCAAGATCTGCTCGACTTTGGCGCTAATCCCAAAGTCCTCGAGAAGAAATCATACAACATCGTTCGCAACCCCCGACATAGTTCTTATCGGGTTGGTCAGTCCGTGCTTGACATTATTCAAGCAGAGTTGAAGCTTTTAAAAGAGTACGTATCCGTTCACATCCCCAAAACTCTGCACGCATGAAGTGCCTTGATTTATTTCCTTTACTGTTGAAGCTGACCTTGAACAGCTGGAAACCAATGGACATGTCCAAGAAGCCCGAGACTCTTCGCGTAGAGAGCACGTATACCCGTGGCCTCAAAGCTTATTCGTATTGGTCTGCCCAGATGAACTTCCTGGCCCGCAAGAGAGAGAATGAGCAAGCCTGGGATGACTGGAAGAAGAAGACTGAAATTCAGGAGCCTGGTATGGAGGAGAAACAGGCCGCAATTCGAAGACTCATTACCGAGCTCGAGGTTGCCGAGGAAGCCCTGATCGAAGCAGGTAGTAAAACATTGGCCGAAATGTACCCCGGGCTGCCCAAAACTCAAGAGAGGATATCTTTTAACCTCTTCGACCGCCGCAATCACCCAGCCGTTCCCTACAAAACATCTTTGACCTTCGCCGTTCCAGAACTCAACCATGCCAAGAAAGATGGGTACTTTCGATTATTCGAAGCTGCCTGGGATAATGATCTGCATACCGTCAAGATGATGACACTGGCTCCTTGGCAATGGAAAGAAGGCTCTCCAATCGAGTTGCCTCTCAGAGTCGCCATCATGGACGGCAATGGCTTCAGTCCTTTCTCTATTGCTGTTCTTAGGGGTCATTACGATCTCGCCAAGAAGATCGTCGATATTTGTATGGCCCAGTATCACAAGGACGATGGTCTCACTTCTCGACAGAGATGGACCATGAGGACAGGAGATAGCGATGATGAGTATGATTCTGATGGCGACTATCACAACAATCGAGTCTTTCCCATCTATTCTGAATTTGTCAATGATAGATTCACAGTGGACAATCTTGGAGAAGTGTCAAATATCGTCAACAGCATTGTGTTACCATCTGAAATGATCGAATGGACATGTATGCCACAACGTTTTCTCGACACCCCCAGAAATGATCTAGCAACTCGAAGTACACTTCTAGAGCATGCCGTGCTCTCGGGCAATATGGAGCTGCTGAAGTTCATTATAGGCATCGGTGCGGAACAAAAAGCACTCACTGCTGAAGATGATGATGATCAGACTTCATATACCATCAGTCAATCAGTCTTCTTTGCGGCAATCAAGAAAGGAAGAACAAGCATGCTTGCTGAAATGATCAAGGTACGTCAAAAAGCACATGCTTCTTTCCTGAGAACGAAATTAACAAATGGTAGGCTACCGGTGTAGGCATTCCACTGAATGCACTTGTTCGGAAGATTGGAGTTGAGATCAAGACGAAATCAAGACTCTATCAGGGCTTGAGTGTTGGAGGCAAGAAGCGAGCAGATTGGGCACAAGCACCTGGCGGTGAGTTAAAGGTTATCGAGGAGAGAGTACCACCGCTTCTTCAGGCGGCGCGCTTTGGGAGTGTCGAATCTGTCGAATGGTTCATGAGCGACGCTCCTCTACGACGATACAACGAGTTTGCTGAAGCCAACAAACACGACAAGAGAATTAAGACATTGACAGACTCGAAGAAGGGGTTTGAAAAAATCATCAGTAGCTGGATGAATGCAAAGAGTACGTATTTCCTTTCCGGCCGGACCAACCATCAAGGGCTTTACAAATGAAGATGGATACACCGAACCTGAGCTTCAGGCGAGCCGCGAAATTTTCTACAATTTGAGAATTCAACAGATGCTAACCAGCAACAGGTGAATTGGTGATTCATTGCGCGATCTTGTCTAAACCCTATGGAAGTCGAAGCCAAAAGAAGTACCTCGCTCTAATCAAGCAGCTCGTCTCTGTAGCTCCAGAGACTGTCAATTAGAAGTCGTCAGAGGGACTGACCCCTCTGCACCTCACTGTCCTCGCCTGTGAGCCAGATGTCATCTCGATTCTTCTTACTGCCGGCGCAAATCAACGACTCCGCGACAAGGTCGGCAGAAATGTTGTACACCACATGCTTGCTCCGAAGAACGATCTAAGGGTTAACACTAGCGTCAAGAACTTGGAAGAGATGATCATCCTATTCGAAAAGCATGCTGTCAAAGACATGATTCTCGAACGCTGCACCGAGAGACCAGGAGCATTGACTCCATTGGCATATTACATGGCGAAGAACCAAGGAAAACATCGAAAGCCCGATATTGTCAGTGCCCTATCGCATTTCTCCAACGGAGAAGACTTGACGATGATCAATGGCGAAGGAGACTTGCCGCTTCATACTGTACGTAACCCTGATCATGACGACTTCGCTAGCAAGAAACGAACCATGCTAATTTCATCAAGGCTGTCAAGCAAGGAATGAGCCAATTAACATCATTTTTACTGTCCCTCAATCCTAGTCTCCTCTACCGCGAAAATGCCATCGGTCGAACACCGTTCGAATTGGCTCGCGAAATATTTACCTCCTCCCAAGTCGAGGACCCTATCTCGATGCCCAGTGCTAATATATCTTACCATGCTGGATCCACTGACTACGATCACATCACGAACATACATCCATTTAGATTTGTCGTCGAGGGTCCCGAAGAAGAAGAGAGCAAGAAGCGCACTTGGGAGATTTGCGCTGCTGCTGATAAGGAGATCCGAGAGGCTAACGATGGAGAGGGCAAGAGGAAGAGAAGGCTTGTGTCCCTATTTGAGGCAAATGAAGTCGCAAAGCGTGTTACTAGTTTGAAGCGAGGATATGGTGGTAGACAGATTGCTGTCAACGAGTGTTTAATTGGTGGCGAGGAAAAGACAGACGTTGTTTCTGAATGGATGATCACCTTGTGATAGAACTGGCCGGGTGCAATTGTGCTTCTTCGGAGCGACGAGGCGGAGAGTTCTACGGACCGATTTGCTGCCAAGGGTGCTCATTTATTTCTCTCTGGTTGCCGTCACTATGTCGAGAAATTTCAGATCGCCATTGCTGCCGCTCTTTTACAATTGGCTTTCAACCTTGGGATGAATAATAATGGTGCTAGATTCATGCTATTAATGGACAAGTTCAGATTTCTTGTATACGCGATTCTTTCAATTGTTGACTGAAATCTCGCTTAGAAAAGAGGCTAGTCAACCTCTGCGAGATGATGTTGCAAATTACTTCATGGACCCTCCTCCACGAAGATATCTGCGACAGCTCGTGAGAACTTTTCTCGCCGAACTGGAGGCCGTCATGTAGGTGGCAATTCGAAACATAAATTACATGTCGCTAAAACAAGAAGATAATCAATGATTGTCTTGAATTCACTACCAGTATATCAATGCTCAACAAGTTTGTTTTGATCACTAATGCTTCTGTCAGATATACTCCGAGTTCATCGAGATGACGAGGACTTACGGAAGCTTCATGTTGGGCATGAACCATGTGAGGATAAAACTAGATACCATAGTTCCCACTGCTGTATATGTCATGTATCTAATAACATTCGAGTACTAATTGTATTGTCATGATTACTGAAATCACTATTTGCAGGACTCAAGGTCGAACTTACGGCAGCATTGATGGCCTCTTTCTCTGGGGTCACCCATTTCGGCACAGCACCTGTGATACAATTATACAAACCATCGATCAGGCCATGATCCGCACCAGCACCAAGCTGTTTGGCTAACTCATATTTCAGCGCATTCGTATATATACCTCCGGAAATAATTGCTCCAATACTCGATCCAGGAAAGTTACAACACAAAATCAAGGCAGTGATCTGCGCCAGCTTGGTCATGTGGAACCTGGATCTGAGCCGAAACAAGCGTGCCGATCAATATCACTTCACTGCCGAAACCTTTAGGCAGTTGCACAACGAAGAGTTCCCCGATTCAATGTTCAGCTCCTCGAAGTCGTACCATGACGCCGTATCCGACGAAGCGCATTTTCACGGCGAAAATGACGAGCCATTTGTAGCGACAGGGTTTTAACATCACAACACCGCCGATTACGCTGGAGAGAGTCTGCATTACGCCGTTTGCAGTCCGAAGGAATATTGCGTCTCGAATGGAAAAGCTGGTTGAATGAAGAGAGAGCATAGGTTGTAGACGTAGACGGTTGTGTTGTCAAGCTCATACATCAACATCAACATTCCGATTCTGTTGTTTATATTCGTCTTCTATATTTATTGAGTACCTGACCCAGCCGCCACGATCTACCATCCTCTCTTTCCCCATACTGCTTGTGCTGCCTCCACTCTTGCACCACCAGATTCGAGATCTTGCCCAATGGCTACATCAATCTTGGGGTGGGCTCCTACTTCTACATCATCCTTCTCACTTTTCGATGTCTCGCCTTCTATTACTGGCTAGCTTGGCGAAGTTTTTTTTGTTGTCGTCGTCGCCGTTTCATGTGTGTGAACGGCAACAGGTTGGAAGGCCTTACTGATAGTATTCAGAAATCTCATGGCAAAGGCTTCGAGACCTTGAAATGAAGTGATTAAGCTCTATATATGAATTAATTGAATTGCATACGCCATAAAAGGTATAGCATCGATAAGCTGTATTTGGGTCTTTGACAGCAGTAAGTTGTTGTGTACTGACAATCAAAGCACCGCCAATCGCTTGATCGAAATATATGTCCAGATTATCTGTGAAGTTTATGATAAGAAGGAGAAGTTACGGCACGATCGTCCGGGGGAAGGTGGACACGAGCGTCGGTGATATCTTCAAAGGCGGGGTGAGACTGGGGAAAGTTGAATTGTTACGTAGAGTTGGGTGAAGCAAGTGAAGGCGAAGTAATAATAAGATATACGTTTGGACTCTAATGTCTATTGATATGGCTTAGCGATTCTGCAAAGGATTGAATAGAGACGATGCTTTAGAGCAACTTTGTGCTATCTATTAGTAGTGACGCTGTAGATCACAATCAAGATCTGGATTTTGGGACTGGGGGTCTCACTACAGTGGCAATCGAAGCACGACCGAAGTTGGGTTCATATCCTGATCTTTAGGCGTCTCCTTTGCTTTTCAAATCCCAATGAGGGTCACAGACGACTTTGTGAATCATAGTTTTAGTATTCACGGGCAACGAAATCAGCTTTTATGTTGCCACACTGACATTCTTCGAGGCTTGCAGCATAAAATATAATTCAAGTTTGTGAAACCGAAGATCACGAAATCTAGAGGTAAAATGTTCTTTAGGCCACCAGATAGCAGAGATAAGAAGTAGATAATGCAGGCTGTTATTTTTGTGCTCCAGTGATATTCAGTGATCCCGACCACAGTTCAAAGTCTTCTTTCTGTACATTAAGAAGGGTCTGAATATGCTCGAATGGTTGAGGATCTGTTGGAAAATCCATGTTGTCGGTCTGCAGAGTTCCATCCTGAAAATATGCTAGAATGTATCTGGCGGCACAATTCGATAGCGCCGAAAGTTTCATATGCTACACCAAGGATCAGTCTAATATATGTAAGGATGGGAGCAGAAACGCTGACTCTACAAGAATCTTGTCTAAGAACAGTTGATTCTTTGAAGCCTCGAGAGTCCCCAAAAGCGATTCGATGTGAAACAACTGCCTTGCGTCCTCAATATGGTAGATCTTCACCGAATTATTACCTGATATGTATACGCAGCATACAGCTCTGGTAATCATCAGCATTTTTGCGTCCCTCAGCAATCATTAACTCCAGACAACGAGCACTTCTTCAGAACTGAGCTTATCGATTATCAATCGAGCAATCCAGATCACGAAGGAGGTGATTCAAATGGTCGGGGATGACCTCGTATTCAAGGGACTGATCCGGTCATTATGTGTAGAGGGCTATATGACTTCTTGTCGCTCTAAGAATAACTTTTTCCAGACTTTTTCCTGACAAGTAGCTAACTGCTTCAAGAGCAGTCGATGATCCGCAAAGTTTCGGAGTTTCAGCGAAAGCTTTAGAGTTCTTAGACAGAAGTTGGTCGTTGCAGCGACAACGAGAGAAGCTGGTGGATTGTTCGACGACTTTGCGGGGTTTAGAAACTCGTATTATACTGGTGTGATACTCCCGGACTCCATGACATCTTTCTGAACTGGTGGTCGGGTAGCAAAGATACCTGCTTGTGAAAGCTCACTTGATAGAGGAGCTTGCAGTGGGAGTAGTATGTATGTGAGCTTTTTCGATAGTCTCCACTCTAGCAGGCTATCTACCGAGTGTTTAATAAAAAACTCTGAGGGGAAGGGTGCGTATTTCCAATGAACATGGAGAGCCCAAGTTGTGGTTCGCATTTTTCTTTCCCAACTATTCCCACTCTTCCAATCATTTTCATTTTCATATTAATATCTCAAGTGACTAATCGAATTCACGAAGGTGACACAATGTATTTGTTCTAGTGGAAATGCCACCTTATAGGTAGAGGGATGTATCCGCTTTGATATTGGAGGTGACGTCTCTCATCGCCAAGTTACTCCACGACAAACGTACCAAAAAAAAAAAGGCAAGTCGCTAAGAGGATTTTCGCGCTTCCAAAGCGCAGTCTAGGCGATAAAGTTGAGCTGATGCGTATTCCTCCATCACGGTCTAAGCTACTTCACTATCGCTCTATAAACACTCCCATAGTTTGAATCGGACTCACTTAAAAGTTTGAAATTTGAACTCCACAAACCAAATGGTTTCAGGGACAATGTGATTCTATCCTTACACTTTCATTCGACCTCCATCGACAATTTGCTGCCTTTCCACGGTCTGTACCTGATATGGCCAGGTTTATTAAGATTCGTCCCATTCTCCATAAAGTCAATCTTGTCCAGCGCCAACTGTTCCCTCTTGGACTTCTGCAGAACACTGCTTGGATGCTCCTCCGTGTCCATCCGCTCCTCTAGCCACTTTCGTAGTGTTGGTGGAGTGATGCGTCCAATCTCCTTACTTCTCTTGTCACGGACCCTCTGCTGTTTTCTAGCAAGCTGTTTCTTCATGGCCTTCAGACCCATGGCTCTAAAGGCCCATTCGTGCGGTTTCGTTTTTCTCCCTTCATAGCCTGGCTTGTGGTGTCGTCGATCCTTGTTCTCGCGGTGGAACAATTTCCTCAGTGAAGCAAGACGAAACTTGGCTATCTTTTTTCCCTTTCTTTTCTTTCTTTCCTCTCTTTGCTCTCTTTGCTCTCTGTCCTCTCTGTCCTCTCTGTCCTCTCTGTCCTCTCTGTCCTCTCTGTCCTCTCTGTCCTCTCTGTCCTCTCTGTCCTCTCTGTCCTCTCTGTCCTCTCTGTCCTCTTCTCGTCCGCTATTTTCCCTGTCTTCCTCAACTCCTACATGTTCTTCCTCTCCCTGTCCCTCCTCCTCTTCCTCCTCCTCCACTTCTTCAACTTCTTCTTCTTCTGGCTCAATAGCACGACGTTTTAGTTTTCGCTGCCGAGGAATCTTAGGAATCGGAGGTGGTGGAGTATCAGTGGAGGGGGAGAGAAAAGCAGTTGTGGCTCGAACCACGGATCGGGTTTGGTGGCGTCGAGACTGACTTTCGATGAAAGCTGATCGTAAGGCCGAAGTCGCCATACTACGTGTTTGAGTGACCATCTCACTCAGACGGAAGTGCCTTTGGTGAGAATGTCACTTTAAGTTTGATGTCTAATATGATACATCTCAAAGATTCTGTCAAGCCGGAAGAAGTCGAAATCTTGAGAAGTCTTGAAGTGGCGAAGACAAGGTTTGTAACACCGCTCATCGTGAGAATTCCGTTGGTAACTTCGACTTTCCATTGTTGTCGACTCTTTGGACTTGACCAAATGTTCGATTTCCAAGTCATTGTCATTGAGAAATGACGGACAAGACGCATGATTCTCGCTTAGCTATCGAAGGTGGGGCGAGTAAATACATGAATGAGACTCGTCAGAGTCAAAAGCAATGATTCAACACGACTGTTCTGCAGAGTGTCTCGAGTTCTCAGTTCCACTCAATCTTTGCGGTCAGTTAGAGATTATGATATCCATTTCTCACGGTTTTTACAATCACTGCTCTTAAGGTTTTTGGGAGTTCTATATTATCATTTCAGCTGTCGGACTTTCACCAGCCCAGCAGACCGTGGTCAGTAGGAAATCGATATGTTCTTGACCAAAATTGCGACGCACAATGAAAACTCGAACTGAGACTATCTAAACAAAAGATGTCATTATGTCACTGATTCTGAACATGATGATGACCTGCAGGAATGATGGGCGATATTGAATGGGAACGAATACTACAGTTCTCAGTCACCGGTCAAGTTAAGCGATGCAATTGCCGAGGCCTTCTGAGTCGGGTGTCAGCAGTAGTATATCGCTTCCCAACGTTGGTAATGGTAAAGCTTGAGCCTACTAGGCTTGGAGAATAATCAAATGAAGGAAAGAGTGAGGACAACTCAAGGAAACATGCTCTCTCACTGGTCAGTCATATCAAAAGAGTGGGTAGCCCAAAGTGGATCCTATATTCATAGCATTTGATTTGTCTTGCATCGAGCCGATGCTTTACATCACTCTGTAGTGTGGGCATGGATGTACTGATTCTAGATAGTCCCTTTGAACGACCATTGAGCAATTTACCGAATACCGACAAGTCATGCTTGGCAAGTTGCCAACAGCTGAGAACATTTGATTTGTGTCACGTGCGGTCTGACTACATCTGAGCAAGTTTGCGCACCTTGTTGGTAAATTCTCTCGGAAGACGTGCTTTTCGTCCAATCATGTGTATTTTCATGATTGATACCTGCATACCATTCTCCCCTTCAGTCCCATGATGACCAGCCATCAAGGTTTGCCTAGATGTTACTCCTCAACCCTGCCAACGGTCCAAAAACTGCATCATAACCGCCAACGAACCTTTCTTCAACTTTAGCCCAATTGACGATCTTCCAGATGCCTTTAGTATACCCGGCCTTGTCATTCAGATATTGCAAATAATAAGCATGTTCCCACATATCTACCCCCAAAAGCGGTTTCTTTCCCGCAGGCACAATATCCTGATCTTTACTCGTGGTGATTTCCAGGGCACCAGACTCGACATCTTGGACAAGCCATCCCCAGCCTGATCCCTTGAGGCCAAGTAGAACTGCGGTGAATTTGTCTTGGAAGGTCGAGACGGATCCAAAACGGGAGGAGAGTGCTGCGGTGAGTTTTGGAGCTGAGGATGGGGAGGCGGAAGGTGAGGATGCGGGAACGAGGTTCTCCCAGAAGAGAGTGTGGTTTATGTGGCCCCCAGCACTGAAGTTGAGATTGTTTTGGAGGTGGATCTGAGTTACGATGTCGTTCTTGGTGGAGGCTGAGGCTTGGGAGGCAAGCGTGGCGTTGAGGACGTTGATGTAAGTTTGGTGATGTTTGGTGTGGTGGAGGGTCATGATTTGAGAACTAATGTGTGGTTCGAGTGCCTGCATGATTTGTTAGCAGTCCTTGTATATTAGAAAGTTAGAAGCGTGTTGGATGCTTACATCGTATGCGTATGGCAATGGTGGAAGTGTGAATGCCATAGTGGAAATATGTTGGTGAGTATTATTGAAATTGGAGATATCGAGATGATTCGAGGCTGAGAATGGAGGAATTCGAAGATGAATAGGAAGAAGGAAATGAGGGGTAGGAACAAACGATAAGTAGTCCGAGTTGATCTTAGCGCGGGGTTTACAACTTTCACTCGGGTCATCCCCCCTCCAGTGAACTGGCGTCTCCACCTCTACCCCAGTATATCTATCCCAATGTTGATTACACATGTGATCCGTATGTAAGTACGTCTGGATATTACGATGAAAGACAAAAGGGAACCAGGTGGTGAAGTTACGACGTTAAGAATGGATCTAAAGTAGCTTATCAGAGTATATCCGAGAGAAGACGCAAATTATTAACTGCACACAACTGTTACTTACCCAACACTTGCCTACCGATCTTCCCTACCACAGCATTCGATTTTCTATTTAGAGAATTGAGTTGAATGTAACCACAAACCAAAACTTGTAGCAGTCTTCTGTTGTGATCCCGCTTTTGGCACCATAGTATGAGCACATTTGAGTTTGATTACAGCTCCACTTCCCAAAACTTGACGAATCAGGAGTCCGAAATAGACTTACCTGACCTCAACACGTCGTTGCTCAAGTCGTGGCGCATTCTCTTTCTTGTGGTATTGTTTTGATTCGTCCGTACATCAATTGACACTATCGGTGTGTGCTTTGGTGGGCAGAGGCCAACGATGGGGGATTTCACGCAGGATCATGTCTTCTTCCTCAGCTGGTATCAACTCTGTCATTGGCAACATCAGCACAAGCACTGACACGACACTTCTGCCATTGAACGACCCAGGGTGCAATGACACCACCTGTCATGCTTTTCAAGAAGCGATGGATGCCTCGCAAGCGGAAATCCCATTTGCTTCCCAGTTCATATATGGGCACTACATCGTTTTCTCTTACTGCGCAGTCGTCCTATTCTTCAGTATAGCACACGTCTACCGTCACTTGTCACTCCCTTATCAATCAAACGACGACCGTTACCAGAATCGGAATCAGAATTCAAGACAAACCCAAAGATATGGCAGAAGATCAAAGCTCTATGGCGGTTCTTCACTTACCGGAATGTCGGTCTTGGACATGGAAACCGAATATCGACTGGCCAAGCACTGTTCCTCATTCCGGGATCAGTATTTGTAGCCATGTTGACTTTCCAGCAGAAGTATTATTTTCGTCCTCGGCTGTCGTATGGCTTTCCTCCTCTAGGTGTCAGGACTGGAGTAATGGCTCTCTCACTTACGCCGGCTATCGTTGCCTTGAGTGGGAAGTTCAATCTGATCACACTCGTGACGGGGATGAGCTACGAGCGATTGACTGTTTACCATCATTGGCCGGGTATGTGTGCCTTGGGCTGAGTATGGTGCATTCGGTGGCTTTTGGGGTGGCGGTTTGGAGGGATGCAAGTTATTGGCCATTTTTTGAGCATCTGGGCATGGACGAGGCTCGTCGAGTTCTTCTGTTTTCTCTTGTGTGGAACTCTGAGTCGGGTATAAAGTGAGTTTGCCTGTTGTGGAACACTTACTTACACGATATAGTACACCGGCTTTGTTGTCTTGATTCTCCTTATGTTCATCACGGTGTTCAGTAGCCCCTTCTTCCGGCAGTATTTCTACCAAGCCTTTGTTTCTTTTCACATCATTCTCTACATAGTTCACTTGATCTTTCTATTTTTGCATACCGCCAATTGTCATGACACCTGGGCGTATCCGTACGCCACCCTTGGCATCACCCTAATATCCAACATAAGCCGGCTAATTCTAAAACGAAACCTTCTTGTTCAGCTCTGATTCAAAATCTCGATTGTGAGATGCTGAGACTCACTATTCCAGCTTTTAATGGCCTGACGTGGAAAACGGGCCAGCACGTACATCTCCGATTTTGTGGTCTAAAGTGGTGGGAGAGTCATTCATTTATCATTACAAGTTTGTGTGATGAGACGTTTGTGACTAACAAGGACGGGATATCGACGATGAGTCCACTTCTCTTCTTCATCAAACCCAGAAAGGGGTTGACGCGACTTCTGATGAAAATTGCGCAGCAGCGTGAGACGCTGAAGGTTCTGATCGATGGGCCATATGGAGCTAACAACCTGGATCTGATTGAGGGGGATGAGCAGATCATCCTCGTGGCGGGGGGGAGTGGGATATCAGTTATTTTGCCATTGTTGACTACGATTTGCAGGAGACTGGCGAAGGCAAAGTCTAAATTACGGTCGGTGAGGCTTATATGGGTTGTTAAATACAGGTGTGCCCTGAGCTGGGTCAGAGAGGAGCTGAGCACGGCGTTGAGTATGGTATGTCCTGGGACGTTGGAGATTGATTTGTATATTACGGGAGAGAAGAATGGGACCGAACAGCTTGCGATAACATTCGGAGAGGATGATATTGAGATGGTGGCTGAAGTTGACGAGGAAAAGGAAGACGGGAAGGATGGGGATTCGGGGGAGCAGCGCTTGATACACGACTCGGCTGATTTTCAAGATCTGAAGGAAGACGGCTCACATGATTGTCTTTTTATAGACGATTTGGATTTGGAACCAGGTATGGACAATGGGTGCGGGCCCCCCGAGCACATTCAAGCGACAGATGATGAGGACGAAAAGCTGTTACTTTCTCAGCCTCGAGAAAAGAGACGCATCGACATCGAATATGGAATAGGATGCAATGTTATGCACCGACGGCCCGACTTTCGAAACTTACTGCCTAGACTTCTGCTCCAAGGTAGCAGGGTTTGTGTTGTTGGTGAGCTGACTCCGTGAATCATGTTTTGTGTGTTCGGTTTTACTGACAAGCTCAGGATGTGGTCCACCGGAGATGCATATCGATCTGGGTAATGCTGTTGCTGCTTGTCAGACAAGAGTGCTGCGCGGGTGGGTACGAGAGGTCAGGCTTCGGACCGAAGCCTTTGGATTGAAGAGGTGATACTCGGATATTCAACACAAACCTCATTAGAGGTCTTGACTTACTGATACTGACGGGTGGCGGAGAATTATCATTGGATTGAAGAGTCCGGTCATTCAAAGTATGTTTTTTCCTCGGATATCAAAATGGCTTGTTGATATGCAGCTTAGTTGGCAGAGGCCACCTTGTCTAATCCTGAAGCTTCCGAGCCAAAGTTATTGGGGTCTCTCTGTTATTGGTAAGTAGATTTAGAGGCGTGTAAAGGATAATCGTGTTTGTTTTGGGGACGAGCTTTGTTGACATGCACTCACTCACCTTTTACCGACGCCGAAGTTTGGCCAGCCGAGTCGAAAGGCGTCCGAACGCGACTCATGGAATACCTAGTCTAGTGTAACTTCCGCCCCAACGTCAGCCATCAAGCCCAGCCAGCCATCTTAAGTCAGGATAACTTTCAGGCCCAGCGCAGCTTACTAAGTTAAACCGTCCAAGCAATGCCACAATGTCTGGATAGCAAGACTCTCATCCAATTGAACTCATCGCCCTGTTTGGTTTAATTAAGTGTCCACGCTAGCAAAGCTGTCAATGCTTGGCTGACATCACCGGCAAACCAAAATGCAGATGGCTGATCATCAACACTACCTACCTACCTACCTACCTACCTACCTACCTACCTTACCTGCCTCGCCTGCCTATACCTAGTGAGTGAGTAACTAACTGGATCAATATAAACTCGCTATTTCTGCCTTGATCCAGGAACGAGAACGGGACCCTTTTCCACGGTACGGACGGGATCGATGATGATGGCCGCAAGGTAATAAGTGGGTTTTTCTTTGCTCTGCATTCATAAAGGAAAAGGAAAGGAAAGGAAAGGAAAGGCAAGTCGACATCGGTTTGGTTTTCTCATAAGCTTTTTCCAGCTTTCAATTCCTCCTTTCCAACTCCTCAACATGATCTCCTCAACTCTTACTGTCGCTTCAATTGCACTTCTCACGACAGCTACATCTGCGACTTACTCTCCTCAGAACTACCGCTTCAATCCCCTCGAGCATCTTGCGGGTGTAACACCGCCATTCGACCCTCTCGACCCTCCTCTTGACCCGTCTCCTCCTCAAGGCTGCAATGTAACTCGAGCTGCATACCTCGTGCGAGTAAGTCTCCTCCATTTTAGCAATATTCAAGTTTCGGGGATCTACCCAGTGAGAAGCTACCAAGCTAATAAATGCCCAGCACGCGGCAATTTACTTGAACGACTTCGATTACGAATCCTACATTGAACCCTTCGTTGAAAAGCTGTCCAACGCATCCGTCGACTGGAGTAAGGTGCCCACTCTTTCCTTCCTTTCGACATGGCAAGTCCCATTCAGCGATGCCGAGCAGGAGATGCTCACGCGGAGCGGGAAACTGGAAGCTACACGATTGGGCGTTGATATAGCGCAGCGATATCAAGGCCTGAGAACACCAAAGAAGATCTGGACATCGACTGCTGAGCGTACTGTCAAGAGCGCGAAGTCTTTGGCAGGGGGTTTGGCAGAAGATTCATCCGATGTGGATGTTGTGCAGATTTACGAGGGGAAGAAGAGTGGTGCTGATTCTCTGACGCCGTACAAGAGCTGTCCTGGATATATTGGGAGTGCTGGAAGTGATCAATCCTCAGTAGGTTTTTCCTCCTCAAACTACAAACTAAATTTCCGAATAAACAGTTACTAACATTCTTACTCCTAGGAATTCCTCAAACTCTACGCCACGCCCCCAGCAGCACGCTTCAATGCCGCCGCCCCAGCATTCAACTTCACAACTAAAGACATCTACGCCATGTCCTTGCTTTGTGGCTACGAAACCGTCATCCGCGGCTCCTCGCCCTTCTGCGACCTCAAAGTGCTTTCTCCAAACGAATGGCTTGGCTTCGAGTACACAAACGACATCATGTACCATTATAACACCGGATATGGCTCGCCTTATTCCGGCGCAATTGGCTTCCCGTGGGCGAACGCTACTTTCAACACCCTAATGACAACACAGAACAATATGTCCAATTCATCTACAGACCAAGATTTGTATATTTCGTTCACCCATAGAGAATTACCACCCACTGTTCTTGTCGCCATGGGGCTGTTCAACAACTCTGCTTTCTCAGGCGCAGATAACATCAACGGCACAATGCCAAACGATAGGATTAATCACCGTCGCGCATGGAAGTCGAGTCATATCCTTCCCTTCCTGACAAACGTCGCAATTGAGAAGATGGAGTGTGAGAGTTTTGCTTTTGACAAAGGGACATATTACAGAGTTTTGGTGAATGATAGTCCGCAGCCTCTAGATGGCTGTTCGGGTGGTCCCGGTGAGAGTTGCAAGGAATCTGATGTTGGACCTTGGTTGCAGGGCAGGGCTGAAGTTGTAGGTGATTTCGGCACGACTTGTGGTGTGGAAAATGCGAATAGTACGGATGTGCTGGGAATATATGGAAACTAGATGGGGTAGTGATAATGATAATGATAATAATGTAACCGAGGCATCATCAATTGATCCCGATCATATACCAAAACCATCAATTTCGTACCTTACGTTCCACTAAAGTCAAACATGCTGGACAGCTCAAGACTTCCATCTCCTAGCTATCAATTCAAGAAAACGTGGCTGATTGGCTCTAAGAATATCTCGTGATACGAGAATCAAGCAAAGTCACTTGAAACAACTCCAGAAATCCCCTTATCATACAGTACTAAAATCATGAAACTCCTCTGCGACTTTTGCTTCAGGGGTTGATTACTGCCACGAAATGGGATGGCTCTTCAAATTTCACTTAATTTATCGTCTTCGCAGAGGTCGATTAGATTGTTACGACATCGATAGCTTGGCACCAGATACCAACACAATGCATACTTCGTAGGTAGGTAGGTAGGTAGGTAGGTAGTTAGGTACTGCATTCCACTGCAGGCTCGCTTAGGTTTGCGATAATAAACAACACCACCTCTAAGACTTTTGATCAAGCACGAGAAATCAAAGGGCTAAGAATATCTTTCTGAACTTTTGATATTGACTCAGGAGTGCTGATCGCTTCACCGAACACCAACTGTCCCAGCCAACCTTCAATTACCACAAGTCCTCGCTCATACCACATTATTGTTCTTATGAGAGCACGTGTGCGTATCAGCAGCTTCATGCGCTGCTTTCTCCCATTTCTGGAACTCGGCGCGGAGTTCCATCTTGTTCCTGCGATTGACTGTCGTCTTCTTCCTAGGCGGCACGCCATCAAGCGAGAGCGCGAACTTCGCCGCTGCCCATCCCGCTGCTTTCGAATTCAGGGTTAGAGCCTCTGCGTTGATATTGCTGGTAGTGTCACAGGCAAGATGGTAGCAAGGATCCGTAGGGGCTCCGGCACCGCTGAAGAGACCCGATGAAGGGATGCCGAGTTGTAAGAACCCGACGTAATCGGACCCGGTTCCAAAACTGCCGTAGTATGCCGGTTTGCCCTTCGCGACGAGATAGTCGAGCAGGATTTGGGCGCCGGGGGCGTCGCCTGCATTATCGCCTTTGTAGACGGCCCATACTGGAAATGGGGAGCCTATCATATCGTAGTTGAAGTAGAAACGGATTTTATCTGCTTCTTGCTCGGTCAAATGGGACGTGTAGTACAAGGAACCGATAAGACCGCTTTCTTCGGCTCCCCACCATGCGAAACGAACTTTGTTCTTGAACCCTTTGTAGTGTCTGAACGCGGATAGGATCTCGAGATTTCCGGAAGTTCCTGAACCGTCGTCGTTGATCCCGGGACCGGCTTGTACGGAATCGAGATGTGCGCCGAGCATGACTACATTATTGGGGTCGCCTTCTTTGGTTTCCGAGAAGATGTTCCAGGACTCGCGCGTCTCGAACACGGAGTCTACGAGGAGGGTTACAGTAAGTGCTTCTCCAGCAGCGAGACGTGCTTTCCATGCTTCGCCGACAGACTTAGCGATTACGCCGACAGGGGCGATCAGCCCGATGTTCTCGGCGGAGAGAGTGGCGCTGTTTGGTGTGCCTTCTAAATTGTGATAGAGGATGACGCCGAGGGCGCCAAGATTTTTTGCCAGTTTTAGTTTTTCGGATATGGCACAGGTACCGCGTTTTATTAGGACGAGTTTGCCGGTTGGGTTGATGCCTTCCCATTGTGCTGCGTTGCATGCGGAGCCTGGAGATGGTCAGTGAAATGATCTTGAGGAGTTTTTACCACTTGGATTCGTGCTCGGTGAAAGCGACTGAGCGGAATGTAAAAGAGAATGTCTTTTAACATTCTCGTGACTTTGAATGACAACTGAGTCAATGTCATACGACACTTTCGTGAAATCAGGATAGTCACAGGAAACGAATCTAGCTCTACCAGAAAGGGTGCTCTTACCTAAAACATCATCGACTGGTGTATCGATGAGAGGAGCGGTAACCCCGCCAGGAAGAGGAGTGGCATTCTACCAAAGTGTCAGCATGCTTTTGTAAGTAACATCATAACCCAAATTTCCGACATACATTATACAGTAACGTGATGACCGCAACGTCCTCTCCATCCGGACCCGTCACAGAAATATCATTCGTCTGCTCAAATGTATGGTTGAAGTACTGCAAAGATGTATCAAACTGATCACCAAATCGCGTCTGAACCCTCTCAAGCACGTAATCCGAGGATGCTTTGTAACCTGGTAGACCGAAAGCTCGGTTGCCACCATTCTTTTTTGCGATCTGGTTGAGATTCCAAAGATTGCGTTCGAGGTCGACTTGTCTGACGCCCGCTTCGATCTTCTCGGGTGTCAATAGCTCAGTGGCACTGGTAAATGATTGCCAGGCGAAGCACGCCGCAGTGATGGAAGTGACCTTCATGATTAAATCAGTTAAGATACCTCCCTTGAAGGAAAGTTACCAATTGGGAATCCGACTTTGACAAGCAATCCTTTTGAAAAATCAAACAAATGATCCGGTAGAGTGACACAGAAGTACAGCGCAACGTAACGAAGGACAAGACCTCGTTATAAGTCATAACCTCGTCTTGTCACATGGTGACGGTCACCGATAAAGGCGACATCAATGTTACCATGCAAGCAAGACGTGATGGATTTATAGCCTGAATATTTCATGCTCGCAATGGAAGGTGCCAAGTCGAGACGTTAATAATGTGCCTGAATTGGCAGGTCCCAAGACTTCTGGATAGAGGGGTTGCGTCTTGGAAGCCTACATCGTGGATTTCACGATATAAAAGCCTTGACGAGCTTATCAGTTAAACGGTCTCCTTCCAGAAGGATATCACATGGCTATGATTGAAGTACTTTATCTGTTTGGGACGGGAACTTTGGATAAGATTGTATAGAAATCATCGACATTCTTGGCGCGCTGTTGTGTGGATTTGTCGCTTGCCGTACGCCATGAGCTTTGGTGGTAGCGCATTACATGAAGAAGCTTAAACTACGGCGAAATCTATTGATTTAACAATCCATATCCTGCTCCAGATAGGAGATATGAGAAACATGATTCAGATCGGTCTGAAATGTATATTTTAGTTTCAATTCACAGCATGTGGACTTTATAAGCGGTTGGGAAACGTCGACAGAAGTTCCGCGAGATCACGAATAGCTGCCCAAAATCACACTTCAACGTCCCTTAGCAGCTGGTCAGTGAACTTTGATTAGTCACATTCAGGTACAGTATACTCGCGTTTCTATACCTAGCATCGACAGGTATCTATCCTCAGCCACTCTCGACTGAAGTCTTTGTTCAGATAATGTTCTCTATAGTTTGTCATATTCTGCCGAAGTATTTTCTATCTGTCTTTCTACGCTTCACTTCTACAATGAAAGAAAATCAGTATCTTGAAAAATGTATTAGTTCCTTGACATTTGCTAAGTAGTATGGAAGTTATCTTTAAAGGCAGAAGTTTGGTTAAGCTATGAGTTGCAGTTTTAAACGGACTGAAGCTGCAAGAGATGGTTGACTAAATTTATCTGCCACGGTACTAGGAGCGTGGCCTACAAAGACAGGACCGCAGAAAGTCTCACTGCCCCAGATCCAATAATTTCTTTGAATCTCACAGCTGTAGAACTCCAATTATTGGACTTATACCTCTATAAGGAACTGGGAATAAGACTCGTCGGCTCCCTTTCATCAGTTTTTGCTTTTTTTTACAGGCAATCATTGTTATCAAAAGAGCCTCCTAGTCGGCTCGTATTTCCTGACTTCCGCCCAGCGGCATTATGTCAATATTACCAAAATATGCATGCAACACCTGCGTAAGACCTGCATCATGGAATCATAGACACGGGATGGGAAATTGACTCGCTTGTACTCGCGATCTATAGATCATTGTGTTCATTGTGTCTATGATGACGGAGGCCTATTTGAGGAGGTCTAGTATCTAACCTGGCTTACTCAATCTCAGCCTCAACCGTCGCAGTGTTCAAAAGTTGTTGTCATCTCCCTTCTATTGCCATCTTGAGAGGAAGCAAAAAACATTTTGAAATAAAGTTTCGTGTACACAGATAGCACTTATATCCTGGTCCCTGTGCTGATCATTCTCCTGCACGTCATCGAATCAATCTCCCCCTCCCCCTCCCCCGCCAAGCATCCCCAGTTTCGAGGTAATGGTCCTCTCATTTCACGGTCCCGCAGGAACTTCTCTACGACATCCACTCGAGTTCACAATGCCAGATGACACCTCTTCACCTCCTAAAACCCCCTCTTCACCCATTAGCACAGCTCCACGACGCGTCCTCACTACCGATGAATCCTCACAACTCCGGCATCGCCCCCCAACAAACCGCTTCTCTACCTCACAAGATGCGCCTCCTACGCAAGGGATCGGGCGAAGAAGCTCGAACTTCTCAGAATACTCCTTGAAAGAAGCGCGGAATACATTCCAAGCATCAACAGACGATTTTCTGCTCCCGAAACCGGGCGCGAATGGAAATGCAGCAAGTCATGCTTCTTCGGCGTGGGATTCAGCGCCGTTGGCTTTTGCCCTTCTGCCGGCGCTGGGGGGAATGCTGTTCACGAATGGGAGTTCGGTTATTACGGATGTGATGCTGCTTGGGCTGGCGGCGATTTTCTTGAATTGGAGTGTGAGGTTACCCTGGTGAGTTTTCATCTGCTGAATGTTTGTTGTTTGTGTTGCAGAAGGTGGGAGCTAATTGCGAGTTAGGGATTGGTATCACTCTGCTCAATCCATGCGAAAGAACGAAGAATACAACGCGGATACGACAATCAACGAGGACAGCGAAGACGAAAACCCATTATCCTCCTCTACAGCAACACTAGAAGAAGTGCCAGAAGAAGAAGACGAATCCTCTACACCAAGTTCTAAAGCAACACGAAGGCTCCCCGCCCACGAAGCAGCTATAAACGAATTATATACCCACGAACTCCTTGCCCTCTTGTCGTGTTTTCTATTTCCTGCCCTCGGAGCCTATCTGTTGCATGCTTTACGCGGACAGTTGACCAGGCCATCAGAGGGCTTAGTATCGAACTATAATTTAACGATCTTCTTGCTCGCATCAGAAATACGACCTATGGCTCATCTGGTAAAATTGATTCAAGCACGAACACTCCACCTCCAACGAATTGTTAACGCCAACCCACCATACGACAGCACAAGAGGTAGCGTAGGCGAAGTGCAAGACCTCACACGACGACTTGAAGAACTCGAGGCGCGAAAGTCGATAACAGAGACGAAGATTACCGCAGCGGAACCTGCATTGAGCGGCAAACAATCGGCAGTTCTCACGACAGAAGTCAGAAGGTCCCTTCAGCCAGACTTAGACGCGTTGAATCGCGCAGTGAGGAGATATGAGAAGCGAGCTACACTACAAGCGTTTCAAACGGAATCGAGGTTACACGACTTGGAGTCGAGACTAAATGATGCCATCTCGCTCGCTGCGGCCGCGGCGAACAATACGCAAAATAGACGGGGGTTCTCTGGGTTGGTTGGAGATGTTGTGGCGTTGCCAGTACAAGCTTTTAGTGCTATTGCGAGTGTACCGTTGAATATGGCGGTCTGCCTTGCTGTTTGGATAAAGGGCAAGCTTATTGGGCAGAAACAGGTTATGGTGACGGGGAGGAGTGAGAGAAAAATGGGAAATGGGAGGGTGCCGACCAACATCAGAATTGACAGATTGCAGGGTAGATCAGGGAAAACGTAAGATGGAAGATGGAAGATAAGGAGCAGATATATCAACGTTTAATGTGTACGAGTATAAGGATTTATACTCTGGGCTGGATTTATGGAGGGAGCAATGGAGTCAAGGTCGATGGCTGGGTATGTATGAAACTGGACCAGACTGAGCCGCTTAGTCCTTGGAAAATCATTTGGTATTGCAGGCTTCTCCTTGTCTTCTTTTCTTGCAAACTACTTCAATTCAAAACTATTGTTTACTTCCTCGACCTCCGGGTCTTCATCGGATAAATGGCGAGCTTCACTAGGTACCCTAGTACCTATAGGTACCGAGGTCAGTGAACTCTAGCTGCTGTACCACAGAGCACTCTATCCGTCCGGATTCCGAAATGCTTCCATGTTCATTCGAGTTGGGATAGAACCTTTAACCACGCACAACCACCAAGATAGATACTGTACTTCACCTACTCTACCTTGTGTACCTTGCAGCATTTTTGCCGACTGTCCGTCCCGTTCTTCCCTTCACTCTCGGGAATCGGGACGTCCCTTTGAAGAATTACCCCGCCTCCACACCCCCACTAAGTGTCCAAGCTGAGAGCTCCGATACCCGACCCCCGACTTTACAGCTATTTACTTACTTAGGAGTTCTTTTACCTTGGATCCTTCCTACATTTACCTACTTCCTCCACATTCTCATAGTCTACCCCCTACCCCTTCATATCTCTTGGATATCATCTCTGCTCAAAACGACAATCATGCCTCTAATATCAGATCTCACTCTCAACGTCGCCAAATTCGACCCCGCATCAATCTCAGAACAATGTACGAAGTTGAACGATTCCATTATATCGAAATTCAATGCTACACCTGCATGGTACGAGGTACGTCCTTCCTTGATTTGCAACTCTCTTCCCATGATAATTTTCATCTGATTTATAAGATTCTCTAGGTTGGTGCTCCAAAATACCGTGAGATGCGATATAGAGGCGAAACTGCCCTGCCTGCACCGGTACTACTACCTCAAGCTGTAGATATCAGTATAGCATCGAGGGAGAAAGGGAGGTATATCCCGTGTAGGATTTTATATCCACAGTCGAGGAAGACGGAGGAGGAGAGGAAGGGGTCTAAGGGTGTTGTTTTGCATTTCCACGGTGGAGGATGGGTTTTAGGTGACCAGCGGAGTCATGATGGGTTACTGCAATTATACGCCGATGCGGTGGATATGGTTACCATTTCAGTGGGCTATAGAGTTGCTCCTGAAGATCCGTTTCCGAAGGGCCCGGAGGACTGTTTTGATGTTGGTGAGCTTTGACTACTCCTTGGGATAAGAGACACGCAAAATTTGATCAGAGACTGATGTCTAGCAGCGGAGTATCTTGTTAAGAATGCTGAGAGCGTTTATGGTGGCCCTTTAATATTTATTGGTGGAGAGGTATGTTATATCCTCTCTTTGCCCCGTGACGATTCTGTATTTCAAGGGATCGTTTCAAGGACATTAAGATCCACTGACAGCAACCATATTGACTATTCTAAACTATGCAATTCGCTTCCTCTTCTAATCTTTCAAGCTTCCTCACGCCCGAGCTAACACCTCCGATCTCCAGTCAGCAGGCGCCCACCTCTCGGTCCTAACAACTTTTCACCTACTCAAAACCCATCCCGCATTCCACCTCTCCGGCGGTCTCCTCCTTCACTTTGGGTGCTACGACCTCAGCGTTGCTCCCTCCTCCATGCACTACAAAAAGAACCTAATCCTCAACGGCCCTGTGATGAAGCACTTCATTGATGCTTTCCTCCCCGATATCATGCCCGAGCAGCGTAAGATCGGCGCCATATCACCACTCTATGAGGATTTTGCTCCACTAAGAGGCAATTTGCCCAGCGCCCTATTCACGATCGGAACAGATGATCCGTTGGTCGACGATACGGTCAACATGGCCATGAAATGGTTAATTCATGGGGGCGAGGCGATTTTGAAGGCATATCCAGGTGGATGTCATGGGTTTATTGGGATGCCGCCGAGTGTATTGAAGGAAGCCGGAGAGGCTTTAGAAGATACGAAGACTTTCATGAAGGACAGACTCGCAGCTTCATCTGCTTGATAATCAGGTATAGACACCCTGCCTCGATCTGTGTTTATAGAGTTTACATTCATATATCCGCTACTACTTTAAGAGCACCACCACATCTAGTAGACTACAACCATCAGTTCAAATCGAAAATTCGATGATTTCTGAGTCAAGCCGGTGAATCGCCTTGGTATTAACTCCTCAAACTCATCGCTCCCCATCCTCTGCAAGCTCAGAGACCAGATTTGTAATGGGATCGATCATAGCTAATCATCACCCCTCACTCTATGTAACCATTGAAGCTAGCCCTTGTGTGCAACGCACAGAGCACTGGCACGCATATCAGCAAGTCACAGAGCTTCCTCGAAGCCATCCCAGGATTATTCTGCTTGAGCTTATCGCCCTGCATAACTCGAGCAGCTCGCGAGGGTACCTTGCTTCCGCCCCATTGCTCCCGTTCGCCCCGCTCCCGGCGATCAGATTTGTTTATGTACCCTCGAAACTTCCTAGGAAGGTGTATACCCATGTAAACATTACCTTGCCTTAAAACACTGCTTCAAAAAAGGGTCTCGAGAAAGGTGAGGCTTTGTTTTGCACCGAGATCTATCCATTGAGGCTTCAAGCTCTTCGTTTCAGTTTATCAATTGTGTTCATTTTAATCCTGCGTTTCCTCCCGTGAATTCGAGATTGAGGCCTCTTCCTATTGAGGCGCTCGCTTAGCTCCTATTGAGATCCCTTTTGGGTGTTGAATAGAAAACTCGCTTAGCGACCTGCAAGCCACCCGTCTCCCGAGTCCACTCTCAATAGCAAGCTCTCATTCTCAATAAGACGATCAATTCTCCTGATAGCTACGTAGCTGTAGCTTTGCGTCCTATTGAGGGAGTGACGGGACGATGCATCGGTTTTGCGTCTGTGAGATGGATATTTTGCCAGTGCACTTCCCACCTTGACCTCAATACTTTTCCAAGAGTCAACCAACACGAACTTCCAACACGGACACTGATATTTCTCAGTCTTTTTGATCGACACATCTTCAAATCATTCAAAATACTCAGAGACAGGAGACTTTCGTCTTCTTTGTTCCGCCACACGACTGGTTTACTTATTTCCGATTTCGATACTCAAGCCCAGTCTCAGTCTTGACCGAGTCTGTTGCAGATTCATCTCGGCGGTTGGTATAAAATCAACCTCTACCGCCGTGTCCTCGGTTCCTCCATCAAGTCAATCTAATTCAAGTCGAGTCAAGAGTAAGAAGCAAGTCTTCCCCCTCTTGTGCAACACCCATAGCTAGCTCTACCACCACCCACCCGACATTCTCTTCTCCTCCTCTGCAATGGAGAATACCGACATCGTTATCATCACAGACTTCATCATGCCCCCAGCAGTCGCCAACCCAATCAACGCCATCGCCCTCCCAACATTTGCCTTGCTTGCTATTCTCATCACCTACTTACCCCTCCGATCCTTCTACCGAGTCAAGAACATCGCTGCCTGCAGCATCATGTTCGTTCTCTTCGTCATCAACCTCATGGCCTTCATAAACGGCATCGTCTGGCCTTCTGATGATTGGACAAAATGGTGGCTTGGCTACGTACTGTGCGACATCGAAGTTGTGATCCGATATCCTATCACTCTGGCACTCGCTTCTTCGCTCTGCTGTCTGAGTAAAAGCCTAGCGGATGCTTTAGATACCGAGAACGCGTGCTTGAATCCGAGTGCCAAGATGAGACGTCGTAAGATGTGTATGGAGGTGCTTTTCTGCTGGGCGGTGCCAGTGATGCAAATGTTGTTGCACTATACAGTTCAAGCGGGTAGGTATATGGTTGCACCTGTTTGGGGATGTGCGGATCAGCTGGATAACTCGTGGCCGATGATTATCATTATTATCATCTGGTGCCCCGTTTTCTCAACGCTGAATGTGTATTACGCTGGTATGTCTTCACCTATTCCTTTTCTCAATATCGTCCCTTACAATTCTGTTCCGCCACTTTCTCCTAATAGGGAACCTTGATGCCATTCTTTTCCAAGATCAAAGACGCCTTTACTCATACATTCTATAGCACTAATGCTCATCCGCCTCTTCCGCTACCGCGCAACCATCTCCGCGGCCCTATCATCCACCGGCTCTGGCCTTGCACCACGCAAATTCATTAAGCTGGCATTCATCTCCCTCTTACTCATTACATTCTACCTCCCACTCTCAACACTATTCGTCTACTTTGCCATCCCCAAAACACTTGTTCCGTACTCCTGGTCCCGGATCCACAATCCCGAAACTTGGTCACCGATCCTCTTCATCCATACTGAGAACCAACCGAGTTTACAATATTACGGATGGGCAGGTGTGACTGTGAGCGGGTTGATGTTTGCGTTTTTCGGGTTCAATGATGATGCTGTTGATACTTACAGAGGTTTCCTGATGAAGTGCGGTGCGGGAAAGGTGTGGCCAGATTTGACGTTGAGTAGAGAGGAGAGAAGAGCAAGGGATTTGAGTGATGAAACTTTGGGCAGTAGAGGAAGTTTTGCTAGTCATCTGGATCTGGTCGGTAAGGCAATGAAGTACTTCGATGCGGGCTCGAGGAAGGAGAGTTCTGCTACGGGTATAACGCTTGTAAACATGTAAGTATCTTACTTCAGCTGTAATTTCCTGGAGTCCAAAGCTAATTTAGATAAGCAGTTCAATGACCTCTCGTAAATGCTCACAAGGAACATTCTCCAACACGACGACCAGCCTGTCACATGCCCCAACCAACACTTCGAACTTCAGTACTTTTCCCCTAAACCAGAGCTTCAATACTGGAAACGCAGATATCATCTCACCTGCTCCATCTCACTTCAATGACTCACACTTCAACTTCAGCACCTCGCCAACCACTCCCTCACACCCAGAAATCCTACCACCGCTACCAACCACCTTAGCACCAAAAACTCCGCTCAAAGCACACAAGGGTATCTTGTCACTCTTCAGAACTCATTTGAATATCCCATTCAACGATTTCACATTCGCCTCTTCTCCATCGCTATCCTCGTCAGAGGCCACAAAATCAAGCTCCAGATCTCAACAACCCGAGCCAACCAACCTCAGCTCCACCTCCCGCTCAGCATTCGACATTGAAGCTCAGAAAAAGAATCCATCCTGGCTACACGGAACCTCGTCAATGCCAACTCAGAACCCAACAACCGTAAGCTCGAAGATCTGGTCCGGTCCTGGTCCCGCTTCGTTCCTTTCCCTATCTCAATCTCAGATCGATAAAGATACCGAAGCGATTGATTTCTCTATTCATGCACCTCCTTGCGGTGGAGACTCGCCGAAGATGGGCAGCAGAGCTTATCGGGAGCGTGAACGTCGCGAACTCGCTCAGTCTACTACTCAATCACTCTCTTCATCCTCGCCGACCAAGTCGTCTCACGAGACCAAGAAGGAGAACCAAACTCGCTTCTTTGCTGCGAACGTCCATCGAGAACTCGGTATGGATATCCTTCCTCCTACTTCTGCTCAGAAGGGCGGTATGGGCGGCGTCACTGTTCGACGGAGTTTGGATATTGTGGAGGAGAGGACTGATTGATGGATGAATGATGGGCACGGTAAACAAAAATCCTTTCACCAGCTGGGTTAGGCTGGGTGATTAGAGGGCTTACATGGAGTTGATGGAAAAGTGCTTTTGGCGTGCATTCTTTCCATCTGTGTACATTCGGAATTCTTCTTGCGAAGCTGGTTGAGGCCCTGAAGCATTAAAGTTGTATCGGTGCACATAATCGCATTGGTGCACTTTGCTTAAGGCATCACAATAATTACATAATTTTTGATCTGGCATCAATGAACTGCGCACGTAAAAATCCATCTTCACTTCTACTGACCCCTCAATATATCTCGTGTCCCGAATCAAGTTCTAAGCAGCGAGTACGAATGTGTTTTCCACCAAGCTTTTATCGGAGCAACTGGACCCAGGAGGTTAGATCCGTGAGAACATAAATTCTTTTAGAGATACCAGTTCCTTCCCCTCCTTCCTCCCGAGGTTTTCCCAGGCACGACGACTTGATATCCAACACCGACACCGACAACCTCATAAGTCTCGTCCGATAGTAGTTAATACTCCCATCTAAGCTCCAAAAATGACGTGCCTCCTCTCCCAGGCTGCACGCAAAAGCCAGCGACGACATGGAGGCACATTTTTCTCCTTTGGCCATTGTTGAATTCCTCTTCCATGATTACCGAGCCAGAATTCTCGGCCTTCTCACTCTCTCTTTCCATACTTTCCTTATCACTACACGTGTCTGGCCTGGCTACTTTCACTCCATGTTTCGCTCTCTATCCCTTCGTTTTATTTTCTGTGTAGGGTTGTGGGTTTCCGTCGTGGCTTGTACAGATTACTCATTCTGTTTCTTCAACTTTTCTCTTTGAGGCTATGTTTTACGTGCTTGGGGCAGTATCAGAAGCGATGTATGTGGAAAATCAAAGGAAGTGGCTCGAAGGAAATGCGCAGAGAGATACACAGTAGGTAGGCATCATGAGAAAGATCGTCTTTCAAAATGAAGTTTGAGATGAAGCTTGGCTTCCTTGTCGATACCTCAATGTTTCGTAGTGGTGGTTGGTATAGTAATTGAGCGTTGCTACTGAAGTTGGAAGCGCACAGGTGAGTTTACAGCTACGAGTTTCTTTAAACACGATATAAACTTGAAAGAAAAATGTTGAAGATGTGCATGAATGCTTTATCACCGAAGATTTTACCCAATTAAATACGGTTCGGCAATCGGGGATTCTTCCCTAGCACCTCCCGACAAGATGCACTTCGAGTAGGGAAATAAGTCGGAGATCAGATTCCCAGCCTCGAAAGATTGTATATAATTCGTAACTTATCAGAAATCAATCCAGAAGTGCCCAAATGACATGTTGTTTCCTTTCTTTCTTAATTTTTCTTTTCTTTCCCTGTGCTACTTAACCTTAGCCCAGCAGAATAGTCCAGTCTCAACTATCATTCTCCAAGAGAAAGAAGGTGCTAGACCCGCCAGCCCATTCACCTCTTCGCACCCCTATAAACTGGATCATCGGTCCTTTCCGGTATCTGTTTCTAACATCTCAATCATACAATGTAACATTACATTAAGTTGGTACACATACCAGTCTGAAGTGGTTTAAAACTTGAAGGCTGTATACTTACCCACCTCGACAATAGGCAATCGGAGGTCTTACTCGCATTTAGCAAGACTAATGGCCGATATGGGGTGATATCAGCAGGTAATTTAGATTACTCAACAAATCTTTCAACAGAGCAAACTCGAGGAAGAACTCTCCAATACGTGCAGAAGCTGGACTGGACTATTGAGTTGTTTACAGGAGATATTAAGTAGCGTACGACCAGTATTTAATATTGGCTTCAATATGGACAAAGGAGGATTTGTTGTATCTATCTGCTATCGTTATACCCTTGTTGGTATTGCGCTGAGCTACAGACCGATTCTATACCCAGTTGCTAGTCTGCGCTTCGAAAGCCGCTGCTCAAATCATCTAGCTTAAATCAAAACAAACAAGGGAAAAAAAGGTTTGCTACTTCTGACTCGCCACGGCACTATTCATTGACTGTTTCAATATACATAAATTCCCTGATTTCTGAATATTTTACTTCGGCATAACGATAGCATGAAAATGATCTTTCCAGTTCTCTGCTGATTCTATGTCAAACAGAAATATCATGAGTGTAAGATACGAAAAAGGAACTGTGAATCAGCTCTTGACCACACTTCCCTAGATCGTAATATAGTAAGATCCGATCCTTATGGAGCGATGATCACCAGTACCAGGACCAACTCTAACATATCTCATCCTTTGATCCCTCCGAACTTTCCAGCTCAACCACAAACCAGTCCATCCTTGGGTATCTCAACTTTCTCTCCCTCTCCCTTTCCCTGCCCTTCTGCCTCACCAACCCTCTCAACATCCATATGTCCACCCTTCCCCTCGATCTTCTCCAAATCCACAAAGGGATCTCCCGTCCTCCTCAGCGCCTCCCTTTCCTTTTTACTCAACGTCAGACTCCCCTTTGCCAACGCCTCCTTAGGAAGCGGTCTCACATACGGTTGGACAACCCACCAGGGCCGTTTACAAGCTCGTACTGTTTCGATGGAACTCTCATCCATCTCTCCATTTTCCTCTCCTTCTTTCACCTTCACATCTGCGCTCTTGACCTTGGCCTTTTGAGCTGCAAGATCTTTCTCCATCTCCGCCTCCCAGCTCGATCCACCGGTTGCATGGTATTCTGTCAGCCCGATTTTGCAAGCCGTCTCAACGAGCTTAAGAACATTCTCAAACGCCTCAATATCGCCCGCTCTACTCCTCGCAAGCGCATCACGCACATTATGGTGTTTAGCGACAAGCGGACGCAGGAGTTTGAAGAGGTGGGGTTGCATTGCTAGCAGGTTTGGGGAGGTGGTTTTGGCGGCCCTAGCTTTGTTTTTCTGGGGTTTCAAATCACTTTTGGTTTGCGGAGATTCGCACTCGGATTGTAGTGCAGAGTTTGAGTTGGGAGCGGAATGAGGAGGATTTGTGGGAGGAGGGATGATTTTGTAGCGTTTGCTTGCTGGGGATTGAGGTTCGTCGCATCCTCCTAGGGGATCTGAGTTTAGTTTGCGTTTCGTAGTCGCGGTTCCATTACTATTTTGTGAATGTAATTCTGTTCCCGTCACCAAGGAAGAGAGTGAGATTGCCCCCGCCGCACGTTCGGAGTCGGAAGGTAAGAACAGTGGTTCCCTTACTGGTGGCTCGACCTCTAACACAAACCGGTATATGATATCCATATACCGCCTCATCACAGCATCCATCCTCCACCCACCCCTCCCATCCACTCCCCTCCAAAACTCTCTTCCCTCCTCACCCACCTTCGGCGCCTCCGAAAAGATAGCAGGATCATACAGATTTCCTTCAGCGCTCATCACGCCATCCGCGCCCGTCTTTTCAAGACACTCCTCAATATCCTCTTTCCGCAAAACATTCCCATTAGCGAAGAGAACCGTTTCTTTCGGCAACTGTTCTCTCAGATAACGAATGACGGACCAGTCTGCTAAACCGGTTTTATGACCTTTCATCTCCCTTGTCCGTCCATGCACAGTCAAAATACTAGCACCAGCACTCAGCACTTTCTTCGCGTATTGCAACGTCTTCTCTTTCGTCTCCAATATCCGAATCTTAGCCGTAACAGGCACATCGAGCTCTTTATGCAGCGTATTTATCAACGCATAGATCAAATCCGGATCTTCCTGCAAGAAAGCACCGTATTTTCCCTTTCTCGCAATCCCCTGCGGACAGCCTAGGTTCAAATCTACGGCATCGCAAAATGGGGCAACGTATCGTGCGGCGGAAAGCAGGTCTGTGGGTGAGTTTGCGCAGAATTGAACGAAGAGGGGTCGGTCGATGGAGGGATTGCCGTCAAGGTAGACTGGAGGAAGAGGTGATGGAGGAAGTGGTGAGGATAGGGAGGAGCGAAGGGGTTGGAAGTGCGAGTCTCTGAATTTTGAAGTTTCGCTGAACATGCGAGCGTGGAGCATGGGGGTATAGGCTACGAGGTCGCGTTGTGAGGAAGGGTGAATGAAAGAGCGGGAGAGCATGCGCCAGGCCTGAGGTCTGTCAGTTCGGTTCTTCAATTTAATCTAGTCCCTTTGGACCTTTGGGAAGGTGCGAGTAGGACTGAAACGGGCAAAACGTACAAATTCTGATTGATCAACCATTGGCGCAAGCACGAATTTCGGACCACCGATGCTTTCGTAAAATGCCCGTCCGTGTAGTTTCTCCTTCTTGTTTCGTAGAATCGTATCACCACTTCCTCTCACCATATCCCCTCCTTTCTTCAGCAGACCTCCTTCACCACTTCCTCTCACCATACCTTCTCCTTTCTTCAGCAGACATCCTTCCACCATGTTATCGCCAGCCGTCATGATAGTCCGACGGCCCAAGGAAGCTATAAATGAGAAGGATTGCCAGGTTCCTGCCCGCGGCACACGTCGCAGTAAGGTAGCCGCCACACTCGCGCACGTTCAGTTGCAGAAATTTCCAATCGAGACTTTAGTACCTCCTCGCTCTTTCCACGAGTGTGAGAGATTTTGAGCAGTAAGTGGGCGTTGTGATGCATGAGTCGTGAGGACCTGGACGAGCCTCGAAATAAAATATTTTATTGCCTCGGACACCAGGCTGTGCCAAGGCAAGGCTGCGATCGATGTCCCTGCATTTGTCCCGGTCCATCAGACAGAAAACTCCACAACGAGTAAGTGACTTCATAAGCGTCCTCAACAACAAGTCATGGGACGACTTCACTGGTTGTAAAGGACGAAACCCCCCCGGACGAGATTTCCCCATTCTGTGTCTCCTCCCGTGCCTCCCTTTCTATGCAATGGACCTGGCTATCTTGCTCACTGATATCGAGAAGCTGCGAATAAGCGAGAGAGGCATTCGCGTAACATAAACATAGACGACTTTCAGAGCTGAAGATAGGTGTATGTTCACCCGCATATTTGCGATTTAGTTACCCAATATCTAATCATTAGAAGAAACTTAGAGCAAAGACGCCTGGAGAATGGAACTAGTGAAGGCCAGTCAAAGAACGCAAAATCCCTCATCCAATTCTCATGTACCTTGAGGGCAAGCATTCCACAAAGCTTAGAGACTACCTATCTCGCAGCTCATAAAAAGCTCTCACAACCCGACAATCACCTTCAGTCACATTATATGGTACTCAAAGACAAAACGGTCTTTATTCAGGATTTGCTTGCTTGCGTGGTCTCTCTCTCTCTATCTGTCTTTCAGTCTACCACCACTCATGAATGTTCCACCGGCTACTCTAGCCCACCAACCAATTGATCAGCCCGTCAATATATCTCCCCGATTCTGCCATTCGTCCCAGTGTCTCTTCCACCAAATCTGAAAAGCCTCGGAAAGAAGAAATCGAATTCGACACGGAGACAACCTTCCTGCCATATTCTATTTGTCTAGTAGCAAGCAAACAGAAAAAGGAGAAATCAACGACAAGGCACTGCAGAAGAAAAAGACTATAGTCTGTTGACCAAATCGCTCAGATGTGAGAATGACTAAACTCCAGTACACCGTAGAAATGCGAACGAAAAAAGGAAGAGCAACCTGGTAGACGCCTGTGAACAAGTTGGATATGGTTGTGCATATGCATAGCGACAAAACTTTTCTTGCTCCTGCCCTCTGTGCGAAGGAGGTTGTGTATATGAGTTTTGTTCCTCGTGCGCTGCTGGAGCAACCTTAATCGTGGTTTCATTAGAAGAAGTGTGTGTAGATTTTGGAGTTTTCATGCACCACCATTTCCTGGGCACGGTCAGCTGGATTCTGTAACTTTGTTCTTAGTAAGCATACCATTTTGAAATTGTTGATCTCCTCTTTGATCTGCTGAGCCAGCATCGGCGTAAGACGATTGCAAGTGGCAATCTCCCCCCTGCGATCATACTCTCCACTCGGCCATGTGTCATGAAACTGGATTCGAGGGCTGAAGGTGGCATTCCGCTTAGTGGAAGTGCCCTGAGGAGTTCCTGGCACACTCTTGGAATCTCCTCGGAAGCGCAGGGCAGACATGAAATAATCCTCGCCTCCGAGTGTAACTGAACCGTTGTTTCGTTGTGCTTGTTGCTCATCATTTGGTGTACTTGGGGCTGATGAGTTAGGAGAGTCGTTGACATTGGGAATTTGTGGTAATCCGAAGTTGGCGGATTTAGAGTCCAGAGGTCTGATAACAGGGGAAGAATTGCCGGAGTCTGTTCCAGTGCCTGATTTGTCAGTGAAGAAAGGCCAAATAGGGGGTTAGCTTACGCTTCAAGATTCCCTTCTTCACAGCAGCCAAAACCTCTGCACGCTCTTTCTCACCTCCGACAATGCTCCGTCTAGCAGTAGAATTTTCGGTGCTGGCACTTCCCAGACGCTCTGAGATGGTTGTAGTTGCATGTGCCGCATCTATCGAGTTGCGCTCCAACCTGGGGAAGCCAGTACCGCCTCCAACCTGATCATGCGGATCGGCGTTGACGTTGACCTTCTCCCTCTCAGCCTCCACAGTAACCATTGAAACTTGTGCTTGACTGGCTTGAGGCAATGGTCCGTCAGCAGCAGGAACGCCGATAACAGACTTTGGTCTAAACAATCCAACAAGAGATCTGGTGGACTTCTTCATACCCTTACCCATTTTGCGGATCATGATAGAAGCAGAGGAGGCAGTCGATGAGATAGACAGATTATCGGTGGAGCCTGTGAAAATATTTCCTTGTCCAGAGTATATCCCGGACCCAATCCCACCAGCCTCCTGCCGTTGTGCAATTCTAGCCTGCTCTGCATCTTGCTCCTCCTGATACTTGTCTTTGCGTTGCTGTGATCGCTCGACTGCATTGTTGGCTGCACTGTTCTCCGCCGAAGCTTTTCGAAGTTCCGCAGCGCTACCGAAGGAAAACGCTCTCCGGAGACGAGATGTCTTACTCTTCTTACCCTCTTTATCATTCAAGGCGGCCAATTGCTGAGCAGCAGGACTGGCAGGACCACTTGCGGCCTGCGCATATGTGGGCTTCGCTGGTGCTTGCTGTAGGACGGATTGAACGGCCGATGTGAACGAGTCCTTGGAGACTGAAGACTCAGGACTCATTGTCATCGGCTTCGACAGAGGAGAAGGATTGGCAATTCGTTTGGCGGCATCGGTAGATGATGCTCGCGGTGGAATATTTACGAGTCGAGGTGAATCATGTTTGGTTGAGGAATGGTCTGCGAGTAGGTTATTTGCCGATGTGGATTGTGAAGAAGGGGCGGGGTTCAAAGGTGCCATGGATGCGCTTGCCTCTCGCTTGGTCGCCTGAAAGATTAGGAGATTAGCGAAATGAACCCCGATATGCTTTAGCGCGCGTGGCTAAATTAAACATCTCTGCATTGATTGCGGTAATACGGCCAACATATAATCTTGAATGTTAAGAAAGTTACATACCGAGCCTGGCCTGGAATCAAAGCCGCGAGCAGCGCTGCGAATTGAAGTAACGCTCTCCGAACTGACGGTGCGTCCATGAGATGAGGCTGGACGTATTACACCTACGGGGGAGCTCCGAAGAGGATGCTGCTGTTGCTGATCGATTCTCCCATTCGCACTGCTAACCTGGCGTGATCCCTGTTGTACAAGTCCACCTGGCATTCCACCATAATCACCTGCATCAATGGTGTGAATGCTGCGTCGACGATATCTTTTCATTGCTTCCTGACTCGTACTTCGGTTCAATACCAGATCATCAGTGCTTTTTTTGTCGGACGTGATGCCAGTTGTTGGGTTGGAAAAGGGAAGCATTTGTAGATTGAAGCTTTGAGGTAAGACCTGAGGAAGTGAGGCTTGTTGTGAGTTGTTGCCATAGAACTGCATGACATTTGGCATGGACGAGCCGGTGGGTGTAGTTGGTTGCTGGCTGGCGGAAGACTCCCTACGTCTAGTGTTTGGTCGTCGGTAACGGTCTGGTGAAGGCTTGACTGGTGAAGGCACAGTTTGGGGTGCCAGATTTCCGTTGTTAGAGCCCATGACGACAGAATGAGGTCTTGCAGCTCCCGGCACAACACGAGCAGTTCCGGTAATAACAGAATCGTCCTTTGGCCCTGATCTGTGGCTCAGCGAGGAGAGATCATACGAAGATGAAGACGAGGTTGTGGAGACAGAGTGAGGTGCAGGATATCTTGATCTAGCTTGTGTCGATTCGGAGAGATGAACCATTCCACTAGGTGCTGAGATGGTTCTTTGATCTGCTCGGAGATGGGGTCCTTGTCTCTGACCGGGTGTAGCAAGATTAGGAGGACTGGTGAATGCATATGGAGCAATTGGTGCCAGTCCTCTGTAGCTTGTTGTTCCTATTCCATTGCTCATTCCGTGGACACTATTGCGCTGCATCTGTTGTGAGTTTGCAGAGTATTGGTGGTGGGATTGGGTCTGGGAAGCATTCTGGAGAATACCAGATGCAGAAGATGGTCGGGTTTGAAGCATTGTAATGGTACTGGATTGTTGAGGATACGATTGAACCAAAGCAGCCATGCTGTGGTGGCGGCGAGGCTGGCTAGAAGAAAGCTGAAAGCTCACTGTGGATTTTCAATGGTGCATTCGTTTCGAGAATCGGTCGTAAGGAGGAGAACGGAATCGAAATTGAAAATCTGTCGTGAATACAATATCAGTTCTATTTTCTGAAGAATGGGCATGCTGGGACGATGTTGAGACGTGATGTGGTTTTGACCGGCCATGAACAACGCGTATAAGAAAAGATCGGATGAGGGAACTCGTATTACCAACCTTCAGGAGAAAATGTGCCAAAGATGGTGCAATTATTAGGAAGATGTAGGTTCGAAATCAACACGAGTTAACGGTTGACGAGGAACGAATCGAATCGAAAGGGGACGCCGGCGGCCAGGAAGGAGCAGATTCGGAACTCGTTCGTGTTAGAGAACAACACTTTTACCGCGAGCTCTGACCGGTCGAAAGGTGAAAAATCTGTTCCCAAAATAATGATGAGCTACAGATTGAGAAGCACAGGACCGGATTAGAGTCTGCGAACCTCACACGATTCTTGCGTAGTGATAGATCTGCTGTCGTGGTCGTTCAAGCGAGGGTCGTGGGATGGGAATGATAGGAGGAATTCGGGAGGTTTGATGACACGGATACGGGTGGTGATAGAATGGAAGTTGTGCTGGGGGAAAAGAGGTACAACAAGAGAATAAAAGAGAAGAAGCCGTCGTTTCGAAGAAGAACGAAAACAGATAGCAGAGGAGTGGGTAGTTTTCGTCGTCAATCGAAGATGTTGAGGCCGACGACGAGGATTTTGAGGTACAGTAGAATCAAAAAGGTGACTGGACCAGCATTGGAGAATGTCTGAGGGTGCAAAGACGGGGCACGTACAAATGAGGTTTAGTGTATGTGGCCCGTCGTTAGGGGTATGGAGTAGTTACCTATACCTACGGAGTACGTGTATGATATGTATGCAGGCCGCCCTGGGATGGTCGGTATAAATTTATGAACGCCTCAACGCCTCATAGCAGAGCAACGATCACCTTGATAGCGCGATGTGTGCTGAAGATTGAGTGACCTGAGGGAGAGAATACAAAATAGGTAGATATCTCACTTACACTTCTCTTATTGCCTCATCATGCGTATGCCACTCAGTGGGCCACTCAGTGGGAAAACACCTACTACATGAACTCCTTTCAGTACCTTTACTGCCATTGATCTTGCTTTTCCCAAGTGTGTTCTGAGTCTGAGTCTGAGGCTTTGCTTTGCTTTACTCTTTTTTAGCAGCAAATAGCACAGCTTCGGACTCCGCTGTCAACAATACATTACAATAGTAGGTTCCATACTCACGAGGCTCTGCTTTTCCTGACAATTCCGGTCACTCTCCTTGCTTTATGAAGACGTGGCATGGCATGGCTTACATGGCCGCTTGTCCGGTCAAGTTCAGCACTTCCAACAAGGTCGACGATATCTACGGATATATCTCCTTCAGACACCACCACTTTCTTGTCTTGGTACCATACAATCCAATAAGAAGCCTTGGGGCTGCCTGTGGCCACACGCCCCATGTCTAGAGTCTCAGCTCTTCATAGGGTACCTAACCTTCGGTGCTACTACTGTCTGCAGGAGATGGTGCGAAAATGCATTGGATGCTGGACGACCGACACTACTACCAAGTACGAAAGTACACTACCCAGGTAGATATGTTGACCGATGTCAATGTCCGGCAGCAGTCCTGCATAACGCCCAACTCTGACATCGAATCACAAACAGCACACTTCCAGCCTCCAGGAACCAGATTTAACCTCTCTAACCAATAAGAATTTCACTGCCTCAAACCTACGAGCGCAAGCACGATATCAACAATTCGCAATACATATGGGTAGAGGTAGCTCCGGAATATATTATTATCCAAGCTTTACCCCTTCCTTATATACCTCCTCAGGCTGAGCAATACCTCACTCCTACGCTCGTTACTCTGCAGGTCAATGAGGAGGACGATTCAGATGCCAGGGTAGCATTTACATTCTTCAATTTACTCCGTAGCCTCAACAAACAACTCACCACCGTTAACTGGCCGCCTTCTCTACGCATTCCTAGTAGAGACCGTCTGCTTCTGTAAAACTGAGGCTTGTACGAAGCGTGTGTATAGTGGGTAAATCAAGATCCAGCAAAAGCCATATTGCACACACAGACGGATTACAAGTATTATCCCACAATTCCACTTCAAAGCCTGACCATCCAATCCTGGCACGATGCTGTAATTGACAGGTGCTTCATACAAAATGCGGGATAGGACATAAATCTGCAAGCTGCAAGCTGCGACCCGCAAGTTATGCATCAAGTAGAATTTGACTTTCTCATGTGCAAATCTTGAATTCACGTTGAGAAAGCCTCAGAGACACGATTCAAATGAAGTAATATTCTTAACATATATCATGATAGTGAATACCTGTACTCAAACGGTTAATCCAAAAGGACTAATAAAGAGAAAAAGCCAGAGAGTCTGCACAGGACCTGATCTGCACACTTCCTCCGTGATCTCTCCTTTCTTGATCCCTCATCCCAGCCATGATCCATCACGCCAGTCTTTCGTGCATGAGAGACTAACAAGGTCAAGAGTTCTCACGGACAGCTTGATGGCCTGATCCTCCTACGATCTCTATTTTAGAATCGATCCCTGAGAGCATTTAAAACTTGAAATCACAAATGAGATTTTCAAGCCGAATGTACCGGCTGGCAGTTATAGAGGCAAGCCAAAGAAATATCTATTCTCTATTTCAATGGCAGAAGGAAATTCAGACATACATTGCATTGATTTCGTCGTCCTCACCACTGACATCATCATCACGAATACTCTTCAGAGCTGCTCGTGGGCTCTGTCGTGCACCCCACTTCTGCAGCTTCAGCTCTACAAACTCCACTATCTTCCAGCCGCCCCTACCGCCTTTATGTATCCATCCTGTATACATCCTGTTGTGAAGCCTCACCTCAGCTGCTCTGCTCACGATCTCGTATCGCTGCTGCAGCATTTGGCACACACATCGCTGCACACGTCCCTCAGATAAAGCATGAGCCAGGTCACGGCCTTGTCATTCGTATCTCCACATACGATTTTGATTATATAACCCCAGCAACGCACAGAAGAGTGGGATTAAAGCCGAGAAAGATACTCTACGAAGTAGATCTGAGTACAGGAAACGAAGATCCGAAACATGCACTCCAAGATGAGAAGGTAGATCGTGGGGAAGTGGTAATAGGGATGGTCATGAATATGAAACAAACAACAGGTCGATCGGATAATCAACCGAGATTGGATATAACAATTACCACATGAGGCTCATGGAAGCTTCATTTCCACTCCATGTTCAGTGTATCAATGCGGCCACTTTCACACTGACATCTTGAAGGATACATAAGGTTTCTGTTGATGAAGGGGCAATTGTGTCGGGCGAAGCGAGGTCATCTCACCGTATCAAGTCCTAACCCACCGGTGATTGAAGGGCATCCAAAGCATGAGATGCACTCATTCGTGCAGCTCGAGTCAAATGACCTGTTTCATGAAGGGTAATAACTAACTGCCCCTATATTAATATAGGCCTTAATAAACGCCACCACGGATTCTGCACGATCGTTAACAAAACTCACGCACTGTCTAATCTCAACCCCGACTCAAACTCTAATTCCCTCCGAAATTCCGACCACCCTAACAAGAATATCAACTCAATCCGTGATAACCGCACGGTTATTTCTCCAGCCCGAGCAGTCAAAATTCGTCCTACCTAACTATCTACCTGATGGAGCTTTTTTCACATAAACAAACCAAATACGTTTGGCTCCTTTGTCAATGCTGATTTTGAGAAAAGATGATCACACAATGGCTTCATAATCAGCATGAAGAACTCTAAATGCACGATTGCGCCTCGCTGTACGAGCTAAGCTAAGCCAGGCTAAATGCTTGGCGATCTGTGTCTCAAGTCGCGGTACGCGCTATTTGTTTACCGAGATGTGTTTGTCAACAAAGGAAATACTCAATAAACACCGAACACCAGCTTACAGATTAGCCAAAAGCACAACGTATGGCGATCGAGACCTTATTAAACTGTGTCTGGCGTAGGGGACTGCCGAGTATAATTCAATATCGCAACTCGATCAAATCCCAAAGTGACGCAAATATCGCAGGTACTGGGAGTGATACTTCCATCACAAACCTGTTCGAACACTTCTCGGAGTGATAGTTATAAAGACTGGACTACATCTTGCAAGATAAACGCTTCGCTGGAGATGGATTGGCCTAGCCTAGACCTTAGACTCTTCCACAAATTGGGCCAAAACAGTCAAGCAATAGATCATATCAGCTCCTGCGAACCTTTCGAGAATATAAAGCTCCAATTCAGGATGATGTACGGCAGAGCATCTATATGTGCCTATGGGCGATCGGATTACCTACGCACATGATTCGAAATCATGGCTTGTTCATGATTCTCGTGCTCCTTCGACTGAGACATATTATCTATGAAAATCCACGGCTTTTCCAGCCGGAAGCTTGGCAAAATCCTGATTCAATACTGCTGGACAGTGTTCAACTAAACATCCAAGAATCACGAGTTCACTTTCGGATTTAGGTAAGCAATGAGAAGAATTAGGAGCGGGCAGATGAGCTAGCGGCTGGATTTCAGATACAATTATGCGAGAAAATCTCACCAGAGCTATGAATTATAGCGCTGGTAGGAGTGTATCCCCATTGTAGAACCTAAGACAGCTGTCATACGACGCGAATTTTCGAAAAAGGATGAGGTAAAGGAATTAGAAGCTGAAGTATAAGCAGATGAGTTCTTTGCCTGCAAGGCTGTGATCGTAGAATAGCGGTTGAGGAAGAGATCGAATGTTCGTGTCCTGAAATAATTGGCTTTAGACCATGCAAATCACCATAAACGTTTGCACAGTTTTCTATGGCATGGTAGTTATGGGTAGAACGCTCCGTCAAGATAATGTATTGTCCATCAGTGAGTGTCCCTCTCACCTTTTAATGGTTGGGTTTCGAGGATACTCTTCAGCAAATCCCCGAGATACAAAAGGCGAAGCAAGCAAAGTAAAAAATAGTCGGTAGAGAATCTCCAGATACGTTCACATCCAGTACTGAGCTGTATTTTCTTTATCGTGACACATATTCAAAGCTACTTTACACTATTACAAGTTCTTCTCGCACTCGGCACGCCCTCAGGCCATTCTCTCCTTAGATCATCAGGGTGAATCTCCCAACCGTCAAACAATGCGAGTCGTGAGTATTAGCTACTCGGATGTTTCCACGGTACGAGATCTGTGAAGAAGTTGGTCCTCAGATTGGGAACTGGCATGAGGAGATGACACGGAGCTCGACCCGCGTCGTCTAGGAATAAATTTGTTTCAACTGCTTCGGGGTGGAGGCGGAGGCAGTATCTAGTTCCATGACCAATACTTTTTCTAGGGGGTGTTCAGGAGGGTGTTGGTCTTTCAGCTAAAGATGATGTTAAATGGTCGTCGACTTTCCAATAAGCTTCTGTCACAAAGCTACGAAGCTTGATGTATCCTTCTGTGACGGCACCGTACGTACTATGTTCTACGGCGATTTCGACCTCAACCTCGATAACATGGATATATGACTCACTCATGTCTTCGAAGATACCTGTATAGTACACACCGTTGTGAGTTGAGGTCCAGAACTAGGATGGAGCAAAAGACACAACAGGATGGTGTAGTATTTTTGACTCGGGTAAAACTTTCCATAGAGTGTCTTTGATGAGAGACGATCTCCAAGCCACGGCGTGATACACATCCGAGTTCCTTTGATGTCTAGAAGCGATACCTGCTCTCGCTCGCAGACGGTCTGTTGGGATTGTAAGAGCTCTTAATGAATAGTTTGATGATCGGACATTAGCATTTGCTCATATTTGCGTGTCTTCGGAGTCTTATTGGCGTAAAGTAATCCCGAGAAACTCGATCGACTTCGGGAAGGGGGCCCCTTTCCCAAACGTACTACATAACGATGAACTTCCACGGAAATTTTGTTACAGAAAACAAAGGCCAGAATGAATTTCATCTAGTGCAAGTCCGGCTGGTCCTTGCTCTGTCACAAATCGCTGTCGAGCAACAACACCACTCTACACAGGTCGACCCAAAATCTAGTGTACGGTTAGAGCACATCGATTATTGGATTGTCCAGTCTCTGTTGGATAAATGATCAACCTTATACGACTAAGAAGCAAACAATATTGGGCTCTGGCGGCCTTGTGGGTCTTGGAATAACATTTCGAACCCTGTGCTGGCGTGTTCTAGTCCGTATTGCGGTAATCGTTGAGGAAGACCGACTGCACTGTTTTATCTTCGATGCCATTAAGTGACCAGTGTATCTTCGAAGATCTCTGCTATAGACATAATGTGGGTAGCTTTGTCGTTCCCATCATTTTGTGTAATGCAAGGAGTATCCACCCAAAGATACCGCAGGCCAAGGTTTTCCATTACGATGATCGCATCTTGAATATTTGCTGGCAGGTTAGATATGCTATTTGATTCCGGGGGTTGTCTCAATTTGCACCTTGTCCTTTATAACTCCTGGGTTTCGCCCTAACAGTATGACAGAGCAGTCTCGCGTTTTTAATTGACCCTGCCCTCGTAGGTATTTAAAAGGCGAACGTCTTTATCTCCTTCTGCGCTAGATATACCGAGGAGCCGCGCTGATAGCCTCATCGAGGTCGATCTCTTGGATTTGCACATCGCGTGCTGAGTAAGACAAGGTTCTGGACAAGTCTTTGGCATACCCGAGTGAGCTAATTCCTGCTGTTTATGTGAATATCCGACGAATTGATCCCTTAGAACGTTGAGCCTCTAAGCTCTTCCAGTGCCCAAATAATCGCATCAACATCTGGAGCCACTTTCGAAAGTTGGTGGCACACCCAGATAGAATTGGGTGCAACCCATGCCCGCAAGCTTCTTGTGCAGCGATGTTGCTTTTGTGCTTGTAAGGACAATAGTTCCGCAGCAGCGACATGAATGAGGCGGCGTCTGGTCCTGGACTTCCTCCATCTCGGAAGCCAACTGTGTATAGGTGCCGAACGATTGAGGGAGAGGGTCTTACAATAGAGATGGAGGGGCAATTGAATAGGCAAAACGCCGCAAACTATAGGTGATCAACTTCTTGTCGAGGCTACGAGAAGACGAACGCATGTTTGTTTATGTTGCCAAAGAAAATCGAAACGCTAGATCCACTCCCAGCAAGTTCGCAATGGCGGACCTGCATTGCGTGGATTGCAGCATAAATGATGGTTTATTCGCGACTCCAATTCAGGCGGTAGCATCTTTGAGGATATAACTTGAGCAGGTTTACTGACGTAAGTCCCCAGTCCATCCGCTGGGGTGTAGAAGCAGTCTACAGCATCCGAAGAATCACATGAAAATGCGCATCTTCTGTTTTCTGCTCAATCGTGAAGGGTTAGAAGCCTTTTGATTATTGACGATCCTTTGTTTACCTCTGTTGCTAGGTTGTTATTAGCCGAAAGCTATGTTTCAAGTTTGAGGTCCAAGTGACCTTCTTCTTGCGGATATCATCAACAAGATCCTTCAATGCTGTCCTAAAATTCAAGGACATTGTCATAAATAAATGCACCCATGTCAGCATCACAGCATCTTTCTACCGGGACGATAACATCATCTGCCTCCAATCAAACAGTGCACTCCATGATCATAATCTGCTCTACCTGTCAGTACGTGCTCGTTTGGAAGATGCGTTATAGCAGGTGCGTAGGATACATGACAAGTCTCATAACACAGTCGCCTTCTCAGACACATTCATTAGGTAGTAGTCATAAATCGTACATATAATCCGTTCACAAAAGAATAGGCAATCCTCTCGCCTTCCTATCGTCCTCAACCTTCTTCGCCTCGACCCTAGCCAGGAACTCCTGTCTCGCTTTGTACGCGCCCTTACTCTTACCCGCAGCATCCAAATCATCAGCAATACCCTCCTTATCTACAAAGCCTGCCCAATCCATGGCGCTCTTCTCCACCGTATTGAACTTCTTGACCTTAGCCTGTGCCCCCACAAGCGTGATATCACTTTGTTTCCTCAATCCAAAGTACAGGTCCGTCCTCGGCGATATTTCAATCACAGGTTCAAATATTGATCTCCGCGCTTTCTTCAACGGTCGTTTTGGTTTGGTGAAAAGCGAATCTTCCGGCTCTGCTGCTGTAACCTCCGGCATTTCGCTCACTGGAGCATTGGTGGCAAGGAAAAGTTTTGCTTCTGCAGAGTTTCGAGGTACGAGTTTCTGTTCCGTGTGCACTTTGCCGGCAAAATTGTAGGCTCGCTTTATCATTATCATGGAATCGGGTCCTTCACTCAATGTGCTCGGTGATCGTGATGCTTCTATCCTAGCATTTGGTAAAGATATAGTTGTGCGTCTGGTTTCGGGGCTTTTAGAGCCATCTGGGGAGAGGAGCGAAGAGGGCTCTGTCGGAGGTTGAGGATCTGCAGCAGCTGGCTTCCCGGACATCATTTCCAGGAAGACAGAGTCCACATCGATTGTTGCTTCTGCAGTATTGGCGAGGGGTTTCTTTTCAACAACTCTGGGGATTTAGTCAGCTTGCGTTCCGCACTTTTGGAGATATAAATCACCTACTCTTGCGCTCTCATGCTCCTCGTCTTGACCAGACCTCCCTCGCCCCCCTCATCCTCTATCTCCTCCTTATTCTTCTTTCCCTTCCTCCTCCTAGACTTCGTTCCCTCTGTCATGATCGCTTCATCGCCCGAGTTTTCGAACCCCACATCCTCTGCCACTTCATCCTCTCCTCGTTTTCTTTTCTTAGGCTGCGGTTGTTTTGTTATCGCAGCAGGTTCCTCTGCTTCTGACTCCTCGTCCGAAGAGTCTGCCTCCGGCGCAGGTGCCGTATCGGGGGCAAAGTCTGAGTCTTCGTCTGAAACATACTCCTCATCGTCGGGGATGAGTTCTGGCGGCATTGTTGAAGGTTGTTAGGTTGATGATCTTTAATGCGTGAAAGTTCGCGACGAGGCTGACAAGCAAATGCATCTGGAATATGGTCCGTGCTCGAGCCTTGAACGCACCTTGTGTCTCGGTTAGCACAGTTAATATCAACTAAGTGAAAGATCATAGCCAGATACAACAGACCACAAAGAAAATAATGTAGCTACTTGTTGAAACATAGATCTTAATTGAGATCGAATATTGACTATCGGTTTTCTTGTTGTTTGCATGCTAAGCGAAGCCCTTAGCTGCTTCAACCGAGCTACTGTAGATATGAGAAGTAATTCTCTTCTGCCACTTCTTCTACCATCTTCTTGATCCTGCTCTTACAACTCGTTTCAGTCTTGCTCTCGCTGACTTACTGTGGTGTGAGCTCCAGCCTGCTCAGAATTTCACACAGAACCATTATCAACGTCGTCTTCATGGAGACCCCCAAGCAAGAACCTATTGAGGGCTCTATTCAAACCCATCTCATACCAAGATCGCGGCGCATCGAAAGTCATCTAGGATCTTGGAGCGTGATTTCATCGAGGGCCTTCTTCAGACTCTTCCTAATCTCAAGTTCGTCCCGCGTTCAAAATAGTCTGGTTCCATTGCCTCATCTGACCCTGGAGCTCTACATGGCGCTTCTGACAATTCTGAATCCAAGAAACTGTCGATTCTGTTGAAGACTCGTGGTCAGCTTGGCTAAATTTGCGGATATGTTCCTGTCAAACACTTTGAGGGTACATAATTTTCCTCGAATTGGATGCTATGGAAAGTCAAAGATTTTTTTTGGTACAGTAGTTGTGTGTATAGAGGCAAGCCAGTACATAGTGCCGTTCCCTCATTGAAGGAGATCAACCAACACCCCATACCGTACTCTCTGAAATTTTCGTCCAATTGCCGCATACCATCACCGAACCTGGGTCATCTTTCCAAGAGATAGACAATCTTCCACTCAATATGTCACAGATGTGTGGTCAGGCTCCTTACCTCCCAACCACAAGTTTAGTGGATCTTTTGACTAGGTTTCCTTTTGAAAGTCTCGACTGAGGCCGTGGGAGGCTTAAAGCTCCACTGGCGCAAATACGAGGTATTGAACAAGATGAAGCCTGCCGTCAATGTCAACATCGAGCAGGTCTATTTTGGAACTATGTTGGGCAGAGGGTATATTCAAGTTGAAGGGATTATACCAAGCCTCATGTGCTTATTGTCTCTACAACGACGAAATGCCGAAATGTTCATTCAGGTATGTTGCGCACTGACCGTAGCGACCAAGAACCGACAGATTCCAGATGCCCCAAACCAAATCAAGAACAGGCAACGAGAGCGGGCTCGTCTCCTCAAACACGGCCGTTACCATACAAACACATTTGCGTGAAGAGTGCGTAGCAAGATGTATAGAAAAAGCGACCGACAGTCCCCGAAGAGCCACAATCACAGACAGAGACCGAAGTTGGACTTAATCGCGAGCCTCCTACCCCGTAACGTAGAACTGGTACATACAAGCTATCACCTCATGAACATTAGCGGAGTCCGTCGTTGCCTAATTCTAAACCGATCTTCCACAAGACTGTGCCTCCCATTCTGGGATAGTGGGAACTATAGCTCCGCCTGTGGAAATTGAGTCGAGTCCAGAACCTCCTCTTGTGGGAATCCGAGAATGAAGATGGAGATTTCCGGACCGGGTCCTTGATACTGATTCTTCAGCTCGGCACATGTTATGCCACGTCAAGGCACTCCTGATGAGACTTCGAAGGGGCGAAAATGTGCGCCCATTGCTGGAGATAATTCCCTCAAGAAGCATTCGACGCTAGTCACGATGCAGATCAAACCTGTATGTGAAAATTTAGACGATTGCATCTACAATGATATGGAAGTCAAAAGCGAACTTTTTGAACCAGAGGCCGCAAATTCTTCGGGGAACCAATTTTCAGGTGCCGTAAATCATGAAGCTCCAGCCCACGACTCTCTGGGAGGGCCTACGAGACTTCTAATTTTCAAGCCAGCTGGCGCAGATGTTGCTTCTCCGTCTGGTCACTTAGTGTCTGTTGGCAGAGTTGGAAATACATCATCCAAGGCAAAAGTGAAAGACGGATTTGGAGGCGCTGTCGATTTCAAAAAGGGCTTGCCTTCAACTCCCGGTAGGTTAGCCATATAATCTGCAATAGACCATGATCCGATACGCTGAAGCAAAACACGCGTGTAATTAGCCACACCTGCACCACCAGGAAGGTCTCTTGACATATCAATTCAATGAATGGCGCTATCTCGACCCGCATACAATACCGTATCTACACAGGCAGTCAAAAATACGCCAAAAAAAAGGGTCTCGATCAATGATTTGCCAACCAATTAATATACCAGAAATTGCTGCTAAAGACCCGGCGGGAAGCGACACAAGACCGAACTGAGAACCAGGCTACTCTTACGAAAAAATCTTGCAGAAGAAGTCCAAAAATTCTACAAGGAACAACACACAAAGATCGAGAATGATCTGCAAGAGATACAACAGCTGGCTGATGCTGAGGATCTTGAGGAGGGGTTTCAGGGAGAGGATGCTGATGGTTAAGAAGATTTGTACTCGATTAACTAGCCGATGTGAATAGATGAGAAAGACCTAAAGTTATATGTGAAGGGGTGGCTGCAGGGAGAATTCTCTGAAGCAGGCCCGAAAGGGAAACGTATTGGAAGATGATGGTGATAATGATGGTGATGATAGAAATGGGAGGCTGTTGAATTCGTCTCCGGCGAATACAAACCCTAAGCACTACTTGACGCAACATTTCTTGGGCAAATTTCAAGTTCATGAGGTTATTACGACACATTACTAAGATAATGCTTCAAAGTCATTTATATATTTGATAACTTTAGGCTACATTTGCAGGCCACGAATTCGTTTCGCCCAAGTTAAAGCTCTCCAGCCGTCGATGATACAAATGACGGATTAGAAATTTTAATTGCCAGACGTTATAAATTGGTTATGTGTATTGGATTTCACCTGTTGACTGGGAAGATGATGGCAATGTAAGTAAGAAACTATTATCTCGTGCCACTCAGATTGAAGGCTTTGTAGTCTATAAAAGCATGCTTGCCATCATCTTCGTTTCTTAATTCCTTGGCATAATAAACCTACCTTATTGTTGAAGAAGAGTCAACTGAGTTAGAACTGGTTGGACTGAATGATAATGCTGCAGTAATAAGGTATTTGTGCAAGTATACAGAGAGGAAGGAGTGTTGGGTCATGAATGAGCCCTTCCCGGTCTGATCTACATTGATCGGGTTCTGTTGCAAATCTGGCGATAGACGGCTTAGAATACAGCTGTATTTTCTCTATCGGACCGAAGTTAGACGTTACTGGCTTAGAAGAAACTTCCCACTACAGGACAAAGACCATGTGTTTCGTATTGTCCAGAAATCTACAACATTATACATGCTACTCGACTCTATTTCCTCGTGAATCTCAGGTAAATACTATTGTACTTTCACTTTAGACATTTCTATAATACTTCATTCGTAGAGGGGTATTCAAGGGATTAGAAGACAAGGACTAGGAACTTGTGTTTTCGGCTAATTGGTAGGCATGTAAACAAATGACACGTGCGAATTCGCCCCGCCTTTCTTTCAAACTCGGAAGCCATCAATTGTATCCACCAAAAGTCGAAAAATAGTCACTAGATATTTTCAAGTATATCGATGGTTTAAATCGCTCGCTCATCTAGACTTCGACGATCAATTCACAAGTAATTAACTGTATGCATAGGTTTGGAAGCCGCGACTCTTGCGCGATCATTACCTTCTACCCAAGTGCCGAGACGCTAGTTGCCATCACCTTATCTCATTCGCGCGCTTCTTGGTTACCAGGATTATCCCAATGCAGGCAAAGTCATCTACCAAGTCGAAGTGTCCTCATACGGCGTGCTTCTATAAGATGTGCTCATGCATCACTTAACCCCCCCGTTTCCGAAAATGATGGACCCGAAGAGTCCTGGCTCGACTGGACGACCAGGGCTATGATCTCGAACTAGGTGGCCTGTTGAGCGATTCGGATCAGGAAATCGAATCTTCCATCTATCGGGCCGATGCGCTTCGCAATACGTTCTTTGTTGGAAATCGGGCGATGGATCTCGGGCGCATAGAGGTTGAACTCAATTATCCATGTGATGCTAAAATTGGTAGCGCCTTCCAGATTGAGTGAAGCTTCAATCAATAAGAGGCTGTAATGCAGATTCGGTAGCTATTACTGAAATCGCGTGATCCCCAGATGTCTTGGAATTATCTGAAGCTCCCGTGGCTATTTTCCCATCGTCCTGTACATAGTACTTTGTAGGGTCGAAATGTCATCTTCGGTATCTCTATCCACGATCAGTACTCACTTGACACTATGAAAATTTCAAGTCTCCTCCCAGCTCTCCTAGCACTAGGGACTCATGCCCGACCAGCAGAAAACACCGAGCTACAAGTTCGAGCAGATTCTAGCCTGGTGGGCTATCTCGGGGTTTTCTTCCTGGGCAGTGCACCAAACGTTTATTTCTACCTCAGCAATGGTAACAATGCCTTTTCATTCAAGGCTTTGAACAAGGGCAATCCAATTCTGGATCCGACTCTTGGCACGGGAGGAGTGAGAGATCCGTCGATCATCAGTGGTGGAGGCTCAGAGGCTGGGAAGAAGTGGTATATCATTGGAACTGACTTGGACATTGCGAATGTAAGATAATTCTTGAAGTACTTGTATCGATTGGGATATGAAACACTGACCGATCTAGACGACATGGGATGCCTCCCAACGAAAAGGATCCCTGAGTATCTACATCTGGGAGAGTACAGACCTGATAAATTGGGGTACTGAAAGACTCATCAAAGTTGAAAACAATGATGCTGGTATGGTTTGGGCTCCGGACGCTATATGGGATTCAAGTAAAGGTAAGCAGTCTCTCAATCAAGCATTTCTCAATCTACTAAATTGAGTTGCCAAACAGGTCAATATCTTGTACATTGGGCCTCAAAATTCTACTCCACGTCCGACACATCCCATTCTGGCACACCAGGTGCTGATGTTATCCGATACGCCTACACATCTGATTTTCGCACTTTTACCGCGCCTCAGACTTTGATCAGCGCAGGCCAGACATCCTTGATCGACCTTGCCTACGTACAGCTGGGACCAAATTCCTACGCTAGGTTCTTGAAGAACGAGAGTGCCACGAATGTTTATATGGAGAGGTCAGATACAGGACTATTCGGGACATGGACCAGACCTGGTGGCGGTACAACGTTCATTCATAGTAAAGTGGAAGGACCGTATGCCTGGAAGGATAATGTCGTTGAGGGGAGGGTCAACCTCCTTCTGGACTGTGAGTTGACTGCCTTCCCTTCTGGTGTTTTGCGATTGGCAGGATGATTCATCGAAGAATGCTAACTCGTTACAGACTTTGGTGCTGACGGGTACCGTCCTTTCACAAGCACGAATATGAATGCCAATGCATGGGTTGATGCAGACCAAAGTGCTCTCCCCAAGAACTTACGACATGGAAGTGTGATTGGTATCACACAAAACAGATACGATGCTCTGAATGCCAAATGGGGATAGAGTTTAGTTATTCAAGTGCCATGAAACTTTCACGTCGCTTACTTGGATAATCTACATGATGAAATCCGCCCTTTGGAGTTAGCCATATTTGCCTCCGATCTTGCGGCATTCATTGACATTCTTTGGTCCCCAGGAAGAAATATTGCAAAGAATCAAGAATCTTGTCAAAACAATGGACCCGCACTACAGCATAAACGACTAAGGTCGTGAGTGACTTCATTGATAGTTACCGGAATATGAAGAAGAAAAGAACGTGTCAGGTGGTAGTAGTAATGACAGTAGACCTGCCGACGGTTTTAAACACACATCAAGGCAAATTCGACAGACTCGCTTGCACTGTTTTTATCTATGTGCCCTCGCACAAACTTGCAGGTCGATGAATCTAGGCTTCAAATTCTGCTGCAATGTGGAGAGTCCGGCACTTGGTATTGTGTTTCGTGATCCTGAGTTCGTGCGGCCACAGCATGTAGGTACTTATAAGCTTTGCTTCTTTGGAGACCTAGGTGCAGTGTGACATTGACGGGTGCCACGTTTCGTCTTGTAGGGAGTGGCATAAAGTTGGAAAATAAAGGAGAAATAATTTTCTTATTATGATTCTACATCTCAACAAGATCGATCCTGGGCAGGTCTTGTTCCTCTAGAAACTATTTAATCAGGATGCTCAAAGTCTTCTCATTTTTTCTCAGGGCGGCACGTGGATAAAGGAGACAATGCGAAGTTTTAGTGTTTAAATCTTTTTTTAAAAGCAAGTGAGGAGCCGACGTTTTCAATTCGAATTATGGATCAGTCACATGAGCTTCGATTCAATACACAGAAGGTCCTCAACGGAAAACATGCTAATTAAGAATAGGTGGTGGAGAAGGTATCGTCCTTCGAAACGTAGTCCTACGGACTACATAACCTATGCTAAATGATATGTGGCAAGGGTTACATGAATCCACAGTAAATAATATAGATGATAGAACAACTTCGCAACCAGACGAGAGAGCCAGTCTCTCAGCCCAAGCCATCTACACATGATGAAATCCTCAAGGGTGGGGACGCTTCCGGTCTTTTGCGACTTTTGATCATCATTTGGAGAAACCAATTACATACTATTGAAATATTATGACCAGCAAGAGACTCGAGACATCACTAAAGCTATTGTATAACTTTTTGAGCTCCGCGAAACTCAAGCATCATAAAGGCTTTCGAGACTTGACTTGTTCGATTTCAACCAACGTCTGAAACGAGTTGAGCACAAGAGCACACGACACCCATAGCTTAACAACCTATGTTGATGTTTCGTCTGTTCAAAAGTTCAATCTGTCATGTGGCTGCTTTTTTGTTTACCTTCAGAAAAGTACTCTACATTCGAACACACATCCAGAATCAACGTGCGTAAACCAATGCACTTGCTGTCTTCGCACGATCGGGGCTCGAGCGATCAGATGCAAATATTTCATATGGCTTGGCTTGATAATCCAAGACCGGTGACGCACGTTTCTTGTACTGTGCAATCTCTCGATACTTGTGAAGTCATATATCGTTCGCGCTACGAAGGCGGTAGCGACTTCTGAGAAATGTACTCTTCCGTATCCACTTATCCCGGATGATGGATCGATATGAATCTCCCGCGGATGGAGGAGAAGGTTATATTGGAAACTTTGGCGATGGTGAAGAGTGCGAGGAGACTTGTGTGGTAGATGAGGCTGTTAAGGGCTAGAAGGTGGTTGTTTAGAAAGCTTGTAGGTGTGTGAGAGAGAGTTGAAGAAGGAGGTATGATATGCTGGCTAATTTTGTTTGTCAACTCTTGCTTGCTGGTATGTGCTCGCACAAGCAGAAATAAACATAGTATTTCCTGATAAATATCGCCGAGGCGCTCGCTTAAATGTCAATACCACCCTTACCTGGTCTAAGGTATGCTTACGTCGGCTCTGGATATCATCACCAATTGTTCTCCTTAGCGAATTGTCTGATTCCATCGTGATCTTATTCTCAAGTAATATTGTGTAGACTCATCAAGAGAAGAATATTTAGAGACATGACATATAGACTGCCAATCACATCCCCATTAAAACTCAACACATATATACATATTCCAATACTCTCAAAACCCCTCTTCCCCTCCAACAACAAATCAGATCTAATACCCCTCCTTCTTTAAAAATTCAAATATTGCTTTGTATGCGTCGCCCGCTCCATAATGCAGATTCAGTCCATGTCCCACCCCCTTTGCAATGTACACACCACTGCTTTCCTTCCTGCTAGGATACAAGCTCTCAAGCGTATTCTGGGATTTGTTCTCTGGCACGAGACAATTGCTCTGGCAGAACGGCAAATCGTTCTCCCCATTCACGACGAGCACAGCACCAGTGAACTCCTCCGCTGGACTAACGAACTCGGAATTAGTGAACAGTTCGCCTATGGTGAAAGTCTGTTTCGTCGCTTCGGATGCCACGAGTACGGCAGGGTCGAAATTTGGCAGGCGGAAAAATGCAAATTGGTTACCGGCTATGTTGTTGCTGACTACGTAGCCGTTGTTTAGAAGAGGGAAACGGAGGAATGAGGTTTCCCGTGCGATGGTCAGGTCGAGACCGGCGAAGAAGACGGGTTGCCCATTTACGTCGGTGGAGAAACCTGTGAGGACTGCGGCGGATAAAGAGGTGGGATATTGGGATGTGATGGCGTTCGTGAGCTCTGAGCCTAGGGAGTGGCCGACTCCGATGACTTTCTCGAATTTGGTCGAGGCGATGGCGCCGGATTTCAGAGATTCAATCAGAGATTGCGCGATGTTTACTTCGAGAGCAGCTTGCACGACTTGGATTGGATCAGGGTGCTCAGAAGCACCAATACCCAGACGATCATACGAAAATGTCGTGTGACCGGCAAGAGCAGCGGCATCGACGTAGCTGTATGCCGAGGAATAGAAGTCCCAGTATGATTTATCGAAACCGACGCCGTGCGTCAGGAATTGGATGGCGGATGCGTTGGGGGATTTGCCGACAGGATAGCAGAGTTTGGAGGAAATGGAGTAGGTTCCTGAGATATTGCGTTTGGAGCCTATTACTTCTGCTGGGAGGGTGGAGCCGACTTGGAGGAACTCGACAATGGTATCTGTTACGACGGACTCTGGACGTAGTGTTAGTACGTAGTTTCTTCTAGTGTGGAGAATTGGATTGGAGGTCGAGGGGGAAAGCGAAGATGTGAGTGACAATGAGGTACTTACGATTTGCGGGAATGGGATATTTGAGCTCGGTGTTCATTGCCGAGGCTTGGACGGGAATATTGCCCAGGATGCAAGTCGCATGACCACCGACAGAAGATAAAATCAGAGGCTTTTGGAAGCCTTTTGTGAAGCTCTTAAAGTCTGTGATAATATTCGGAGAGGCAGCAACATTACTGGCTAGCACGCCAGCGCCGATAGCAATGAGTCCAGATAGAGAAGGCATATTACAACAAGTGATATTCAAGAACAGCTGTACAAGAATTTTAGGAGGACTTGTTACAAAAGAAACAGGAAATAGAGGAAGCGTGAAGAAGTCATATATACCTCCCTGCTATCCTCACCATAAGCTTCCGACAATTCCGAGCCTTTCTCCATGTCCAAAAACAAAACAAACTGGTGTAGAGTATCTAGACCCAGCCAACCGAGCTCATCAAGATTGACAAATCGTCATCAATTGACGCAATTCCCTACAAGATCCTGTCCGGAAAGCCATGCTAAATGCTAAGCTTCTGTTAGGTCCCGCAGATAGATCTGAGTTATCTGGCGGATAGGGGAGAGCTTGAACGTATGCAGCTAGTGCGGATTACCGAATATCGTTGAGCAGATTCGCAAGTACTGAACGAATGTACTCGAATTGGAATCTGGGAGATTTGAAGAAAAGGCTCGAGGTTGGGAGCTTAAATGACGCACTATTGATGTTCTGAAAAAGAAAAAAGAAACCCAACGATTGACTCCACGGAGAAGATTGAAAAGAAAACGCGCCCAGGGCATTGCATTCTATTTGTGATTTCCTGGATGCTGATCCTAATAGCTCCCCCTTTTGAAAGCATGTTCCAAACGAGGGAGAACAGGCGAAAAGAACATAGATGGAAAAAGAGACTAAAATCTCCTTGAAAAAAGGAAAGGTTGGGTCTCAGTTTCCCTTGAACGACTGAGATGATTGCAGGAGCCACAACTTCGTGGTTTCCCGCAAGGATAGGCGTACTTCTCTACGAACATTTTGCTGTGAGAAATAATGCCAGCAGTCATCAGTGATCGAAATGATCTAATTCGAGGAGAGCTGGGCTTGCCAGCCTCCGAAGTCAACGCATATCATATTCCTTCCACATCACTACGAAATGTACACTTTCTTCAACTTCTCCACCTGCACCACCTCCCCTGTCCTCAAGTCCTTCACACAACCCTTCTCTACTCCGGCTTTCCGACTATACTCTTCCAACCTGTTCAACCCATACACACATCCATTCGGCAGTAGTACTAGATCGTTCTCGACGAGTGAGGTTGTGTGATGGGCATACGGTACGTTGCGAGCCAGATCGTTGAGTTCCTTGGAGCAAATGGGACATACAGATGTGGTTAGGGAGGAGGAGGATGTGGGTGATATGGAGGAGATTGTTGAATGTGGGTGAGTGGAGTGGCAGGAAGGCGTCTTGAGGGCAGAGAGACCGGCGCGGAGAGCGATGTGGAGGAGGGGAACTGAGGGCAAGGAGAGGAGTTTATTGTGTGTTTGAGTGAAGAGGTCGGAGAGGGAGTGCCAGCGGGAGCGGCTGTAAAGCTCCTGGGATGAATTAGTAAATATTCTCTTCAAAATGTACGATATAGTAAGTAGAAGAGCGTAAGTTACAGCGTATACATCAGCTCTTGTGCCAGGTGGAAAAGCCAATAATCCACACGCTTGCTGCACTTCTTTGGGATAATTGTCTCTGAACGGAAGAAGATACTTTTTGGCGTGTGTTATGGATTCGAGGAGCTTGGCCTGATCTTGTGTCCGGACAAGCTCGATGTATTGCTGGAAGCGGAGCATGAATTCGAGGTTACTCTGTGAGGAACCATTAGTACACAATGCTCAAAACATGAAGACCTTCAGAGCCGTTATGAGATGTTCGACAAATATACCTCCATCCTCCGCAACTCCTTCTTATTCTCATTACACCACGCCAGCGCCTCCGTAACCCTCCCATTCAGTAAACTCTCCCTTACCCTACCCATCTGCACAAAAGTCTCCACGTCCACTAAATCCTCAATCCCTTTCCCCCTCGCCAACGCCCCTGCACTATCCTTGAAACCATTCCTCAGCAGGTAATCCACCAACAATCTGTCCAGCCTCGTCCGACTCCAATCCTCATACTTCACGTCATCCAGACTCTGCATCCCATACAACTCCCCCAAATGCCGTATCCGACTCGCACTCTGCTGATGTAATCTGGCTTCTTCTTCGGCACAAGAAGCGAGTTTGCGTTTGAGGCCGCGCATTCGCGCGAGCATCGAGTCGACGTTCTTGAGGACGTCGGCGGGGGAGGAGGCCGTAGGGGACTGGGATGCGAGGCCGGTCTCCTTGAGGATCGTTTTGACGGAGGTGGATTCTTTTTCTACGTTGAAGTGGGCGACTTTGAAGTTCTTGCGGAGGAGCTCGAAAGGCAGTCGGAGGAGTGGTTGGTCCTGTAGGCGTGTTAGCTGGCGGATGGAAGTATACCTAGGAATAGTGGCATACGAGGATTAGATGGGAGTCGGGGTTCAGTTTGGAGGTTATTTGGTCCGCCATCGTTGTGTATTCGTTGAGTGCATACGAGGGTTCAATAGAAGGACTCGAGGGGCTTTTTGGTGTTGAGTAATGTGGAAAGTTGTTGGTCCTGGCTCCTTTGTGGTAGTTAACTGGTTGAGGTGTTGGCGACTTCAAGATTCACTCTTCAAGCTCCAGAGTGAAGCATCGCATCATGCGGTCCGTCCTCGGTTGCGATAAGCGATAAGGAGTTGCGTTTAGGAACATGGTATGGGCTTGTAGTGTTTCTGGTTCACACATGTGACTACAGGTACTTCCAACCTATCTAAAGTAGGTACCTGGATACAATTTAGGGAAGCGCGAAAAATAATGAACGATTCCTGTCCGAAAAATATTCAAACTGAACCCATATGTCGAGATCTTGTGGATACCGTAAGGTAGATACAATTTCTGCACCGCGGTTTTCCTTGGCATCTCAGCCCTCAGTTATGCTGTCGCTCGATGGCGGGAATCATCACGATCATCCAGGAGAAAGCCTGTCTTACTTGGATTTTTCCAGTTCGTATTAACAACTTATTTCGATGCCTTATAGTCAGAAGGGTGGATTAGATTCACATCCAACAATGTCTTTCTACTGAGCAATAAATAGAAGCTGATAGTGGTTCCTGCAGCCGATGTTGACGAAGCTAATAAAATCTCATTGATAAGTACCAAAGCAATTTCTAGATTTCAGATTACAACTTACGTTGAAGTCATGTAAAGTGTCTGAGCGCGAGATATCCTAAACAGCCACGTTTGCTGATAACCATAGTATGCTACTCAGCTACCGGGGAGCAGACTATCGATCACCACAAAATTCTCATCGATGAGGGGATACCTTGATATGCTTAGAGGGAAAAATGAGATATTTAGACCGAAATCTTTCCATAATACGCGGTATGAAATGCAGAGCTAGCTTTGTTTGATTCCCAGCCTTCTGTGGTTCAAGGCAAACCCCTTCCTCAGTGAGCCGATGTCAATTATTGTATCATGTACGAAAAGTACTAGACGACAGATGAACGTGGGCAAGAGAGAATCCATCATTGAAGAGAATGAGGGTAATGTATCTATCTACCCATAGTATGCTCCTATTTGCTCGAGGAGACTCAGATAAGGTAAGTTCGAAATCTGCCTACGGGCTTCAGAATAATTGAATCCCCAAGTGACAAGTGAATTCCCCTCACCCCTCCTTCTCGCATACAGTATCAACACACCTTACAGTACCCGTACCTGTCAGCCCCCGGCTCATGCCCCGCTTTCGAACAAATCATCTGGCGCCAATCCGAAAGCGGCTCTAGCTCTCTTTGACCACACTCAGCGTCTTCAACCAGACACATGATCTTCTCCCGCACGTGAAAGATTCTCCTCTTCTTCCAACATATCGAACAACTTCAAGGCCTTTTCCATCCATCAGGAATTCAAAAGGGGTGTGCAGTCTTCCCTATCCTCATCGATCTTTCGACCTAAAAACTTCTCCAGAGTCCTTTTCTACCTTATCATTGGGCCCTTTTCGCTCCTGCTCGTTTCGAAGCTCGTGATCGCAGCGGGAAGTCACGAACGACGGTCACGTTTGTCACGGTCTGCTGATCCAGTGTCCACTTGACCTCGACCATCGTCGCGACCATACGAATATACCGGTTTGATGATTCTATTCTTCTGCGCTTGAGCCAGCAGTTCTTGTGACCTCGTCGCCCTTTTTCCGATTGTCTTGAAAGCAAGTATCGAGCGTGTTGTGGATATCAGTCGCGTCCTCATACAAAACAAGAGAAGCCAGTACCGGACGGCAATACTCGGACTCACGAGATCAACACATATCAAGGTCAGCATACAATCATGTTCTATTTGTTTTCCATCTCTTTTTGCCTTTCCGCCTCTCCAAGCACATACTGCCCTCTCCTGCCCCGGACCTTGAATTTTCACGGCCTTTTGTACAACATACAAGTCTTCATTCGGTCAATTCACAAGGATCCATTCCACGCGACCTTTGGGGTCACGATCCCTCCTCGTTAGGTGCTCCAATGCCCGGACATGGCCGCGCCGCCCGTTGGCTCACGTCAACGCGCTTCCACCATTGTCACCAGATCGCAAACACCAATGCTGCTGCTTCTTCCCTTCCAATGTCACGTTACGCTGTGAGGAAATCGAGTCTGTACGGCCGGCACTGCCAGTCAAACAATGTTTCTTGTTTGCAGAGTGCAACGCACTGCACTGCGCTGCCCATCTCTCGGATTCAGGGTTGCGACCGGGCTCTTACTGTGATGCGCCAGCGCGTCGTTACTCCAAGAATGACCTGTCGAGCATAGCAATGGACAGCCTCTCATCATCCTTTCCGTCAGCGCATGAGAGCGCAAGGCAATGTGGTACCTCATCTGCAATGACACGTGCTGACCGTAGGTACAACTGCGTAGGGTACAAAAACGTTCATCGCGACAAAATTACTGAGTGAACTACTGCAGTGGAGCGCTTCGAGAAACCTCCATCGGCGCGAATCAACAAGACTTCTCACAAATCAAAGTCCACAGTACTTCCAGCCGTTGTACTTGTGCAAAGCTCCGTAGAACACGTCATCTGTTGCTCCGATAGAACAGGTTCGGCCTTAAAACTTCTCACCAACCCCTCGAGGTCATCTGCGCCTCTCGGAACCCATCACCCCCCTCTCTACGAATCATATTGCAGGACTCTTGACGAGTTAGCCAAACCAACCAAGAAAGATGTCCGACATGGATCTTGAACACTCAGGCTTGCAGGAGGTTGCGAACGCTATGCGCGGCGAAGACATCTCCCAGAAGCGGAAACGCGATTCGGAATCAGCTGATGACCCACGACGAGGTAATAACAAGCGCATCTCGCCCAACTCTGGCAAGGATCACCAGGACGTGGAGGCCCTTCAGGACTATAACCTTCATCAAGGAGGCCATATGGATCACAACGGTGAGCATGCCTCTACTGCTGCCGCTGCGCTCGCTGGAATCTACCCTACCATGACCGTACCGCAGCCAACCGACGTCTCATTCGCTACACAAGGTTCTGACGGCGATCGCAACGATTCCTTCATGGACAACAGCCAGCAAGACATGGGATACGGGCAAGAAGGTGTGCATTCGCAGAGACCTGGCAACAGCAAGCCTCCTGTCGGATCTGAGGAGTGGCACAAAGTCCGCAAAGACAACCACAAGGAGGGTGAGTTTAAAGTTCATTCGGAAATCAGAAATGTTACTGACAAGAAATAGTCGAACGCCGTCGCAGAGAGACTATCAATGAGGGTATTAATGAGCTATCTAAGATCGTACCCGGATGTGAGAAGAACAAAGGATCGATTCTCCAACGCGCCGTCCAGTTCATCACGCAATTGAAGGAAAACGAGACACAAAATATTGAAAAGTGGACACTTGAAAAGCTTCTCACTGAACAAGCTATTGCCGAGCTCAGCGCTAGTAATGACAAGTTGAAGGCTGAATGCGAGCGAGCATGGCGTGAGGTTGAGACTTGGAAGAAGACCTGCCAGAGTGCTGGTTTGGCTCCCAAGAAAGAAGATGGCATGGGTGGAGACCTCTGAAAAGCGACATCTCGATTCGACTAGAAGCCCGAATTTCCAAAAGGGGAAGCTGGGTTCTTGTTACGACTTCGAAATGATGATACCCTGCATACGATTTGACGATTTCCCCGCCTGTCGCTGCCTTCTTCCTCTTTCTTGTATGGAAATTCGGGTTTCATGTTCTTTCACAATGCATCACGATACATCTATCATTCTGTTGAATCGCATCTTCCACTTGTGGCATCACCCGGTCACGAATTGTGAAGCAGCTCCTGCACAGACGGTTTCGCATTCTGCAGTAAACATCATATCTTGGATTGCGCAGGAACTCCAGTCAGGTTGCCACACGTCGATCTACATGTCTTTCTTTCCCATTACGTAGGAAAGGAGAGGGCTGTTTGAGCACTGAATCGCACCGAGCTGACGGAGTACCTGGACCGCGAAAGTACTAGGGTAAGGGAGTACTTGAAGATGCTTTGCGTTTCATTCCCGCGTCTCTTTCCTTGTTTGTTTGGACGGATGACTGCTTTTACTTGCATCTATCGGTCCTGGTTGGCGCTATTCTAAAGGAGGACTGTCCAGCATCTGATAGCCTAGCTAGTGACGAATGAAGAGAGCAATATGCATTGAGATCTCGAAAAATTAATTTTGCGGTTCGCGGAAATTGGACATGGTCAGAGAACAAAGAGAAAGAAAAGTATAGATGTATTCGATTAAGAAGGAACTTGTAGGAAAGATCGGGATCTAAATACTATGACGTCGTGAACTCGAGTCGCGGATAATAGGGCAAAGAGGATGCAGCATCTGCTTCTGAGAGAGAGAAGTGCGGCGTCTATTGAGACATTTGGAGATTTTGTCGAGTTGTGTGAGGGTTATTGCCGCGAGCAAATCAGATGTTGGCTGCATAGCCAGGATGTGTCGTGAAGACATGAGCAGGCTCGAGCTATCTCTGTTGCTTTGTGAAGTGGCAGAGCATGAGCCAACTGCCGGGAATGGTGAAATAATAGAGCATTTAGAGGTAGACGGTATATATTGTGTAATTTCTGGGCTTTTGCCGCGACGGTGGTCAAAATAAGAGCTTCAAGATTTGATGTGGTGAAGCAGTTGGTCTACTTTGTTTTTGTATCAGTCGGATAACCGCGGACTATGTAGGTACCTAGGTAGTGACTTATTGCGGGACGGGTTTTGGGAATGGATGGATATATCTCTAGGTAGGTAGGTAGGTGTCTTTCAATAAGCAATGTTCTTGAATTCAATGCTGTGGTTATGAGATAAGAGGAGATGTTGGAGGGTTCGAGTGGGGTAAATTGAAGTTAATGGAAATACTGTAGAGGTAATATCTTGTATGATTTCATTCAAACTCAAATGATTGAGATAGAACACGTGAATTGCCTTTACTTGAAGACGTTACGCTCTGTAGAAGACAATTTCTGTAGGACAGGTAGCAAGTGGATCCATCTGGTCGGCTTTGTGACTTCGCCTTGTTCTTCACCCGACTCGACCGTGCAAAGTCGTGCATAAAGCTTGGTCATGACGTCTACCAATCAAGAGCCGGGGAATAACAATGCAATCCTTCGCATTTTGTTCCGCTTATCGGAGGAAACTGTCATTTGAATTGCTGTGCTTTGTAACATAAGTATCTATCTACCTAGGATTAGATAGATTGACATCATCGCTACTCGCTAACATTGCAGTCTACTCGAATGTGAAAAGTAAACGAACCAAAGTCGTTCACAGATACAGGTAGCTAACTATCTTACTATTCTTACACTATCGGATCAACTTGCATCTGAATCCGATAGACATTTTCAAACCTAACTTTAGCTTGCATGCATGTCTCGGGCTTTGTCAGATGCACAGAGAATACACTAGTCTCAATTCCGCCCTGACAGAGCTCTCCCATTCGTCGATCCGGAATCTTCTCATGACCTTCAGCCTCTGACAACGGGACTTTCTTTGCTTGCAGAGAGAGTAAGAATCCCAATCCCCAGAAGGTTGGCTTTGGATAGGGCCCCGTGTACATTACGACCACAACCACGTCGAAGTTAAGCTATTGCCACAGGCAATCTGCTGCTGCGGGAGAACGTCAAGGAGGAAACCTATCGGACTTCTACGACGCAAGCTTCCCCGCGAATGGGTTAGAATAGAAGTGAGCGGATATTCGAAAGGGCAATACACTCAGGGAGGGAACAGGAATTCGGCAGAACGAGGAGGATATAATCCATACGAAGAAGATTCCACAATTTTCTTCGACCCGGCACGGACAGCTAATCATCACAACAATGTCCGCCCAACGCATCCTCAGCACCGGCTCACTCAGCGGTCTACACACGCGACCTCTTTTCAACACCCTCTCCTCCAATACCACCTCTTCCTCTTCCGACAACTATGGCAGCGACTACCTCTCCTCCTCCAAAGAAAAACACCCGTTCTGCAGCAACTCTGAAGGCTGGGGTCCCCTCAGCCCATTCCGATATGATTTCACGCCCTGCTTTATGGATGTTTGGGTTGGTAGTGTTGCGGTCTATGGGATACTGTTTGGAGCCGTGGCGATTTGGTGGTTGGTAAGGAGGAAACAGAGGGTTGACGTGCCGAGGGATTGGCATTTTTGGAGTAAACTGGTAGGTGGAGCTTCTTTTCGTCCGTACTTTTGGGGAGGTACAGGAGGGGAGTTAGGGGTACGGAAACGATTGAGTGAAATTGTGGAGGTGGAGCGAACTGGATGCTAAAAAGGACTGAGATCGAATGTGCATTTCTCGCATGTCTCTGTGAAAGAGAAGTACGACAAGAAGACAGAATGGGAAGAGAGGCAATGGAGCAGACGCATATATCGGTTATGTACAAGGTCACGGTCGAGAGTGAACGTCTCTCATTACCTAGACGGTCGATGATAAAACCTGACTAAGGAGAGAGAGCTTTTGATGTTTTGTTTCAGGAGCACAAGACATGACTAACTTAGAACAGGCAGTCATACTAGCAATTGGCTTATCTGTAGCTGTGCAACTAGTTTTCCAAGTCCTCAATTACCCTGTTGTATGGGCAGGCGACTTCCGGTTCTGGACAAGTATACTGACAATTCTGTCTCTGGGCGTCATCTTCGCAATTCAATGGCTCGAGCATAGCAGGTTACGGAATCCCAATGGCGTAGTGCTATTCTACTGGCTCTTCATCTTGATTGCCTGGTCCGTCAAGTTACGTTCTTTACTCTCTCAACAGGTCTACCGCCATCATCTCCCATTCTTCATTGCATACTGCTTTGGTTTCGGCTTAGCCTGGATCGAATTCGCACTGGAATGGTTGGTGGAAAAGAAGACAAGCGATTATCACGCTCTTGGAGATGATGAAGAATGTCCAGTCGAATACGCGACTGTCTTCTCTATCCTGACATTCAGCTGGATGACACCTATGATGCGCTACGGCTACAAGAAATACTTGACTGAAGACGACCTCTGGAATCTCGCCAAGCGAGATACTACCAAAGCTACTGGAACCACGTTCAAGGAAGCATGGGATTACGAGCTCGAGAATAAGAAGAATCCTAGTCTTTGGATCGCCATCTTCCATTCTTTTTCTGGCCCGTACTTCAGAGGCTCGGTCTTCAAGACTGTCTCTGATACTCTTGCTTTCGCCCAGCCGCAATTGCTTAGACTGTTGATCAAATTTGTATACTCGTATAAGGAGGACAGCCCAGACCCACCGCAACCACCCATTCGAGGCGTAGCCATTGCAGCAGCCATGTTTGCAGTATCTGTTGGACAAACCATGGCCCTGCATCAGTACTTTCAACGTGCTTTTGAGACAGGAATGCGTATCAAGACCGCACTCACGGCAGCTATCTACGGGAAATCACTAAAGCTGTCCAATGAAGGGCGAGCTTCGAAATCGACCGGTGACATCGTCAATTACATGGCAGTTGACACGCAGCGATTGCAGGATCTTACGCAGTATGGTCAGCAGCTCTGGAGTGCGCCGTATCAGATCATCTTGTGTATGCTCAGTTTGTATCAGCTGGTTGGAATAAGTATGTTGGCAGGTGTTGGGGCCATGGTACTTATGATACCGATCAATGGTTTGATTGCTAGATTGATGAAGACATTGCAGAAAGAGCAAATGAAGAACAAGGTATGTTAGGGTTAGTTGTTGACGTTAATCTCTCGGTCAAGCGACAAAATGCGATATTTGAGCCTTTGAGACACATGTTCTATGTTCCGAGAAGAAAGCTTACTCCTGAATAGGATCAAAGAACGAGACTCATTGCCGAGATCATCAATAATATGAAGAGCATCAAGTTGTATGCTTGGGGTAGTGCATTTATGCAGAAGCTCAACTATGTACGAAATGACCTTGAGTTGAAAACGCTCAGGAAGATTGGTGCTGCTCAATCTGTGGCGAACTTTACCTGGTCGACCACCCCGTTCCTGGTATCCTGCTCAACTTTCACTGTCTTTGTCTTGACACAAGATACTCCATTGACCACCGACATTGTCTTCCCAGCCCTGACACTCTTCAATCTTCTTACATTTCCTCTCGCAATCTTGCCCATGGTTATCACATCCATCATCGAAGCTTCCGTGGCAGTAGGTCGGCTAACTGCTTTCTTCACTGCCGAGGAACTCCAAGACGACGCTGTCATTCTCAGGGGTGCCGTTGAGGAGAATGGCGAAGAATCTTTGAAGATCCGCGATGGCACTTTCTCTTGGGACAGACATTCCGGCAAAGATGCTCTTGAAGATATCAACTTTACCGCTTCAAAGGGTGAGCTTACCTGCATTGTTGGCAGAGTTGGAGCTGGCAAATCTTCGTTCCTCCAGGCTCTTCTTGGAGATCTTTGGAAGGTTCAGGGCTCTGTTACCGTGCATGGACAAACTGCCTATGTTGCTCAGCAACCCTGGGTCATGAATGCAAGTGTCAAGGAGAACATTTGCTTCGGCCATAAATGGGACCCAGTATTCTACGATAAGTGTATCAAAGCTTGTGCATTGACAGAGGATTTTGCACAATTGCCAGATGGAGATGAGACTGAGGTTGGAGAGCGTGGAATATCGCTCTCTGGAGGTCAAAAGGCTCGATTGACTCTGGCGCGAGCTGTCTACGCTAGAGCTGATATCTATCTACTGGATGACTGTTTATCAGCCGTCGATCAGCACGTTGGCAGACATTTGATTGAGAATGTCCTCGGACCACACGGACTGCTCAGTGGGAAGACAAGAGTCTTGGCTACCAACTCAATTCCCGTCTTGATGGAAGCGGATTACATTTGTTTGATCAGAGAGGGGAGAATTACCGAGCGAGGTACCTACAATCAAGCTATGGCTATGAAAGGAGACATTGCAAATTTGATCAAGACAAACAGCAACAGTCAAGATCTATCTGCTGAATCAGAAGCAACTTCTAGCGATTCATCGACAATGATTGATGTTGAGCAAGCCGGCGAAGATGAAAAGGATGACGAGATTGAGGAGGCTCAAGAACACTTGGCTCAACTTCAAGCTATTCGACCGGGAGGGTCCGGAGTCAAGAAACGGAAGGGAAGTACAGGGACCCTCAGACGGGCCAGTACAGCAAGCTTCAAGGGTCCTCGGGGCAGACTTCGAGACGAGGAAGATGGTCACAAAAGCAAGAACAAGGAGTTTTCCGAGCAGGGAAAAGTGAAATGGGATGGTTAGTTATCTTCCCCGGTGCCCAGGGTGCATGCTTGACTGACTTCCATTGCTAGTTTACGCCGAATACGCCAAAACGAGTAACTTGTTTGCTGTCGCAATCTATGGTTTGATGTTGATCGGTGGACAAACAGCACAAATCGGTAAGCTGCATCAAGCTTAAGAATCGCTGGGCTTGGCTTTTTGTTCTCATGCAAATCTGATCTCAAAATGGACAGGACAGCTGCTTTCTTTGTTTACGATTGCTGACTATCACAGGTGGAAGCGTTTGGCTGAAGCGGTGGGCCGACATCAATGGAAAAGCAGGCATGAATCCTGACGTTGGCAAGTTTATTGGCGTGTACTTCGCTTTCGGCATCGGTGGTGCCCTGCTCGTTGTGTTCCAGACTTTGATTCTCTGGATCTTTTGCTCTATCGAGGTAAGTTACTCAGGATCCTCATAATTCTGCACGCATGCAGGAGACAAGTACGCGATGGAAGCTAAACTGGTTCCCGCAGGCATCGAGGAAACTTCACGAGCGAATGGCCTTTGCCATTTTCAGGTCACCTATGAGCTTCTTCGAAACGTAAGTATGCTTTGCCTGAGCCGACGAGGCTTGCAACGACACCTGCTAACAATACGGCAGTACGCCCGCGGGCCGAATCCTTAACAGATTCTCAAGGTTCGTTTGCTCCAATCCTTGTACTTGCTCTTCATATTATCCAAATGCTTAGGATGGTGCGAAACCATGGTTATTGTCCATCCCGGGCGGATCTTCCTTCCTTCAAATCGTTTGCTTCCAAGGGGATGGAAATGCCTGCATAAAGCTTGACTCGTTTCTAGCTGGTTTTTGGTGCCACCAAGTGGTTGAAATACCCCGCAGTAATACATTAAGCATGAGCACTGGTGCATATGCACTTTCTGTCGCAACATCTCATTTGTCGACGTGCATGTTGTACGACTTTTAATTGTTCCGTTTTCGCGTCGCTGCTCTAACTGACACCAATCACCGCGTAGCGATATTTACCGGGTAGACGAGGTAAGTTTATCTGTGTTACCAAGCTGCTGGCTCTCGTTACTGACATCGAATAGGTCCTTGCACGCACGTTCAATATGCTGTTCGTGAATAGTGCCCGGGCAATATTTACGCTCGCCGTTATCTCGACCACGACCCCTGCGTTCGTTGCCTTCATTGTACCGTTGGCAGCGGTGTATTACTGGGTCCAGCGATACTACCTGAGAACCTCTCGAGAGCTCAAACGTCTGGACAGTGTAAGTCGAAGTCCTATCTATGCGCATTTTCAAGAGTCACTTGGTGGGATCACGACTATTCGAGCCTACCGACAACAAGAACGTTTCGCGCAGGAAAACGAATGGCGAGTGGACGCCAACCTTCGTGCATACTTCCCCTCCATCAATGCGAATAGGTATGTGTCTCTGCTCTGGTAATTATTATCCGTTGCTCATGTGTTGTCCTATGAGGTGGCTCGCTGTACGACTGGAATTCCTTGGTTCCATTATCATCGTTAGTGCAGCCGGCTTCGCCATTGTCGCGGTCACTACAGGGACCAAACTCGACCCTGGCATGGTCGGCCTCTCCATGTCGTATGCCCTTCAAATTACCCAATCCCTGAACTGGATCGTCCGCCAAACCGTCGAAGTAGAAACGAACATTGTGTCCGTAGAGCGGGTTTTGGAGTACGCCAGATTGCCAAGTGAAGCTCCCGAAGTTCTTCACCGACATCGTCCTCCAATTAGCTGGCCCGCGTCTGGCGCCGTAAATTTTAACGAATACAGTACCAGATATCGCGAAGGATTGGACCTCGTCCTCAAGAATATTACCCTCGACATCAAGCCTCATGAGAAGATTGGCGTCGTAGGTCGTACTGGAGCGGGGAAATCCTCCCTAACCCTAGCACTGTTCCGGATTATCGAGCCGAGCGAGGGAAACATCAGTATCGACTCATTAAATACATCTACGATAGGCCTGTTAGATTTGAGGCGTCGTCTAGCTATTATCCCACAGGATGCGGCTCTCTTTGAGGGCACCATCAGGGACAACCTAGATCCCGGTCATGTCCACGACGACACTGAATTATGGAGTGTACTCGGTAAGTTTCCTTTTACTTCACATCCTGCCTCTCACTTCCCTGTCCTTGATCGAAGTTCTCGATCCCGGGACTCGGTGACGTTGGTGTAGCGCAACGAGCTACTGGGATTGTTGGTGCGGCTAGGCCGCGGTGGTACCTGAGTGCTCGCAATCTGCAAGCGGCAAGTCGTGCAGAAGACAGAAGGCTGACAGGTTATAGAACATGCCCGCTTAAAGGAGCATGTCTCAAGCATGAATGGTGGGCTGGAAGCTAAGATTCATGAGGGGTGAGTCAATGATTTTCATGTTGTGGTCTCTGTCCCTACGTCATCTCGGGCTACCTCTCTTTTCTCCTTATCTGCCTGTCCTTCCCTGTTTGACGGAGCCGGACTCGAGTTCCTAATCCTCTTGAGCACGAGGAGATGTAAGTCTGTTGATGGCAGGCTGTATTTCTGATCGTCCTTCCCTTAATATTACCTACTTATGCGCCGACACCTACACACGATCCCTTCACGCTCACCACATCCGGTCCAATCGCCCTCTCGTTCTCGCAGCTTCATGTCCAGCGGTCGCCACCCGACGATAAAAGGGGGTTTATTGCAAATTGGCGATGTTGTGCTTCGCCATCTGTTGATTATCACATGCGCCCTTTCGCATGATCTCGTGTGTCAAGTTTGAGACAGTTGGCTCAGCCGTCTTGCGCGCCAAAATCTCACCGAGACGAGACGATTTCCATGGATACTGGATGGATTTCGACACCGCAAGACATGGCATGGCATGGCGTTACACAACCTCTTCCTCACTTTCTCTCCTTCTTCGTGAAATTTGTTCCATTTTGTCATTTCCTACTTCGCAAATTCCTGTACTAAAGACGTTGAAACGAAGCTAATCACCTTTACAGCGGTTCCAACCTCTCCCAAGGACAACGCCAACTAGTCTCCCTAGCGCGTGCCCTCCTAACTCCATCCAACATCCTCGTCCTTGACGAAGCCACCGCAGCCGTAGACGTGGAGACCGACGCCCTGCTCCAAACAACACTCCGCTCCCCCCTATTTTCCAAGCGCACAATCATCACGATCGCGCATAGGATTAATACAATCCTAGATTCGGACCGCATTGTCGTGCTTGAAGGTGGCAAGGTTAAGGAGTTTGATACCCCGGAGAAATTACTAGAGCAACGAGGCGCATTCTGGAAATTGGTGAGAGAGGCGGGACTGCTTGAGGGAGGGGGCGTTGGGCGGTAGAAAATGGTAGGGGGTGGAGTCAGGGAGTAGTGTATAGAGTGTAGTGATGAAAAGGTAAAGAAAATCAATTACAATGGTTATGAGAGCCGAAGTTATGTCTGCTTAGTACGGTGATGCGCATAGACGTGATATTCATGAATCAAATCAAAGTTTAATAGGCGAACTGACGAGATGAAAGAAAGTTACGGTGAAGTAAACACAATATTGTGCATAAGGTATCTTCCAAGTATCGTTTCTTTAGCCATTTCCTAACTTTTAAAATATATTTTCATTGTTGAGTTTTTCTCTATCTGGTTGCGCAACACTGAAGTTGCCCTTTTTTCCCCGCCCAGTGCACTTCTTTGAATATTTTCATGGCTCAATTAACGTGGCTTTTGATTCATCAAGGTATGGCACATAACCGTACGTTTGTGAACTTGGTAGCGAACTAAGCGAATGTATGGTATGGTTTGGTTTGGCTTGTCTAACGGGAGTTTTCTATTCTCTTTAAGAAACTGTGAGTTGGGGAAATTTGGGAGTGGCAGTGGGGTGGGGTGGTCACGAGTCGTTTTCTTGATAAGGTACCTACGGTAGCATGGTTGGGGGGAGGAAGTTGGGGAGTTGCTGATGAAGCGAGGATGCGAGGATGCGAGAAGGGTGGATGGATGGATGGATGGATGGATGGATTGATTGTTTGGAGATTGCGGAGGGTTGTTATTGTTGGAGGATGGGGATGGATTCTAGATGGAGTGACTGACGTTGTTTTCGTTCAGAAGTAGACTTCGGTGTTGGGAGAGTAGAGTACAGTAAAGTGTATGTGAAGACATGGATGGATGCATGGGTGTCATTGCGCGTGGGGGAACATGATTGATGGGTGCGGGAATGTTAGATGGGTGGTTGTCGCATCAGTGTTGCTGCTTTGAAGTCGTTCTATGCTATAGATCGGCTCGGTCTATTCATGATGTGAGACGAATGTGGATGCGAGTGAGCTTTGTTCCGGGCAGTTTTTCAGATGGTGGACAATCGCTAGTTGTAGGATGTACATGTTGGATGGACACTTGAGATGAGGACGATAGGAGGCTGGAATTCATTCATGGTTTTTGTTTGTGAATCTATTGTTTATTGGTGATGGCACAATCGCTTCGTGCTGGAGATGTCTGGGAAATGGTTTGTTGGTATGACTCGGATCAGAGTGGGAATGGGAAGCGCTGGCTAGGTAGACGGACATAGCTGAGGCTATACTCTGCGTGAGTTTGGTTATATTTAAATATCTGGATTTGCGGAGGCGGATGGATGTTGGCAGTCTCCATGATGCGCAGTGAGAGCTAAAGGTATCATTCGACTTGGTGGATGCTCGAAATGTCTCTTGCATGAATTGAAACCACGGTCCCAAGAAACAATTTCTCATTTTCGCTCTTTCTTCGTTTCAAACTGTCTTCATGTTTCTTCTCGTCTACGAAGACGATAGATTGAGTGGCGAATGCATGGTCACGTCAAGTAGTAGGGCTTATGAGCAGGGCCTGGGCTCCTAGACAGGGATAGTCCGTAGATTGAAAAGGTTGGAGCATACACGAATTTCAATCAAGGCTGCGTAGTATTGCCAATGCCGTGCAACTGCTGTTCAAGCCTGGCAGGTAGCTTGAATATGGAGAATCGGGGTGATTTATCTGCGTCGTTGAATTTGAGGTGCGGACCCAGTGCCTACATCTTAGCACATGTCAATGTTCTCGAGGAATTGCCTTGCTTCGTCAACGATCTTGGATTAGCGAATAAAAGCAACACAAAAAATCCCCAGCTCACACGACGTCGGCTCGAAGCTCCGTCGCGAAGGAGTCATAAAGTCCGAGACGAGGCTAGGAACTGCTCGTAAAACATTCCTCGGAGGATAAGATAAGCATGAATGGGCCAGAACGAAAAAAGAAGAAGAAGAAGAAGAAGAAGAAGAAGAAGAAGAAGAAGAAGAAGAAGACTGCGCTACGACGACTGTGCAAGCAGGAACAAAAGTAATCATAACTTTCATCTTGCATGAACATGTGGATGGCTCATATCTCCGATCACTTGCTTACCTCGCGTCGCGTTCTGTCTGACTGACATCCACCTCACCTTATGTCGTGCCCTCCCGAAAATGCAATGTGCGAGGAATTCTTCTCCGTGAGCATGACTTAGAAGGGTTGTATAAGGTTATATAGCTTCGTAGTACACAGGCACGGCATCAAGAAGGATGGGAGAGTGAGGGAGAAATGGGGGGGGGGGCATATCGAGCGCCGATATGGGGATTTGACACCTCGAGATCGTGTCACACTGCATGTATGGGGGGTGAGGAGCCCGCTTCCGCGGCGTGAAGTGTGATGGGTGGGACGAGGGGTTGCTTTGGTTTGATGAGAATTGGGGGCTTTGGGAAGATGGACGACGTCGTTGTACCTGAGGCAGTGGTAGGCTGGCTGACCGACTGCCAGATGATTGTAGAGGGGAGGGAGCTTTGCTGAATAGTGTTTGGAGGCGTGGCTGGAAACCGCACGCCGAACGATTTCTTTCTTATGTAAACTGTAGTTGCATAGCCCCCTACATTACCTTGTCAAAGCCGGATTTTGTTGGATATGCGCGTGAAGCGTGGTCTGGTTTTCTCACTTGCTAAAGATAGACGAAAATTTGGAGCCCACGATTGGATCTGTGATTGATGGCTTGCGCGAAACAGGGGAGATTATAGGAAAAGGCGGCCACGTCTTAAATTTGAGATTGGTATTGGATAGGTGAGACGAGATTTATTAGGGATTGAGGGTTGGGAAGGATTCGGCTGTAGTAGCAGGAGAAAAAAAGCATGATGCCAGGGGCTAGGACGTAATATCAACGCGGGGGCAGCGAATAGAAGCAGCTTTTTTGGAGGTACTTGCAGGAAATTACTGCTCTGAGGATATCACCGAGATACTCGTGTGAATCGAAAACTTGCTGGGTTTATAGCGCGATATTAAAATCCCCGTACTGCTGATCCGCACGCTTCACTCACTCATCTTGAAGCGCTATATTCTCGGCAACAACGAATGGCCAACAAGAATGACTTCTCTACCCACTTCAAGAGAAACCCCCCGTTCCCCTTCATATCGTCAACAGTGAGTAAGCGAGCAGTCCAGACCTGAGTACTATGTCATCTATCTATACACGGCACAGACTCAGGAGATGCAGACGAAGGGGACTTTCTAGAGACTGAAACGAGCCATTTCAGAACGCCAGCAGCGATCCTGCGTCTATGGACAATTTTTGAAATGGGATGGCTTCTAAGACACAATGGCATGCTTGATTCGTCCGGCACTACTCCACGAGACAAACAAAAAAGGAATATCTATGACAGTGCCAAGGTCTGACCGCGCAAGTTTGAGCTTGGACTTGAGGCGAAGACTCCCTTGCACACATCTTTGCGCCTTTAATACTGTAGAGAGTGGCCTGGGGCGTCGGGCGTTGGGCGGATTTAAACGAAGAAATCCCGAAACCTGAACTGAATAGGTAAGAAGTGCAATATTCATGATGGAGATGCCTCCGAAGGTAGTGCCCTGATTCCTTCAAAGCCTTCCTTGTTTTAGCAGGTCTTCCGTATTGCACTCTAGGACAGGGGGTGTGGGATCCATGGCGTAGATCAAGGCAATCCGTATGCTTTGCATCGCATGTAAAATTTATTGCGTTTCCTTCATTTCTTTTGCGGATTGTTTTTCGGCGGATGAAGCGGATGTTTGACTGTATTGGATCAAATGGATCAAACGAGACATCAATTGGGAGGGTGTGGAGCGATTGGGGAGGACCACACATCCTGGAATAGAAGTACTGCCGTACATGCTTGTAGACTGGAAGCACACATTCAGTGGCCGTTTAAGCTCATTGGAGGGAAGATCTTTTCGACCATTTTGTTCTTTCCTGTGTGTTTGTTTTTTCGGGTATTCTAGACTCTCTCGCTAAGAGGAGAGCTTCTGTTTATACAGACTAACGCCCAGCTAGGCATGTAGAGTATATGCTTTACAAACTTTTCCCGCCCTGTCAACGGATAGTGGCGATCTTACACAGGTTAGATCTGGTACCCGGTTCGTGTCCGGAATCTGAGTCCTCCATATCTACAAGAAAGTGAGAGACTCGGTCGCTTCGAGCAAGTGTCTTGAGCGCGAAATGCAAGTATTGGTTCGGGAACTTAAGTCGACCTCCGCGAGCCGGCAGGACGAGCAACACGCATGCAACCGCTCGCTCTTCGATTGCATCTCGTTTGTCCTCGCTTATTGTAACGATGTATGGAGATGGAGGAAGGAAATTTGGCCTTGGAGAGACAGTGGCTCTCCTGAAGAGCTATCCTAATCTTGCCGACTTATCGATGATTTCTGGCGATTGCCTGCTGGGCGAGTATATACTTGGAAATAGCACGACCGTAGAGATCACCATGTAATAGCGAATTGGATTTGCGCCAGAAGTTCGGCCTTGATCATGGATAGACTACACACGTGTGAGGAGAATTTCTCGCTCGCTACTATACCTGCCTGCCGCCTACCTACTATAGTATTCCTACTCGATGGTTAGAGTTTCGTTTAGTAAGCGAATTGTGCTACGTACTTGCAAACTTGGGCAAGATGTAGTCGAGACAATCTATCTCTGAGTCTGTTGCATCCTTAGCTTCGAGCTTGCACTGTTTCAATATCAAGTTGCCACAAATCACATCATATTATATCAACTTTAGGCCCCCGGGACGGATAGCTAGCTAGTCGAGGCGGGATGGAGCGCCGGCGTGAACAAGGCCCGTGTTTTCTGGGTCCACCCGATTCTCCACCTCAATCCCAACAAACCCCCCTCACTCCTCCTCGTAGCATTCAGCTCCGCTAACCTGTGCTCCGCTGTCTCTCCTGTGCGTAGGTAGGTACGAAGTGATTCAGACGGTCAAACCGAATCCAATCTACCCGGTAGTGCCACTCCCACTCCCACTCCCACTACCACTACCACTACCACTACCACCATCACCACCTCATACAACTATAGCCTAGCAGCATACCAGCCCAGTGCATGGTATGTTCTACCGCCACAGACACCGCAATTAGCTAAATCAATATCATGCTTACCTGCTTTCCAGAATACTTGGGTGTGAATTCCTATCCCAACCAACAGGGGGGAATACATCGCTCCTTTTGGGTCTTCGTTGCGCACAAGCTTCACAACGAGCACTTCTGGGCTTACTAGGGCACTGATCAACCCTCACGAGATCCACGTTTGATTCTATATCACCACCATCACCGTTTTTACCGCTCCCCGAACACCACTTCTTGTATGCAATTCGAATCGTCCGAGTAGCTTACCACACAATACCACCCCAGGTACCCGTACCCGGAGCGGGGCTGGTCTATGAGTGCTTTCACCCGCTCAATTTTCTGTTAGAATATACCCCGGAATGCTCCAAGCAATGCACGGTGCGACAACTACGATGCTGTGGACCTATTTACAGCTGCCGTGTGGCAAATTCTGCGTCTTGAACACTCGTTGATTGGAACCTCGGCCACCAATTGCTGCATGCGCAACGAACGTAGTCGTCGATAAGTGTGTCCTGCACTACCTGATCCAGGTCCCGATCTGATCCTTTCCCTTGCTGTGAACCGATAAAAGCGCTCTGGTATGATCTACAGTGTCTTTCGCTGTCCCAAATGACCAAGTCAATCCAATGATAGCCACGGTTTCGAAGCAACAAACCGTCTTAGATCACTGTGATATTGATAATCCAAGATGTCAAGAGTGCCGAACAGAACCGTCTAATGGCCGCGCACCGGCGTGCTTCTGCCTCTACAAACTATGGCACTACCTAGCCTTGGAATTCAACTGTGCGATCATAGAAATTTACAGAGCTTACAACAGTTAGCCAACACGGTAACAGCACAGCACAAAAATTGAAATAGAGAGCAGAACGAGATCATTAAGGCTTACAGCAGCGTTCAGTTCATTCAGAGTCTACTCCAGTATGTGTCCGGGTCTATTAGGCCCCTGATTATATGTATGGGTATTGTTGTTGGACCTCCTCGCCTGGTTGCCTACTCCTCAGATTATAGGGCCTGCAGCTCACTCACAGGGGCACTTAGGATCTTATCTGAGATGCGAGCTTCTGATATATATATTCCCGTGTTTTCGCTTCACATCAGACTCTCCTCTTTGGCCAGATTTTACTTACCCAGGCCTCCTCTAAAGACTGACACGTCGCCACATACTGTTTTTTCAACTTTTTTTTTAAATACCCATCCTGCCACTATCAGGTCCTCGATTCTCAGTTTGAGGATATTCTTTGAAACATTTCCAGGATTTGAACCGGCATTGAAGATTACTCCAATACATCACACTCGAAAACTTGGACCTACACAAGCTTGATAGGATCTGAAGTACTGGAGTAACAAGAGCACATATCTGCTACCTGATCTAGGCAAGACTGTCCTGGACGATTTGTGGCTTACTGCCGGGTTCCGCAGACGTAAGAGCGGCGCATGTCTCACACTTCTCGGAAGAGCGTGTGATTATAGAGGGGTAAGGCAATCAAACACAACATTGAGCAGCGCAAGTCCAATCCCGCATTGCATTGCATTCTACTGTCCAGTGTGAACAGCCAAGCCAGAAGACTACGTAGCGCATCTTCACAACCTATCTATCTATCTCGCACTCCCATCGCTACATGTTTCTCTCCAAGTCTCAACTCCGAGATCTTCCCAAAATCAGTCAGCTCAAAAAGCGACCGGCTCACTCGGCCAAGACGGGTCTTGTCTCGGGAAGCAGAAGACAGTTTCGGTCGGGATCTAGCTGACGGCTACGCCTCAATCGATATTCCACCATCCAATGGTACACTGCCAACTTCTCCACATAATCCTCGTCTCATCCTTGCGTCCTAACTTTTGGGCTTTGGTCTCTGGCTTGTGTAACTGCCAAACTGCTACAAACGCCACTGGCCATCCCAGCACAAAAGAGCAGCAGATCAACCTGGCCTACCATCCATTATCTGGCTGGACCTCCGGAAAAGAGCAGAGGTAGATCAACAGTTCGTCGTCTACTTCTTATATTCCTTATGTCTAAGACCTTTGCACCTCCTGTCTCTGTCAGGATGCATGCGCGAACCTAACTCACAATCAGTTCTGCCGGTCTAGCAAAAGATTCCACCAGCAGGCATCCTGCCCGCACCTTTCTGTTTGGTCCTGATACATCTATCAAGATACTCCCCTCTCATCTGAACTTACATCCTCGTTTATGATCTTCAATACGACAACTCGACTTTACACCGTGAAGTCCCAAGTCACGCGAACAGTCTGACCAAGTGTCTGGCACATATCACAACAATGGTGCAACAACTTCCTGAGTCCCCCTTACAGCCAGGGAATCTCTACCAAAGGGAGAGCCCTTGGTCTCGAAATGAGCGAAACACATTTCTTGATACGTCCCAAGAACGACTTCCCCCCGCAACTACTGTGCGTCAGGCGGGGACAGTAGCCAGCTCATCACTTTACGGCAACTCCATAGACTCAGCTCTTAAGGAGTATGTGGGGATTCCTGGCATCAAAAATTGGGCCTTGATTATTCAGACCGACGAGGAAAGTGGCCCGCGAACCTTTACGTCACAGAACTTGAAGCCATATCGAAATGAATTCTTCAACGAACCATTCCGACAATCATTCACATACAGTGCCCTGAAAGCCAATGCACATGAAACATATCCGAAGTCTTGTATGTAATTGGGATTCGTGATTCAGCTGAACGGACGTTTCTAACTAGCAATATAGCATATCATCAAGATGCTGGAGTGTACAGTCAGTTTGACTCAGACACAAGAAAGCACAACAATGGATCTGAATATATTCGACGACCTCACCGGAAGTCAAGATCTGAGGAGTCCGAGAGAGATGGGTCGATCGGTGCGAAAAGGAGGAGAAAGGTGTATGGGGCCCAATCCAGGGAGAAGTCAAATGAGGATCTTCCAGTTGCACATTCAACACAGAAGCAGGACCTCAAAATCAGTGACGACGCGCAAGTAGAGGCCTTTTACACAACCAGGTTCAAAAACATGCAGCAAGCTTCTTGCAAAATCATGGGCAAGGCATTTGTCAAGCTTGTTGAGCCCAAAAAGCAGACTCATCACCCTTACACCAAAGGAGATGACAAAGCACCACCATGGTGGCCAAAGGGTACAGGCGATGATGCGGTCCGACACAAGGAGCCTGATCATCTCTTGAGACGTGGTAAGCTTTCATTGCGTTGTGCAAAACATCGATGTGCTAATTTGGGGCCAGAACGACTTATTCTCCTCGTACACATCCTCAAAATGATTGTTGAACCAGTTCATCTTCAGTGTCCGGAAGTCCGAAAGCTGAAGCTTGATGTCAAGGCACTGGAAGCAGCTACCCTCGAGGCTATGTCGACTTGGTTTGCCGACAAAGAACACCCTGAGAACGAACAGAAACGCCCGTTCCTGAAGGAGATTTTCAAAGTCGCTAAACAGCAAGAACGATACAAGGATGGGGGCCTCAGTAAGTCTTTCATGAATCTATCTGCCAGTTCTATGGTACTGACAAATACAGATGCCGACACCATCATTCACGTTCGATCTGCCGAACGAACTAGTGCCGACGAAGATTCAGATGGTGACAGCGAGAATTGTGCCAAGTATGAGCAAGATGACGATGCTGGCGATAGTTCTGTACATATCCCGACACCACCAGAGAGTCTCGTCTCTCCCTCCTTAAGTCATAATCAACAGTTCCAGCAGGCTGAAGATCACAATATGCGATCAATGCGCGGCCTACCATTGCGATATCCCGCCTCCTCGGTGGATCAAATGGGATATGAGGACCAAAGCTTCCGCAGTATGGGCCCATATCAACCTCAAAGTCCAAATCCCATGGATCCTGGCCGACGAAACTATATACCCGCATTCCCAAATCCGTCGCAAAATATTTTCCCAAACGCATGGCCACCAAATCCAGTCACGTCAGCACCTGTGAGCCAGTACTACGCAGCATCTCCACAAGCTTCTTTGCCGTCTTTTCCAGTCCTGCCTCAGCCTCAGCCTCAGCAGCCGGGTCACATGGTTCAGCCAATGCACCAATACCATGATGGAATTGCCAGATACGATAACATTACCCCTCTGGGCCACCAAACAAGGACCGGAAGTTTGGGTCATGCTCACCATCAAATGCCAAACCCCAATGCGTTTCAAGACTACATGGGCAATGAGAATACACAATACACTCACCACGAGATGAAAAATGAACATCACCATCTTCATTCATAGGAATCAGCGCTTCATACCGTCTGCGATCTGTGTACTTCGAATCCACGAAATGATATCTTCATATATCCGGGAATCCTATTTGGAACATAGGCGGCGCCAGCTTTTCTGTTGACCTAGTCACAAAATCTGATCCAAAAAGCAAGAAACCCTGGAGCTTTTTCGTCTTCTCTGCACCGGCGAGCCACTTGATAATAGCCCGTCACTCGACTGTGTCATAAGGAAGACGATGCCTTTCGTTGAACTCAAAGAATCCCCTATTCTCTTCTTCAAGCATCACTAATTCCCATTCAACCATTATCCATATAACCTATTTCTTCTGTCTGTTTTTATTCTCAGTCGTCTTTTTCAGATTCTTTTCTGAAAGTCTCATCCGGTTCCGCAGTTGCGGTATGATTTGATGTTGGTTAACGAGCTACGAAATATGCTTTTATGGTGTTTTCACAACTTTCATTATTTACTGCTCTTGAGTATCATTATCTAGGCGAGCGAGCAAGCGAGCAAATTGTCTGCTATCATTCTCGTTTTGAGATCCACGCTGAGTCAAATCAATTGCCTAATTTGTAAGGCGAATATTTGGTTTTAGGGAGGCGTGGCGCCAGGAGATGGGAACATGCCTCCGAGAGGTAGGAAGGACGGGATCGTACGCATTGAACGGGGCTTTAAAAAAGAATCACATCTTACTATGGCGAAGGGCTATCTGAATCATGGTGTTTGGCCGGTTTCTTGCTTTTGTATCTCTTAGACTTGCCAGTGGCTTTGTTTGCTTATGTTATTACGAGCTGTGGAAACTTTGTTGACCTCTCCTTTCTTGGGTGGGGGAGTTTACTTTACTACTGCTCCTACTTGTGCCGACCTGGGTGTTGTGGAAGGAGTTACATCTGGGGTAAATGAGTTGAGAAACGTTTAATAGTCCAGGATGTTGAGAGAAGGAGCTTAGGAGGAATTGGGAGACTGAGAGTTTGGGAGATTGGGTACGACCTCGTTGCCACCAAGATGGAATGGGATGAAATAATATGAGTCTGGGCATCGAACTGACTGAATGATTATTCCAGAGGTCGGCAAAGTTTGTCAACTGGACTGGGATCTTGTCGAATACGAGACGGAATACAAGTCCTCGCTCGGCGGACGATATGTCAGCTCAGCCAGACTAGACTCGTGGAGATTGTAGCTAGGGCTTTGCAACTAGCATCCATATATAAACTCATGATGTGATGACATCTTCATCGAGATTTCGCGGAGAATGACACGTGACTGGCACACTCGACCTACAGGCAGATGAGTTTAATATTAAGCTTCTTCGCTGAAAGCCCGTTTTCCTATCCTTGTTCACGTCACTCCATCCTCAAGTCGTCGTCAAACAAGTTCCTGACACTCTAAAACCATTCGATCAACGGACCCAACAGAACCAAGAAATCTCAAGCACGGCTCAAATGTCGATCGGATACAGGCTCAATAGCAACCCCACCCCACTTCGACCCCCACGACCCTACCCTGGTAACGTAACCAACAACGGCCGGCCAGCATAGCCAACAGAGCAATATCTCCGCGCTGGTAGGCGCTGATATCACATTCCCAGTCCACGCTATACGAAGCAGTCAGTGGGTCTGGGATCGAGCCAAGGACGGGACGAGATGCGATGAGATGAGATGAGATGAGATGAGCCTAAATTCGTCAACAGACAGACATACCGGGAAGGAATGTTTACGGAGATAGGTCCGTAGTACCCGACGTGAAGTGAGCAGTAAGATGGACCGGGGTCAACCGAAAGGAAGTACCCTAACGCGGGTGATGAGGGCGAGTGGATTTCGGAGTCTGCGGCCGCAGGTTGGTGGATTTGCTGGTGTCGAAATGGCTTGCTTGTTGACGATTGTGATTTAAGCGAGGGGTAGAGCGAGTTTGCGGAGGAACTGTTGAAGGAGGGACATCTTGAATGGTCTTGGATTCTTGAATGTAATGAGCCAACGTAGCTGTAGATTTGCTATTATGACCAGACCTAAGATATCTCACAGGTAGTTCGTTGAAGCCACGGAAGATTTATCGCTCTCGTTCTCGCTCTGGTTTACTCTTAAAATCTCTGAACGCGCAAATCATAACAGTTTTGTGAGATGATTGAGAGATTTCGTCGCAGAGAGACTCAGTCAACCCTTCTGGAGTCTTTTGACTTCTTGCGAACTACCCTTGTCGGACTCTCGCTCTATTTGTTCAGCGACTACTCGCAACGACGCTGACACATCCTTGGCCTGCTGTAAGTTATGCTGAGTGGGTGCTTGCTCCCAAGGCATCTCAATCGTACAGACAGACAAGACATCCCAATGTTTCTCTTTCTGAAAGGTAGTTATGATTGAACAGACCGAGAGAACATGCTCGTCCCAGAATATCAGAACGATGAGCATTTTGCCTGTTCAAGAATTGGACAAGGGGATAAGTGCTGGATGCTGTCTACTGCAATCCACTTGATTATTTACAGACCATCTACGCCTCATCACGTTTCTCGCACGCTGTAGCCGGCCCCATCACTGGCCGAAACTCCATCCCTCAAATCCAGAACGCCATGTGTGTCGTAGCAAAACCGACTCCTATCCCTAGTGGTAATCAGAACATATTCGAACCTATCTCCGGCGGCATGGGCGTCGAGATTCTCTGGAATCCATCCCTGTGCATCCTCCCATTCCTGGTGTTCCTTGTTGGATTGGCCACCCCAACTGGTTCCACGACCGATCCCCTTCCAGCTACGCACAAAGCCTCACTGACCCTCTTCTCTTGAGCCCTCCTCTTAAGCTCCTCCACGCTAGTCAACTCCGCAACTCTGTAAACAAACTCTCGTCTCTCCTCCGCTCTGACTTCATCACTAGCTCTAGGCCCCTCCAATGCCCACAGGCTGAAATCACTCATCTCGCTACCCGCTAGACTAATCCGGCTCTGCGACGACGAAAACGTCGTTTCCACTGCATTCGGTGACTCCATTGGGTTGCCTTGGTCATCGAAGCAGGGATTTATCCAAACTTTGGTTTCGGGGATTTCTTCGGAGAGTGGTTCCATTTGGGTGTGCATGCTCTGTTGGATCGAAACAACCCGCGCGGTGTAGGTGTCAGAGTCTCTGCGGCCATGCGGCGGGATCGAAACTCGCGCAGTGTAGGTCTCGGAGTCTTTGCAGCCATGCGATGGGTGTGTCGACGGAAATTCGTTTGAAAGACCGAGAGGGAAGATGACGGACGATTTGAACGAGGCTCTAGACGGAGCCATGGAGTCTACTCGGGAGTGTTTGTTGTATGAAGGCCCGTCTTTCTCGATGAACGTAGTCTTGGTCCTCTCGGCCGTCCCTTGTGAAGTGTGGTAATGTGCTAATTCGGTCTTCCTTGAGAGCGGTGTTTCTATGTCTTCGGGGTTCGATCTGAAAGTCAGATCGAAGATGGATGGGAACCAACGGGATAGAAGAGCTCGCAATGCCGGAAGGCAAGAACAAATCAAAGCCACGCATATTTCGACAAAGCTCCATAACGCGGGCATAATATCGTCTCCTGTGATCGGGTGAACTATCAGTCCCATGGATTAGTGTCAGATATCTAGACTTCGGTCATGCGAGTCTTACAGATTGGGTCAGCAAGCGTGGAGGCTACTACAATATATTTCAGTCGAATCCCAGCTGTGATACAGGCCCTGAATCAAAGATTAGTCTGAACAGCTCATTTCATGGGCGTGAAGACCTACAAGCTTCCAAGGCCGAACATAAAACACAAGCTCAATTTCACCTTCAGACGCATCTTCAAATGAACAATCGCGGGCAAAGGAAGAATCAGAATTATCAGATCTAACGCAACCGACATAGCTCCGCTTGTATAGGCAAGAGTGTTGATATTTAGACACTGAGGCTTCAGTTGTGGGTTCCAGAGTCCATCTAGAACCTACATTAGATATATCTCAAGGCTCGTTTCGAGGATTGGAACTTACAAATAGGGGTACATTGAAACACGAAACATAAGAATATAGCCAGACCGGTCATAACAACAACACACAAGGTCATGAGATTAATGATACGGAAACGTTGTGATGGAAAAACACGGAACTGTTTCAAGTTAGTGGATGTGCGTCGAAAGTGGCAGCTTGTTTACATAAAACACCAGGATCGATGATTTGACAAGTGTAAGTGTAGTGATGTATAGCAGCTCGGATACGTAGAACATCTGGACCACCTGTCAATTGCGATACTTGTTTGTTCTTCGAGATTTTCGAACCTGCAACATGTTTTGGACTTTGGCGGGATCCAGGTCCCAGAAATGTCGACCGTACCCGTTGATTTGTCCGTCTAGCATGCAAGTCAGCAGGCGCTTTGGAGGGAATCGAAACACAAACTGTATATGTTGATGACCGTGTATGGTATCAGCAAGATAACTGCAGCACATGCAAGCCAATCATCGACGCCTAGGATGTGGACTATCGAGTAACGGGAGTAGACTCGTAAAGCCATTGCTACAACAGAGATTGAAGCAAATAATATCCCCACAATGGTCACTGCCCACGCTCGATTCTGGATCGGAATCCCAACGCAAAATTTTCTCTTGACGTTCGCAAACTCTACTTTCTCATTAGAATTGGTTGCAGCCTGACTTGGGCACAGCTTACGTTTCTGACCGTCGAAATCGCATCGGGCGAAAACGCACGCAGCAGCGGTAGCCTCGAGTGTCTCATTGAGGCAAATCGCACCGGGGTCAGGTAGACCAAAAGGCATCTCGGCTAATAATGTAGTTAAACATCCAACCTTCTTTATGTTAGCATCAATAGAGCGAACTCATTCACAATTGCACTCACACCGCATGGAGGAGTCTGGTCGAGCAGGCTTGCCAGGTAGGTGATATTGAGGTCCGCGGCTCTCACGAAAGCGGCAGTCATACATGACAGGGCGATTAATCGTCGGATGTGCATTTTGAAGTCCGGACTTGACGAGCTGCAACCCGAAGAAGATCGAAATTGAGAACTGTAGTGGATGATGTTGGATATAAGCCTCCCATCCCGCAGGAGGCGTGAGTGTCGCTAGCGGTAGGATTGATCTGGTCGTCGTCGTTGAAAAGACCACAGCCTGAAGTAGTACGAATATGGACTTGGAGGCAGACGAGCTAAAGTACACACAGACGGTGACAGACGCGAGGCTTAGAGATCGGAGGAAGTCTAGCCACGAATAGCGGAGATTTCTTTTTATAATATGTTTCTTGATACTGTGCACCATAACGTGCCGAGGATAATCTGACCAGCATTGTGCTTCAGTAATCCCTTCAATATTTGGAGTGACAGAACGCAACAAGGCTTCAAAATGGTGCCAGCTAGATAAGTTATTGCCCAAGAAGACGTTTGACTCGCGATCTGAGAGGTGCTATTGGCGAAATTGAGTACTCAATCAGTGAGAAAGTTGCTTTTGTCGTGAACTCCTTAGCGTGAACCACGGCGTAGATAACACCACTCTAGTGCCTGTGCGGGAGGAGGCATTAATCTACACAGGGTCCAAGTGAGGCTAACGGGATGAAAAATGACAGATATTTGCTTGAAGCAGTGACGCTTGATGCGAGTCACAGATGCATCGGTCTGCTGAATTTCCCTGCTTGGGATCGTGCGAACTTGGTGATCTCTGCATCGATGCCAGTGATCTGGTGGTTGTATATTGAGCACTTGAAGCATCCAACAAGGAGTCTTCGGGCATCATCTCCGTTGATAAATGGGCGATTAGATTCTGAAATCATAATTCACTCGGTCTGTTTGAAGTCATAACGTTTAGATAGTATTTTTACCTGTATTGATCCGGCTCTTGGAGTCCTAGTCAAGCTTCATGTACTTTGTTCAAATGAAGGTTTGCCTGTTATTTTTCAAGCGTCCCGCGGAAGATCTACTCTCGGATCTTATCAAACTTCCTACATGCGTCCCGCAACTCAAAATCGTCAGCCGTCACTTCCTTCAATTGAGGTGATCCCTGAGCCTCCTCTTTTTTAGCTCTCTACTGCGAAATTAAAAAGGAAAGGCGATGAGCTGGGTGCTGAAACGTCGCCTCACATTTCAATAGATCCGAGCCCTCAAGCCACGTTTGGTCCCGAAATCATTATTTGGCAGCAAGTGCTCAGCTAGTTTAGGAATCCCGAATAGTCTGGATGTCAAAAGAAAGATCGGATTTTTGGCTACTGCATCTCTAGCGCAGCTAATTCTCGGGAGGAGCTTTCGCGCATGAGCGGGCGCCTGACAGGTTCCGAATAGGAGAAGCATCAGAAAACATACGGAATGTCTGTTGAACTGTTCTGACGTAGTCCTCAAGGACTAAATGGGGTAGGTTGAGGACCATGGTTAGAACTTGAGTGGAGGACGACCTCCCGGATCATACTTCTATTCTAATATCACAGGGCCGAAGACACCGTAAAATTCGTACGGTTCTTTTCAATAGACTCAGCTAAAGATCCTAGATCCTGTCACTTCTAAACGACCATACTCTGAGCAGAGAGAGAAGTCTGGCGTGCAAGTCAACCAGAATATCCCTTTATCCCGATTGATCCCGCTACGGACTCCGAATGAGAAATTGTTGGCTCGATCAAGGGTACAGACCAGTTCCTCCTAGGTGCAAGCGTTACCCAAGCCGACCGACCATTGGGACCACTAGTGGCTCCCGGCCGAGCCATGATTCTATGTTCGAGGACTGCAAACCTGAGCTCCGATGCCGCTGTTAGCACTGCCTCAATTGTGAAGACGGAGCAAGTCGCCAATCGTGAATTGAAAGAAGATATAATGCATGGATTATTCTTGTGAAGTCCACCCAGCTATACAATGGCATGAATATATGCCACCCTGGGCCAAAGGTTTCCTTGACCAGTGGCGTTATTTCTGAGGTCAAAGCCCTCGAGCTGGCGACGAGGGCCAGGCCGATGCCCATGATCAGGCTCCTGGCAAGACTTCACATGTGTACTTTGCCTTGGTGGGTGCTGATTTGTCCTACTATGTTGCAGGTCTTCCATAGACTATCAGTTGCGCAGAAATTCGCAGCCTTTTTTACAAAACCCTCTATCCATCTATTTCCACGTAGTTATGGCTTCTTCTGATCGAAAATCAGCTATGATTGGAGACAGAGGCAAACATCGATTGTCTACAACGAACAGTCGACGAAGAAACCTTTAATAATCGCATGTGTCAAAGCAGCTTCCGCGAGGTTGATGTTGAGGTTGGCCTTGACCTTGTCGACCTTGAGTGTATGTCGAATATGTTAATTCCGTTGGAGTTTCTCAATGACGCACATAGGAAATACAGAATAGTGCTTGCTTTGTTGACCAGCCATGCTTTACTTTCGTCCAAGCATGAAAATCGAAACGCTTCTCCGCGATGATCAATAAATACCAAGTCTACATAGTTATATCTCAATATGACATGAAGTGCTCTGTATATCATTCAGCCGCTACTCTTGTCGTCGCATCGACAAGTTCCTGGCTGCTACAAACAAAGTGTCAAAATCGCAACGAACACGGACTTTGAATCCAACATGGTAGTTCGCGCTATAAGCGTTGGTCTGACAGGTCTGCAGCTTAACCCCTCCACTAACACGCCGGATATTCAGACTCGACCTCTGGTCCTGCTAAGTCCGGAGAAGACGAAACTGTTGCGCAAGAACTGCCTGCCGAAATACTGGCTGCCCATAAGGGACAGTCGTGTTAGGACCAAGTCCGTGAACTAAGAAAAAACGAACTACGGCCACGTTCTGTTGTACCATTTCCCCAGGTAAGGCGTCCAACGAATCTTGCGTAGTGCATGCTCCGGCACCGAAAACTGCTGATACAATATCAACAAATCCCGGCTCAAAGCTGCTGCCTGTTGCCGCAACAGGAGGTTCATTGAAGGTTTTTATGAGAGAGTCATCCGCTAGTGATCACTCCATGAATGAGGACCTTCCCGTCCGCCCAACAAGCATCAAGAAAGGTCGCGCCGAATGCTTTCTCGTCAGCTGCGGATTCCATGTTGCCAAAGCTTTTGCTGTCGCAGAATGAGCTTGTATGTGCATGAAGCATGGTAGGATGAAGTGATGTGAGAATGTGCTTCACTATTACTAGTCAGAGCCGCTGTTCAGGTATTTCTTCTCCTGATGAAAGTTGGTAAACAGCCTTTGGCAGATAATGAACTACCAAGGGTACCTCGAAATTTCGCTAGATCTAACAAACGGAGGAGACGTTAATTCATGGATGTCCTAAAAAACTGCAGTGTTTGCAGAGTCTGCTGTAAGAGTGTAAAGCTATCCAACGTGTAAGTTCCAAACAAGAACAAGAACTTTGATATGATACGTCAGAATTCCTTGAACCTGCGCTTGACACACAAGTACTTCTTTTCTGTATATAGTCACAGAACGGAGCGATATTTATACAGCCGACGAAAACGATCAAGGAAAAATCGAAGCTGAAATTTGCAAGTGACGGCTTCAAGCCTGCGTGAGCGCCTGAGACCACGAGGTATATCACATGACTAAAGGATGAGCGACTAGCTCAATGTTTCTACCCCTAGTGGTACGGTTTCATCGAAACAAACGACGAATGGATGGCGAACATTGAGACAGAACGGAGCTATTCAAGGCAAAGGAAGCTCTCCAGATGTCTGGCGAAGTTGTGCTGTGGGAACAGCTGATCGCATTGCGAAGCCTGTAGTTTCTCCTTTCGCCAGAACAAGACGAGGGTTAAATTGCTAGATGAAACGACATGAACTGTCACCTGCAGCCTCCAATGCATAGCAGAGTAAACGGCCAGGCTTAGTTTTCGCTTTACCTGGATGATCTGGGCACAAAACAGGTCGAGCATCATGATAATACCCACCGATCAAAACATAATGAGATAGGCCCATCTACTCAAACACGCACACGCATGGCCTCAATATACTATCTTTTCTCTCTGTAGTATGAGGTGCACTCACTCACATGCTAGCGCGGACGTGAACTGCCACAGGTTCATATATCTTCGATCCTGCCAAGGACAACTTTTGTATCACATCCGTCTTACCTGCAGAGAAAAGCCATTTTGCTCCAGTCAGAATCGTCAAACTCAACAGTTGTTCCTATTCGGAGTTTCGTAGCCGCCCGGGCTGCCAATGCAACGAAGCGCTGCCCAAAATAAACCGTCCAATCAGGTTACTATCGCACCCGTAAGCGAAAGTCATCAACCAAGCAGATCTCCAATCAGCCGCCGCCATGCCCTCTCCCGTCACCTCCAACCTCCTCAAAGACATTCGATTGGATGAATTCAAACAACGAGCATGGCTATCTTAAGGTGCAGGAGCGGGAAGGGGAACAATGATATAACAGGAGGCGGCAACGAGACGTTCCTGCATTATCTTCAGGGGGATCTCACTGGCATTTCGTTGATGAAGGGCTGGACATATCAAAAGCTCCTATTTATGGCCATGATCAGCGCCTATGTGGTCCATTTTAGAAGTACATCTAAGTTTCGTTTCCCTTTCTTCATGCAATAGAGTTTCCGAACTGTCGATCCAATTTTTCTATTCTTTCATACAATCATATCGTTCCTTTCATAAAACGTTTTTTATATAGACTTCACAATGTCTGTCACTTCCAGCAAGCCTGAAATGCAATCCGATTTCCAGGAGTTTGATGTTCCTGTTGCGAGGCCTCAGAAAAGTGGTGCTTTTCGTGCGGTCGAATCTGTCGGGCTGGGTCTGACAGTCTTGGCTCTCCTCTTATCTGTTACGATAGTCGGAACTGCTGGCGATACCCTCGGGGTATACAATAAGACAACACTAGGCTCAGGATTCCCCATCGCATTATGGCCCCGCGATTTTGATCTCAGACCCACTGTTGCACTTGTCACTTGCGGAACAATCATTATGCTATCTAGCATAACTTTCTTGATCGCTACCAAAGTTCCAGCTGTGTGTCCTTCTCCCCTTCTTTTACCGAGACAAGATCTAATATATGCGTCCAGATCAAGAAGATCAACTTGCTTTCTACTGGCATCTCATACCTCTCTCCAACCGTCTCTCTCGTCGTGTCACTGGTCGCAACGTCTTTCTTCTATGGCGTCAATGCCTCGGAGACCAACTATTCCCTCCAGAGCTGGTCTTGCCAATGGGCATCCATCGATATGGACGTGCAACCACACTGGAGTACTCTGTGCAAAGAGAGTAAGACCGCGCTATATCTTACTGTTGTAATCATCCCATTGCAGGTGATCGTGCTTGGTACAGTAGCTTGGAGTGCGTTGGCCCAAAAGAAGCAGATTGCGGCTTATGAGCGGAAGGGAAGTCCAGCTTTGTCTTGAAAGACGAACATAAGTAGCGGATTGAAATGGTAGATGAGGGTGATGGGTTCTGTGGGTCGTGGACCTGCAGACGACTCTGTGTACACCTCGCGACGAAAGTTTGAAGCCAAGTGATGGCTTGGTGGAGCCCCTTGTACAGGTACAGAAAGCTTAGTGTCGTGTTGGTATGCAACTAGCGAGAATTGCTAGTTGATCGGTTGCGATTGATAGAAGTTAATGCTTGCTCCTCGAAATGCAAGTAAAGAAACAAAAATTTCTCAATATACAATTCCCCGCCTTTTCTCATCCCTCAACGGCGAATATTTAAATGGACATGATGTGTTATTGTATGTGCGAAGTGAGTACGTCCAGTGACCTCGTTTTGATGTCTCTAATTTCTCGCGTCCGTTGACGTCTTCGCACCATGTTTCAATCCCCCTTACACACTGGATCCCCTGAAAATTCCAAAGGAGTTCTTTTTCCCTCGATATATATTATGGTCACAAATTCCAGTTATTGGTAGTGTCAATTTGAATCTTTCTCACAGGCTGGCATTGTTGATGGTTACCTCACTCTTACTGTACTGCTTCGCCCTGTGACAGTTTCTTTTCGCATCAAATCTCAAGGATGCATAAATAATTACAGCCGATATGCGATCCATTGCTACGGATTTACACGGAGAATGTAAATATCTATGTACAACACCAAACCACCAGACCACCAAACCACCGAGTTAGTCGTCACATAAATGTTGAAAACTTGCACCTCATTTACCTCACCCAATTACCCGCACCCGTCCATCGGTAGTTTACAAGCACTGGGAGTAGTTGGAGTTGGAGAACTTGCAAGTGTATGGGCTTACACAAGCAGTTGGGCCAGTCCAGCTCGCACCTCCGCATTGGGCATACCTCTGAGCCAACGGTCCAGTAGTTGCTGAAGTTGTGACAGGTGCAGCAGCGGTAGTCGTTGTACCGGCCTAAAAAAATCAGTAAAGAAAAACTTCACAGAGTAATTTGGACGAAATCTACTCACCACAGGCTTCGAAGTTGTCACAGCAGGTGCTACAGAAGTGGTAACTGGAGCAGGGCTTCCTCCACCACCAGAGTTACCGTCGGACCAGACTGCTGGTCCAGGCACGGTGTAGCTGTTGAAGTTCGAGTAGATGTTGGCGGTATATCCTGACTCGTCACCCTTGATAAAACCTGGAATGGAAACCAACGGGCCTGGAGTACCGCTTCCACCACCAGTCACGCTGATCTGAGCACAGGACAGGTAGAATTGGGGAATTCCACCGGGCCATGGGTTGTGGATTCCGATCTGCTGGATGCGGAGCAAGTATTCACCATTTGGCAGTGACTTGGGGATTGTGTAGGTGTAGCTTTCTAAACCAGAACTTAGCAGTATTCATGTATGCATGTTTGATGAAGAACATACGAGCGAGTGGCCATGTTACTGCTCCACCTGCGCCAAAAGTTGGGCCTACGTCTTGGATCTTGAACCAAACTTGTCCCGAGCCGTCGAAACTCGCGGCGGTACTCGGTGCCTTTGCCATGTAACTTCGATGGGTTAGCGACGATTAGTGTCGTAAAAGGTAGGGCTTATTGGGTGAACTTACATGGAGAGCGGACCATTATGATAGACAGGAGTATCAGTTGTGAACGTGAAAGAGCCTCCAGCTACCACTGGGAGAGTTGCAGTATTGCCACCTATTTGACCTCCCTGGTTGCATCTAAAGTTATTAGTTGAGCATGATACCCAAGGGTGCATTCCTTTTACCTCAGATCGGTGGAAGTCAAGTCTGTCACGGGAGAGTTCATATTGGTATTCTGCCTGATGTACTGGTAGATGGGGTACTTGGTTCCGCCATAGGTAATCTGGTTAAAAATGTCTTCATCGTGTGAGTCTCGTATCGTCAAAGATCTGAAGATGATTGGATTCTTACAATGAGCTGACGCTTGACTTGCCAAAACCGAGAGCCCGGCGAGAACGGGAGTGAAGGACTTCATCGTGGAAGGATCGATACAATGGATACGCAATTTGATAAAGAACAGAGGATCGGTATTTCAAAGAGAGAGCACTTTATATATCCAGCACATCACCACCACGCTATCCCACCGCACCATCAGCTATGGATTGATAGTTCAGCAAGTTCTCCTCACCCCTGATCAGATTGTACAATTGCGAAGTACTTTTGCCAAGAATAAGTCATTTATCTCATCGATTCCAGGTCTCGACTCTCGCTTAACCAATCAACCCACTGCCTCAGCAGCGCAACTTCAAATACCATTGGTGCGAATGCCCTACCCATTTCCGAGATGAGGGCGACTGACCCTTCCATTGAATCAAGTGACGTTATACACGGTCCCAAGATCTCAAGATTGCAATATACATGCAGCACCTTCATGTGCGCCGCGTCCCAATCTGGGAATGTGTGGTTCACGGAGGAAGAGAAGCGAAGGCCGAGTACCGACCGGAATGTATGAAACGCGACAAATGGGTGATCGGGATTGGAATGGTGATGGGAATTCAGGCGTGCAGGTCCGCAAGGCTTGATGCAGATTGTGTACAGCCTTCGCCTCCGAATTAATGAAGATGAACAGGTTCCATGTCATGTGGCGAAACGTGTGCTCTGTTACTGACTTTTTATTAGACGAGATACGGCCAACTTGACATCGTAACTTCACAATCTCTAGGAAGGAAATAAGAAAAGATTTCGTGATTCTCGAGATCATAGTTCAAAGTCTAATTTAAGCATAAATTATGCTGCAAAAATATGCTTTAAGGTGGTCCTTGAGATGAAGTCTATACTCACCGCTTTGTTTCTGCCCACGTATTTTGAAGCGGCAGAACCGGGCAGTGAGCTTCTACTTATCCCATCTTGTTCGGAGGCTTGAGGAGAGTTGCGGGATGGACGGCCCGCGAGCTTACTTCGACGACCCATCTCGCTTCCGGATAAAAGGGACGAATTGTCTCTTCGCTAGAACCAGATCACTTGAAACACACCATGTCAGCATCCGATAGCTAGTCAAACTGTACCCTTGGCAAGATCTAACGATTACTAATGAAAGATTTCGTTCGAGTCAGGTCCATTGGTGGAATTCCCCTTGTGACAAAAATTGATGGCCACAGCTAAATCGACATACGTGAATAGCTAAATCGACATACGCTAACTAGGCGAGCTGAATATGAAGAGTGCATTTATCACTACCAAGATTTGTATGCATAACTATGTATATACCCTCTCTCCTTCCGTGTACCGGGTTCATAGCTATCTTGATGCCCGCCCTCAAGCCTCTGTATAGCTATTACAGTCGATAATACGCTGTTTTGTACTACAGGAGGCTGCTCAAGTGATACAGGGGCAGAGCTAGAGGGGATTTCAAATAACAAGGGGTCCCGGCGTGTATTTGAAGGTGCTACCCTACCTCTAAGAGCACCCTTCGGAGCACCCTTCGGTCTGCCTTTACCTCTGACCTTCAAAGGATTTAATAGAGGAAGGGGAGCTAGGGGAGCTGAATTCACTGATTCAGGCCTGTCGTAGTACTAGTGGTGATGAATATCGCTCAGAAGGACACTGCCACTTTGCTGCCGCTTCCAGAGTATATAGTAGCATGGTAGTCTAAAGGCCTGCTGTATAGTACATATATAGCTATTCGGTAGGGGCCCTCTAGAGGGAAGTTTACTAGCTTCTTTTACGATTTTCTGGAGAGCCCGGGTATTAACATATGGAAGAATTGCAGCCAGAATAGTAGTAGAGTATATAGGTTGTGGCAGTAGAACGACTTCGAATAACCTCAATTACAATTCATAGCCTCAGGGGTAATCAGGAAATTATGAATATTATCGTCCTGCATAAATTGCCCTTGCCCTCTAGTACAAATTTGTATAGGAGGGCGTGTCCCCTAGATGCACACGCCAAGTTACTAGAATTTTAGCGTATGTCGATTTAGCTATTCACGTATGTCGATTTAGCTGTGGCCAAATTGATTTATCTTGCGCCAGCAACTACTTTCGAACGCCGAGGAAGAAGCATTCAAATCCGGGCAAAGTCTCATTTTCGATGTCACATTTGGACAGCTTCCGGTTTCAGCCAGGCTTAATGGGGATGAATGTTTGCAGAATGTCAAGACTTGTTTAGATGATTGTTCTAATCCGAGGTCACTCTTGCGAAGTCCCCGGCTTTAGACCAGAAAAACGCTTTACGTCCCCCACAGCCCTTAAGAACTCTGTTCAGTTCAGAGATCGAGGCGAAATGCTGCCATCCGGTACTTCCCTTGTCCAGTGGACTGACAATTGGTAGAGCTTCGCTGGGGGCTCAGTGTCAATAGAACTGCCATCTTTCCTTGTTCAGGCTCCGCTCAAGTCTTCGAGTTCTTGAAATCTGGGACGAGTTAGGACCGATTTTCGGTGTTTGGATCTTTAGAAGCCAGAAGAGAGCTGCCCCTCAAGTCGCCGACCCCTTCAAGCCTACTGGTGCATGATCTCTCAGTCCACTGAAAAGGAATTAACAAAATGATCCGAAACTGATTCATGTTGCGTACCCATCTTCATGCACCGACCGATCATTTCCCCAAAAGAGAATTTCCACCAGGCTTCTCAATTGATCTGTGGTTCTCTGACCATCCATGCACAACTATAAATGCCGTCACCCCCGTACTGACTCAAAGCAACATCATGCTTCTCAACAACCTTCCACCCGTTCTTCTCGTACGTACTGACCGCCTGAGGAGTACTCGTGCACCAAAATCCCGGATTCCGTGCATCTGCTTCCTCACAGGCTAGCTTCAGTAAAGAAGATGCGATACCTTTACGCTGATGTTGCGGATGCACGAAGCAGAAAGAGAGCTCTAACTTAGCCATCAGCACAAAGGTCTCTTTTGGGAGCTTTGGGAACCCAGGACTAGGAGGCGAAATAGTAGAGCACGTCACAACCAGAAAGGTGCGCAAAGGCGAATAAACATACCCATATCTTTCTCACTATCAACATCTCTCTCTGATTACACCTTGGAATCGCCCATTTGATCCATCCACAGCTCAAAATTCAAACCGGGTAGGCTCGGCAAATACTTTTTCTCTATCTTGCTTTCTACTGTCTCATTACTCAGACTATCTATCGGTAAAGTCCAAGTTACAAATTAAACCACTTTCTCACATTCTCCATTGACAAATTTGTACGTCAGTCGATCCGGCTTTTGGACTGGGGTAAAAAGCCCTATGTTCGTGCGTTTCTTCAGCTGAGATCCCCATATCGATGGATAGACTGCATCGGAGTTGAGAAGGCTGCCATCATTATGGATGCAAGGGCTGTAGCATCATCCTCGCTTGCTAGCACGATGGTCAAGGTTGTTCCAAGCATATTATGGCGAGACATTTTCTGCTACAGTGTTTGATGTTAAAGTTGGACGAACTTATGTATACTTCAGGAGTTCTGCAGGACAGACTCTTGCATTAGCCTGTCGAGTCACATTCACATAAGCTAAGCTCGAATAAGAAGTTGGTCAAAATTCCGGCACAGGAGACAGGTAAGAAGGTCCAGACCTCTCATGTTTGATAGCATCATAAGTCATCAGGGTATTGACATGAACATTCGAAATGATAAACAGAAATCTGTACAAATGAGCATGAACACGAAGAGAAGAGCAATCATTCAAGTCCTTCGGTACAAAAGGTCATAAATCATCACTGTTGGTAGACCTTGACAGAATTGATGGACCAATACGCTGAGGCGAAAGCACTTGGGTTTTGTCCAACGTAATCTACGCAAGATCCGAAACCAGAGCAGCCGCCTTCAGCCCAAGCTGATCCGCCGGCCCACTGTTAGAATTTGTTAGTCGTGACTCTTGGAAGTGTTTGATATTTCACAAGGAAGGTTACTTACATCGCCGCAGAAAGTCGTATCAAAAATGATGTTATGGTTCCTGAAGTGCGAATCGATGTCGCAACCGCGCCCGCCATTGAAAGCCACAACTGGAGCACCCCAATTGCCCGTCATTGGAGTTCCGCTCCTGATGTCGGCGGGAATGTTGTTTCTCGGGAAGAACCAGATGTAAATGCCGGCGCTCTCCCACTGCATGGCATAGAGCCCGCCGCCATTTCTGTTAAAGGAGTCTCCGTAGGCATTCTCCGTGGAGGTTGTGGCACCGCAACCATTATTGGCGTTTTTAAAATTGCAGTCGGAGCTCTGAAGTATTGTTCCATTTTGCGAACCGGCCGTGTCGATGGAACATCCTGGGGATGTGTGAAGAGTCATAATGTTCGTCCCTTGGCGATTTATTCCTTCGATGATGTCGATTTCTCCATTGTTGGGCCACTATAGGTTGAAGTCAATACTTGAAACAAAACGTCAGATTATAGGGCTCTTCTTACGTTTGGTCCAAACAGCCACCAAGCTGGCCAGACACCACAAATGCTTCCAGGCCTAAGAAGATGAGAATCAGATGCAGCAGTATCTCGTCATCCCTTAGCAGGACTTACATATGGGCAATGTCTGCAATGAAAAGCCCATGGTTATAAGCTTTCTTACTCTCAAGTCGAACTGAAGCACGCCCAGGTAATGGAGGATTGACGGTGGTATGATCAACCCCCATATAGGCCTGGCCATTAGCGGTGCTGATAAGTCCTCGCCTACTTGCTGATGACTTATTTTGGTAGCTAACAAATCCGTGGGTAGGATCAGCACCGTCGAAGAAGTTGAAGTCATTGAATATATTCTTGCTGTTGTAAGTGTCGACCAGATGATAGCGAGCATGGGCTAGTGATTCATACGTCCCAGAAGAGTTAGTCATAAGAGCATTCGAAGTTCCTGCGAAGCCGAGAAGACCAAGAGTGAGAGGGCTGGAGATATACATTGTGAGGCGCTGGAATCGGAATTTCAGTATGAATGAGTGTGTATGTGAATGTGGGTATAGTTTGAAACTGTGGTAATAAAAGAATGTACAGAATGAATTTCGAACAAAAGCAGCAAGTGAGTGACTGAGGCTGGGCAAAATATGAGCTACCTTCGCGAGACCTGCGGGTATGGCATTGACTATATACTCCTATGGACCTCCAGGCCTCATAAGAGTAATGGACAAGGCCGATTGTTCCGGATCATCCCTTCATCATGAACACTACTTTATATGCATCCGTTCGTAGCCAAGTTGCTACGCTGCTTTACAAATCGCGATACGCGCGACGCGTAGAGACTGCTGCCAAATTCGGGTTTGCCTTTGCCCAGCACCCATTATCCCAACACCCCTCCCCCACCCACTCGACTCGGTGGATTCGATTGGAATCCTTTCTTTGATTAGTCTAACTCGCTTATCCATAAGGAGGCTTTCTGTCGGCAACAATCGTGTGCTTAGCGCGCAGGGTGACTATAAACAACGTTCAGCCAACGGTGAACCCGGTGATTCCAAGGATTCGCTCAATCAAGGACCAGGTATTTTACTTTAATCCACCGACTGGCAGTCAGTGGGGTCGTGGGGTAGTATGCCTTGGGGGAGGGCGAACACGACGATTACGAGGCATCAGATGAGAAGGCTACAAATCGCCTACTTTAACGCCTTAGGATACAATTTTCTTATAACTCTACTATATCTTTCCCTTTACGGAGGGGGGGGTATATCGTCTCTCCTTGGGTACGCAAGGGGGTTGACAGTGGATCTCGCTCTCCCTTGTTCGAGCAGCAAGGCTATAGTTCCAACCAGCAATCAAGAGTTCAAGGGTTTTTCTCCATAAGTTGAAGAATAAATAACACATTGGGGAGACCCACTGTCAACCACCTTTCGTACTACCTACCCCCCTCTATTTACCTGTTCTTCTCTCTGCCCCTACTAGCTCTCTCTACGTCTGTCTCTTCGAGAGTGAAGTATTCCCGTGGTAATGTCTTATTAATATTGTGTGAATATAGAAGTATCATGCGGCACTGATTTTACTATATCTGCTATTCAAAGATCTACATCCTTCGGCATAGGGTAGCATGCGTTGCTGGCTGGTGATGTATGCGAAGTAGTGTATAAGAGAAAGTGATGCATAGGAAGAAATCAGCCGACATTGGCATGTGCAGCCCGACGCCGAGTACCTGCTTTTCTGGGGTGTTTGAAAAGAGACACCTGTCATTGTAACAACATGCACGTCCATGACCAAGCACGTCCATGGCCGGAGTAGGTGTAAATTGAAGTGGAGACCTTACGGAGTAGTCAAATCCTAATAGAAACCATGGCTCCAAGCTCAAGTTGAAAAAGCAGAAGCAGTGAATATTCTAGACTGGCCAGAAGCTGGGACTTGGAACTCTTAAGTGAGGCTTTACACTTACTTCGTATAAGGACGCAGCATCAGGACGCGACAGCAAGGGGTCGAGGATGAAATGAAGTCTGAAGTCCACGAATATATTTGAATGTCGCAATGTTCATGAAGCGGAGCTCGGCTCATTGGTTAACAGATATGAGCCACTGTAAGCCATCTTCTTAGGCACATGGCTGTAACATACTTTATGGTTCTTTGGGGAAGTTGCCAGAACCTGAGGATCAGATGAAGCCGAAATCTAGTTTGGACTGCCTCTACTCTACCCCGCTCCAATGACTTATAATAGTGGGTCAAGTCCATGATCCTACAGCTCCCAGTGGTTGTATGCCCTAGCATACCTTGGAGCTTAGGTCAAAAACTGGTCAAATCTGAGGGCAAAAGACCCAAGGCAAGTTCAAAAAGCCTAGAAATAGCTCGACGTAGTCTTCTCACTGGCCAAATACTCTAGTATCCCGTCTACACAGTTCCCATACTCTGTAGATTACCCTCAAAGTACCCATAATTACAAGTAATTAGGGGGAGGAGTACGGGATACGAAAAAACGGGCATGAGGCCATAGGCACACACACCCCTGAAATAAACCCTGTATCAGGCACGAAAGCTTATCTCGACAAATTAAGCGAGGTTATACCTACCCTCTTAGCACCGAGGCACCTATCTACCTTTCTAAGTTTACTACCTGACACCCTTAGAAAAATCAATAGACTATACGATTACATAGAACAGCTCTGGCGAGAATACTTCTTTCCAATAATTCCTAGAGCCCTTCGCTCAACTACTAGCACCGAGTATCTTACCTGAGTTCATACGATAACCCATATCTTTAACTTCCCCCTCTAATTACAATTCCTGGCGCACGCATCAAGGCTAGCACGGTTCATTTTACTCACGAAAAATCCTGGCAATCCTCTTGGCACGTTAGGACTGAACCGAGGAAGAGTCAATTATAGACTTTACGTTGAACTATCGTTATATTGGGACACTGATCCCAGTAATTAAATTCGGTGATTTGATCCCTCGAAGTAATCGTAACCGATCAAGGTCATCTGGAGTTCCTCCAGTAGAGTGCTCTATATCATTTTGAGATATGACTCTTACCAGATGTCGCGATGCGCCATTGCCTGAACTGAGGTCAAGGTGAAAGTTTGGATTGCCACGACGGAGTAGAGCCAGGAAGGGAGCCTGGGGAATCGGGGATGGATTGGTTGTCCAAAGGATAATACAGAGTGTGTCGATCCTCCTGGCAAAGTCGCATTACGGAGGTAGGTACAAGGAATAAGTATAGGGTCACCGCCCCATTACCGTATGAACTCTGGTAAGATATTCATTGCTCCTATGCCCCCCTGGTTTATACATTAAAATGGCCACAGCTAAATCGACATACGTGAATAGCTAAATCGATATATACTAAAATTCTAGTAACTTGGCGTGTGCATCTAGGGGACATGCCCCCTATATAAATTTGTACTAGAGGGCATTAGCTAGTTATGCAGCATAATAATATTCATAATTACTTGATTACCCCTGAGGCTATGAATTGCAGTTGAGGTTATTCAGAACTTGCTATTACTACTTATATATTCTACTACTATTATAGCTTCTATTTCTATCCCTTGCGAGCTAGCGCCTCCTGTAGCAATATATAGTGATATACCTACTGGATTTACCGCAATTCAAGCTTATGCTAGAGCTCATGGCTATGCTCTGCGGCAGAGAGATATTTGACTATTCCGCGCTCTATTTATATGCGACCGCGCAGGTAAATATAACCCTAAAGGGAAGCAATTAGACGTCGATACTTCAAAGAGAAGGAAGAATACTAGGTTAAAGAAGTGCGGTTATCAAATAAGAGTTACTCTTATGAAGGATAGAGCTTCAGAGCAGTAGTAAGGTCTTAGAGGCTATATATAATTATGCGGTATCTGCAGATATTATAGCGCACTTAGTACATAGAATTACTTCTATTCCGGTAGAGACGCGTGTAACTATTAGCTCTCTAGCTAAAGCCGGTGTGCTAAACGCTCAAATTCTATTAGCTTTACGGGAGGAGGCCCTAGGTGCTAATCTCTCCCTACTTTCTAAAGATATCTCTAATCTTATATAAGTAGAGCGCAAAAGAGAGCTCGGTAGAAAGACGCCTATTTAGTGGCTTATAGAGGTATATAACTCTAGTAGTTTCAAGTCTTTACTTATAGTTATAGGAGCTTCAGGTGAACGACTTCTCCCCTTAGTTCTACCCTTAAAGCGGTCCCCTATAACGACTCTTCTTTATATACCCTATATCTTATAACTCTAGAAATAGTACTCGGATATTCTTCTTCTTAACTGGACCTATAAAATAAACCGATTTAATATTCCTTTACTGAATATCTATAGTATTACTAGAAATAATATAGTTATTTAGCTTAGTTTAGTCTTTCTATCAGGGGAGACTGAAAATGACTATAACTAGGCGCTTCTATAACTAAGAGATCTAATGATTCAGTATATGATCTAAGAGCTAATTTATATTGTAATAGATAGGGAATTAGCTCTAATTAAGTATATAGAAACATTCTTTCTGTTATAGGGCGGATGCAAAGTGTGCAGTGCAAAAGCTCGTCTATATTATAAGGAGAATTAACTAAGGAGAGAAGGGAGGCGTAGGAGTCTCCCTTCGAAGAAAAGGTAATACCACGGCCGCTAGTAGCAGTAGTATCGATACACGTATGACCATAAGTCAGGTACTAGCGTAAACGCCTTAGGCGTCAAGCATACTAACGGGTATAACCCGTCACACTTTCTATCTGCTCGCTACCTCCTCTGCTAGTAGTATATTAATATGAATATTCTTATAAAGACTAAGAAGTACTTCCCTAGGCTAATTAAAGTTAATAGAAACTAGATACGCTACCCGCAGTTTCAAGTATTTCTAAGCTCCTGGAATACACTACTTGCTAGTACAAATGAGGAGGTATATGATAAGTCTCTTAAGAAGCTACGTGCCGAGTTTCCTCTAGGTGCTATAAGCTACTATAAGAGTACCTAGTTACTTTAGAAGAAGAAACTTATTATGACGAGTTACACCCGGGATAGATGCTCGACGCTTAGCATCTCGCTGACCGCTACTACTAAGGCACTAGTAGCAGTAGTACTGTATCCTCTCCTTTTCTATTAAGGAAGAATTCTCCTCTGCTCTTTAGCTAATTCTTCCTATTAATTAAAGATACTATTTATACTATATACTTTATGCTCGCCCTATAATATTAGAATTAGCTTATAAAATAAAGTAAAGTAAAGTAAAGTAAAAGATTAACGTCGAGAGTCTTATAACTAATTAAAATTTTCAAATAGATTTATAATATACTTAATAAGCTAAGTTAGCTACCTAACGCGAAGCCTAGTTACTATCGATTATAGAGGTTCTCTAAAAGTAAGTAGAGGATCTCTATGTGACGGCGCATAGTATACGTGGCAGATACGGGCCAGTATCAGTGCCTTAGGCATACCCTCCTTGTATATATAGAAGGTGCAGACTCCTTCAGAGCTCTGCATCTTTCTGTTTCCTTCGTACCAGACTATATAAGATCGCTCTTGGCCTCCCTACTTGTTTATTCTTGCTTGTATACCGCCTTGAGTCTTGTGTCGTTACACTCTAAATATAACTAGAAATACTAGTAGTAGTAGCAGGAAAGATATATTAAGTCCTCTCTCCCTCTAATAAGTTCTCCGGTCGATCGAAGGAGTAGGACGTATAGTTAATAGCAATAGAATCGAAGCTTAGGATTAACAGGAGTGCGATTAGTAATAGAGAGGCCTAGATCTTTTTTATCTATACTTCCCTCTCTCTTAAGGTTTAAGCGTTAATACTTCCCTATATATAAAAAGTAGAAACAAATAGAAACTAAGACCCCCTTAAGCTAGTCCGCTACCTTAGTAAGATCTATAACGATCCGAATAAAGTTAAGAAAGTAAGATAGAAGTTAATCGGGTTCTGATAAGGAATAATAATAGTAATAGTATACTTACTATAATTCGAACGAGCGCTCTTCTAGGCCGGAGTAGACTCCTAGCTAGACGATACGAAGATAACTAGTTTAGTAAGTAGTTTAAATAAATATACTAGATAATAAGTCGATAAGTAAATAATTCTACTAACGACTTATGAAGATTCTCACGATTACTCTTATCTTTAGGGAATTAATTCGGCTTAGTATATATAAATAGTAATAGTAATAGTAATAGTTCGGGTAGTAGGACTACTTACGAAAACGATAATATAATAGACTAGGAAACCGGTTATATAGTAGCTGCGAAAGTAGTACTAGCCTCCCGCGAGAAACATTAGGAATAGAGAGATATAGGAAAATACGTAAAGTATAGCTCTAGTAAGTATTAGATAAGCTAATACTACTATTATAACGACACAAGACTCAAGGCGGTATACGAGTAAGGATAAAACAAGTAGGGAGGCTAAGAGCGATCTTATATAATCTACTACTAAGGAAATAAAAAGATAAGGAAGGGAGAAGAAGAGAGATAGAGTATAAGGCACCTTATATATATATACCGGTACTAGTCCGATACTTTACCGAGTCGGATACTAGTTATGCCGGGATACCTAGGAACTTAGGCCCTAGTATCTATCCTTCTCCTTATATGATATTCAGGTGAGCTATCGTTATATTACCCTCTCCCTAAGAAGAGCTTAACCCTAAGCTCGGAAAGTTATAATTCATATTAGGAATTAGTCTTTATTATAACTATTTTCGTCGATATTCACGTAATAGATACTAGCTACTCTTTAATAGTAGTAAATTCTTTATTAGGTACTAACTAGTTACGTTACTATAATAGTACTATATTAGTTATAGCTTCTAAATCGGGCAGTAAGCTATATTTACTTTATCTGTTTACAGCGGGAGTCGAGTTTAAGTAGGGCGTAAGGTATATAAAGAAAGGGGTTTATTAATATTAGAGCCTTTCTTCTTTAACTACGATAACTACTTAAACTATCAGTTTACTCTCCTTAGACTATAATATAGTTACTAGAGTAGGTATCGTTACTAACTATTATAGTAGTCTGCTATAATCTTATATATTAATCGACCTAATTAACTTTTCTCTTATTATAAGTAAGTTACTTACCTTAGTATTAGGGATAGTCTTCAGATAAGGCGCAGGGGTTCTATAAGTCTATAAAGCTAACTCTTATAGTGCTCTTACTAGTCCCTACTAGTGCCCTTTCGGCTACGTATTATATATATTACCTAAGATATATTCGCGCTTTCCTTAAGCTAAAGTATAATAATACTCTTATTCTAGAACTTTTATATTTATTTAATAAGCTTAACTCTAAGCTCTATAAGTATTATTTAGCGCTAAAGAGTAGTTATAAGTATATAAGTTACTTAAACCTGAATATAGTTATATATACTAACGCGTTATAATTACCTAACTATATTAATATAGAGTATACTATTTTATCCGGTTTACTTCCTAGTAGTAAAGCTAAGGACGCGGAGCTAAATCGGGGCGGTATTATAATTACTTATAAGGCTATTATTAGGATCTATTATCTCGCGAAATCTATTACTCCTACTATTACGTTAGAGATTACTACTATATAATTAGCAGAGACTTAAGCTTTAAAGCAGTCCGTAGAGAAGGTATTTAAGGAGTTAGAGTTTATTAAGGTAATAGGTTAAGATCTTAGAACCTTTAGATACTAGTATAATACTAATATAATATAGGATTTAGATATACTAATAGTAGATTTAGCGAAATCTAGAGTAGTAGTATAAATAGTATTAAAGTAGATAAAGGAGTTAAATACTATTATATAGGAATTTACGAAGAAAGCTATATTTAAAGCTATAATATCTAATACTAAAGAAAAGAGGAATTTGCCTTCTAGTTCTAAGATAGCGTTAGATCTAGATACTCTCGGACTTTCTTTAAAGAAGAAAGCCCGTAGGATTAGCTATTACACTTGATCTACTACTAAAGCTACGTTAGTAAATTTAAGTAAGGAGTTAGATATAGTAGTTCTAGTTCTAGATATTCCAGAATTACTAGGAGCTCCGGAGACCTTAGGGGAGAAAGCTAGTAAAGTGGAAGTAGTAGAGGAAATAGAGTTTTAGATATAGTACTATTATAGAGCGTAATCAGGGGATTATCCTTAGTAATAAACTTTAATAATAATATCTATAATAATTTATTATCCTCTAAGTAACTATAGTTATCTTTTCTATTTTCTTAGGCTTTAATCTATTAATCTAGTTTACGCGAAAGTCCGGCTTTACTTAGGTTAGTAGTATAGAAGTCTCTAAGCTTATATAAAGTACTTATTAGATTAGTAGTATTATACTAAGTTAAGTCTAAGTTATAGCTTAGCTAGCTAACTTAATACTTCAGGTTATCTCTTATGAGCTATATAGCGAGTATATCTTATAACTCTTACTCTTCTTAAGTAGCGATAATCTCCGGGGGTAGGTTTAGTAGCTCCTAGCTTAGTAATAAGTCGTCCGGGTCCTTAAAGAGTAATTCCGGAGCGAATATATTATATATAAAAGATCTAGGAGGTAAATCTAGCTTATAGGAGTATCCGACCTTAGCTAGGACCTAGTATAGTCCCGCTTAGAGGCTAGATAGCTTTTTACTTAGCTAGTAATTCTTAAGGTTCCTTATAAAGAGAAATACCTTATCTTTAACTTCTTAGTTAATATTACGCTATTTCAGGTTAGTTATAGCGCTTATCTTTTACTAAGTAGCTAGTATATTAGCCTTTATAAACTCGATAGCGGATTTAGTATATTTAGCTAAGGATTTATTATTAATATAATTGAGCTTCTTGTTGGATTTGTAACCAGTACCTTGGTCAGTTCTGCCTGCATTGGCATACACACCCTGTACCTTGTCAGTACATGGTCTTAGTACCTGGTTCAGTACCTTGCCCATGTACCTTGTTGTACCTGGCACCTACACCCTGTACCTTGTCAACAGCCTGTACCCTGTATACTCTATTAGAGTTACCATAAAGGTTCTCGATAGAGTTCTACTACTCTCTAGTACGCATATCGTACTTCTAGAGGTTTCTACTGACGTACTACTGACGTAGTATGATTCTACGGTATACGTGTCTTCTTCTATGGAGTTCTGTATTACGTAGTATAGAATATTCTAGAGAGCTCACATAGCTATATAAGTAGCTAGAATCTCTCCTGTAGTTAGCTCTCTTCAAGTAAGCAAAAAGCAATTCGTATTAATCACGTATTATTCTGACCTTTTAGCTGATTTCCACCTTTAATTTTTACAGTATAGAATATTCTAGAGAGCTCACATAGCTATATAAGTAGCTAGAATCTCTCCTGTAGTTAGCTCTCTTCAAGCAAGCAAACAAAGCAAGTCAAATTGATCACCTATTATTCTGTTATTCTGACCTTTGGCCGATTTCCACCCTCAATTTTCACACTTCTCTTATAGTATTAATATAATAAGTTACTTCTAATCCTAGCTATTCTATAGTAGTATATTATATTTAAGGGTATATAGCGCTATACTAATAGAGTCGTAAGGTAGGGTTACTTAAGCGCAGTCTATTATTAGTAGTAGTTCGCCCTAATTACTCTAGTAGTAATCGACGAAAGGTCTAAAGTATTAGTTAATATATTAGTTTATAATCTCTATTTATCTATTAGTTTACTAGTAGAAAGAAGTAGAGAGCTTAATCTTAACTCTAATTATATAGTAAAACTCTTACTAGAAGGATAAGATAAACTATACTCCTTAGTCGGATATAATTAACTCAGAGGTATATCCGAAGCGATATATCTATTAGATAAATAGCGTAGTTATCCCGCGGGTATTAATATTATAGTAATAAAATACTAATACAGAATCCTTCCTTAGGCGGTCGATAAATACTAATATCCTATTAAATCCTTAGTTATCAGGCGAGAAGTCCTTAAAATCTATAGCTAAGTACTATATAAGATAGCTAAGTACTATTAATAAGTAGAGGAATCCTTATTATTTTATCTGCTTCAGATAAGAGTACTAGTAAGAGTAGTAATTATAAATATATCGTTTCATATCCGATATAAGTCCTTTCTAGTAATAATAAGTAGAAATTATTTTAGTAGTCTTACGAGCATTTAGGTAAGCGGAAGAAACTTAATCGTAGACTTTACTAATTAAACAGGTATATAATAAGATATAGTATTATATATATAGATAACTATTATAAAGTAGTAAGCTATTATTAATAGTATAGCTATTTCCTAATATACTCTATTTATTAGAGAATAATACTCGGTTGAATTAGTATAGTTTCTCGATTAAATTAAAGGAGTTATAAGCGGGTTCCGATAGTGTATTAGTCCCTAGCGATATTAAGTATATATAACTAATCTGATCGATAAAATATATAGCCAATTCTTTATTATTTATAGGATCTAGGTAATCTAATAGTAATAAAACCTGAGATTTACTATCCTATTTCTACTATTCCTATATCTTTAGGTCTTATTCTCTATAGCTAAGGATATTAGCTTTAGCGTTATTTTTACTAAGTATATATATAATTTGAAAGTTAAATTCGGATAGGAATTCTATTTATCTTACTTACTTACTAGTTAGGACTTTAGTAGTTATAAAGTATTCTAAGAATTAATAGTTCGTATATACGCTAGTATAGCGTTATAGCGATATGAGTTTAGGTCTCTATTTCCGAAAAGACTTAATAATAGTATATAATTCCTTATTATAGATCTCTTAGTTTAGTTCGTATTTATTAAGAATATAGGAGTAGAATCTAATTAGATACTACTAGTTATCTTTATATAATTAGGAGATAACTCTAGCTATTATACTATTAGAGGTATTAGTTTCTAGTTTAGTCTATAATTCTAGGTCGAAATAGTATAGTTTCTGTACTAATAGTAGCTATTACTATAGCTCGTCGAAAGATTTCTTATAATCGTTAGTAAAATTCTATAATACTATAGGCCGAGTAAGTATTAAAAGGGGTTTAGCGATAAGGCTGAAATTCCGAATAGATTAATAGTAGAAGCTATAGAATCCTAGGAAAGATTTTATAATAGTTACTATTCCGAGGTACTTCTAGTTTACTAATAGTACTACTTTCTCGGGATCTAGCTCGATTCCGTTGGTAGTAATAATATATCTAAGGTATTTAGTCCGAGTAATATAGAATTCGCTTTTCTTAATATCTACTTAGAGTCTAGTATTTATTAAGCGCTATAGTACTAATTTAATATATCTCTCGTGTTCTTAGAGCGTTTCTGAATATATAAGAATAGTATCTAAGTAAGCTATATAGAAATCGTCTAAATAGTCTAGTAATATATTATTTATATATTATTAGTATATAATAGGTCTATTATAGAGCCTAAAAGGTAGTACCTTATATTTATAAGATCCGAAACAAGTTCGGAAAGTAGTATAATCCTCTGATTCAGGGTCTATATAGATACGATTAAATACTATATAGATATCTAGTTTAGTAAAAACTATTACTTTAGATATATAAGTTAAGAGCTTATCGATCCTAGGTATTAGGTATAAATCCTTTCGAGTGATCGTATTAAGCTTACGATAGTCGATATAGAAGCGTAACTCTTTATCGGCTTTCTTAACGAATAGTACAGGTGATACGAAAGGGCTTTAGCTAGATTTAATAAATTCCTTATCTAGGTTCTCTATAGAGTATTACTTAGTTACTTATAGTTCCTCTATAGACTACTAATATAAGAGCGAATATATATTAGGTAATAGTTCTTCTAGAATAATTTTATAATCGTATAAGTAATATGGCAGAAGAATATTAGAATCCCGCTTAGAAAAAGCTTCCTTAAGAGTATAATATTATTTTAGTAGCTTTTTAGCTATAAGTCGTTTAGTATCAGGATCCTTAGGGGAGTCGCTATCCGGATAGTCTTATAAGATATAGTCTATCTTATAAATATTAGTAAAGAATAATTCGGAACTTTCGCGTTTTATATTAAAGTAAAAGGCTATAGTACTAATTTAGTAAATTAGAACCGGTTTCTAGATCCTCGAAGATTAAGAGATATACTCGTAGTAGAGTTTCGGCGCAGGTACCTTTCTCGATAATTTTAAAGCGGAAAAGAGTTCGGATTCCTTAGCGATAAGCGGAAATAAGTTAAATAGTAAAGATAATACGTTAATATGCTATATTACTATTATTTAAAGTAATTAGTACTAGTTTAACTAGTTTATAGCTAAGTCCTGCGCGTTAGTATTAATTTAATAAGATTAGTTAAGATTAGATTTATAAGATAGTAAAGTTATAATTATCTCCTTATTATATCAGAAAGTAATTAGATATTATTCTAGCTATAGTAGCTTATGGTAGAGCGTATCGAGCTTGACTTGAAATCGTTATATCTATTTAATACTAATAATTATATCTTATTATCTTAAATTAAGGAGAATAAAAGGGTAGTTATAGATACGCTTACTATCTATAGAAAGGTATAAATATATAAAATAAGTAATATAGGTTCTAACGGACTATTAGAAACTATATATTAGAATAGAATAGAGTAGTAGCTCGATTTTAATACCGAGAGCTTCTAATAGTCGTCCGGTAAGAGTACAATTAATAAATAAGTATCTCTTCGCTCTAGTATCGATTAAGCTATTTATAGAGACTCTTAGCTTATTTATATTAACTATAGTCAGGTATATAAATTACTTATCTCTTATTAGGGAGTTAAGGTTAAGATTAGAGAGATTATATCTATATAGATCTAGGAAGGAGTTTTTACTTAGGCTTTATCGTTTTCCTCTAGTATTAGTTCAGATTCGGAAGGTATATCTCCTATTACCTCTTTAGTTACTCTTTCTTTTTCTAGAAATTTATCGATTAAATAAACCTTAAGTAAGTTAGAGTAGTTTAGCTTAATATAGCTAAGCTATCTATAATTATAATACTTAAGGGGTTCTTCGATTATTATAGTAGAGCGTTTTATCGCGGAGGGAGTATTAGCTTATACTAGGGTAGAGGTATATATATATAGTATAAGAGTAGTTTATCGAGGGGCTAAGCTTAGGGACTAGTAAGAAGTAGAACTAGAAGAAGTCGTAGTAATAATAGTAAGCTTATAGTACTATATATAGATAGTAGCTTTCTTAGGATAGATATATTCTGAGTTATAATAACGCTTAGTATTAAAAGAAAGTAAGAATCTAACTATAAAAGTATAATTCTTATTTCATATTAGTTTAATAATAAGAGTTAAAGTATATAAAGATAATATAATCTTATCTTATATATAGAAGAACTTTTCTTTTTAACTTTACCTTAGATAATAGCGATTTAGAATTAACTATAAAACTCAGCGAAAGTCTCTCGAATATAGCTAAGTTATTATATTTCTAAGTAATAAAAAGTATTATAGTAATTATCTTCTTCTAAACTGATAAGAAAGTTCTCCTCTAATAAGGAGATTATTTTATTATTATTCTTAAACTTATTAATAAAGTACTAAGGCGTAAGATACTCTTTAGCTAATCTAGTAACTAGTCCCTATACGAGAACGCGCTAGGAGAGGTCCGTAGGATAATAATTAGCGTTTATAGCTAGCCGGTCTCGTATAGATACTCTCTATTAGAGGAAAGTAAGATCTGATCTATTATCTAAGAGTAAGATCTTCTTAGTAAGATAAGACTTACTAAGGTATAACTCTACTGATTTAGTACTAGGAGAGAGCGATAGTTTATTAGGAATAGTATCTTCTCTTTTAATACTATATCTCGGAATAGAATTTATTAGCTTATTAAACTCCGGAATACGCGGAGATTATAGTACTAGCTCTAGTGAAAGAGTCGAAGATAAGTAAAGGACCCCTACGAGGAACTTATCTTATATAGAGATTAGTTTATCTATAATATCTTCTAGAGAGTTATTCTTTTCTTCTTAGTCTACTAATTATTATAAAAGGGAATAGATCAGATTCGAGTTATCTATAGAGATAAGAGTACTTAGTAATTATACTCCTAGGGAATTTCGCTTTTATTTTCCTTTCTCTCTTAGTTAGTACTTTCTTAATAAAGTATTAATATTCTCTAGTATAAGAGATATTTAGAGTAAAGAAAGATATAATAGATTAAGTTCGAAGGTAAAGTAAGAGGGATCGTATTAAGTTCTTCTAGAACCGGAAGAGTCTCTAGTTTATTAGTTAAGAGCTATAATAGTAGCTTAAAAAGGGGTATATTAGAGCTACTTCAGTAGTAATATATAGAGGTTAAAGTTCTAAGGTATTTATTATACTATAACGATAGCTCACCTGGATATCACATGAGAAGAAGGATAGATACTAGGGTCCAAGTTCACAGGTATCTCGATATAATTAGTATCCGACCTAGTATAATATCAGACTAGTACTAGTATATATATAAGGTGCCTTATACTTTATCTCTTTTCTTCTTTCTTCCTTATCTTTTTATTTCCTTAGTAGTAGATTATATAAGATCGCTCTTAGCCTTCTTACTTATTTTATTCTTACTTATATACCGCCTCGGGTCTTATATTATTATATTAAATAAAAAGATTAAGATAGCCGAAGATAGCTTATTATAATATCTTACTACTAAGTTAGTTATTCGATAATTACTCGCATATAGCCGAGATACTAGAGATCTCTCGGATAGCTATGAATCAGGGTTTAATTCAGCTTATTATAAATAGTATAATAGAGAAGGTCTTCGCTAACGCTCTTTTAATAACCCCCTTAGTATAAAGGAATTATAGATAGATTTTGAAGAAAGTATAATAAATACCCCGGAACTTTAATCTCTATATATCGCTATCGAAATAGTCCTAATATACCCCTTTTTAAGCTACTATTATAGCTTCTAACTAATAAACTAGAGACTCTTCTAGTTCTAGGGAAACTTAACGCGACCTCTTCTGCTTTACCTCTAAACTTAATTTATTATATCTTTCCTTACTTTAAATATCTCTTATACTAGAAGATATTAATATCTTATTAGGGAAATACTAACTAAGAGAGAAAGGAAAATAAAAGCGAAATTCTCTAGGAGTATAATCGCTAAGTACTTTTATTACTATAGATAACTCGAACCTGATCTATTCTCTCTTATAATAATTAATAAATTAAAAGGAAAAGAATAACTCTCTAGAAGATACTATAGATAGACTAATCTCTTTATAAGATATGTTCCTTATATGTGTCTCTCGCTTATCTTCGACTCTCCTACTAGAACTAATACTATAATCTCCGCGTATTCTAGAGTTTAATAAGCTAATAAACTCTATTCTGATATATAGTACTAAGAGAGAGAATACTATTTCTAATAAATTATTTCCCTTTCTTAGTATCGAATTAGTAGAGTTACGCCCTAAGAAGTCTTATCTTACTAAGAAGATCTTACCTTTAGATAATAGATTAGACTTTATCTTCCTCTAATAGAAAGTATCGATACGAGACTAGCTAGCTACTATTACTTTATAGATTTCTCTTAGCGCGTTCTCGTATAAGAACTAGTTACTAGATTAGCTAAAGAGTATCTTATACTTTAGTACTTCGCTAACGAGTTTAAGACTAGCGATAAAATAATCTTCTTACTAGAGGAGAACTTTCTTATTAGTTTAGAAGAAGATAATTATATAGTAAGGTTATGTTGATCTTCAGAGTAAGGTATAGAGTAGTTGAATGATGTTAGTTGCATTGCAGTACTAATTACTATAGAGAGCTGACAGAAGATATTATCTAGGAATATCCGCACGGACTATGCACGTGACTATAATCACCTGATCTATGCCAAGACCTATATCCTCGCAATATACCCCTCTATAGAGATACTATAAAGTCGGTAACTTCTATAGGTACGAGTGATCTAATTTCCTGTAATTACTATCGTATACGTATGTATAGTGATACCCCTAGAGACTAGCACTATGCCTCGATATCACGTGAGCTGGATAAACCACAGGTTCCGTAATTCCTTCAAGATAAGTTAGCTTTCTAATTAATATCTATACCTCTTATTCTAGGTATAAAATAGTTATATTCAGTATTACTATAAAGGCCTTAATATCTTATAGGCTAAGTGGTTTAGTGAACCCGTCTGCGGCGTTCTTCTTTAACAGTATATACTAAGGGTCTAGGTAACCTCTAGTAACCTCCTATCGCAAGTAATAGAACTTGATATCGATATGCTTAGTACGCTAGTATAATTCAGGGTTCTCTGATAGAGATAAGGCTCCCTGATTATCGCACTATATCTCTATACTCCTAGAGTCTGGCTTATTGTAGCCTAGCTCCTTTAGTACTTGGCGTATCTATGAAGCTTCTCTAGTAAAGGCGCATATAGCTATATACTCTGCTTCCGTAGAGGCAAGAGCTATAGTAGTCTGTCGCTTTGAAATAGCTAAGAAAACACCTCCTGCAAGAAAGAAATATACTCCGGTATATAATACTCTATCGATTCGGTTACTAGCCTAATTAGAGTTGCAGAAACCTCTTAATTTCATCTTCTCTCTATCAGTAACGTCTCCTCTGTAAGTCGTAGCGTAGTACTTCGTACCTTATAGGTATGTAAGTACTCTCTTAGCGCTCGCAAGGTATTAAGATAATAGATTTATTAGAAATTATGATAGTATAGAGCAGTAGTATAGTATATCCCAGCGAGTATAAGCTAGGTACTATAAACTACTATAAAGCTATTAATATAGCTTGATTTCTTATAGAGTAGCTTGTGACAGCGCATGGTATACGTGGCAGATACGGGCCAGTATCGGTGCCTTAGGTATACTATCCTTATATATATAGAAGGTGCAGACTCCTTCAGAGCTCTATATCTTTCTGTTTCTTTCGTACTAGACTATATAAGATCGCTCTTAGCCTCCCTACTTATTTATTCTTACTTATATACCGCTTTAAGTCTTATATTATTATATTAAATAAAAAGATTAAGACCGCTAGGAATAGTATTAAATAATATCTTACTTAGAAAACTCGATTTATACGTATGACTACTAGGGAGCTCTTCGCTGAGTTATCTCTACTTATCTTAGATTTTCGGAATTATACGGAAATAGTTAGTACTATTAATTACGAATTCGATAGTTAAGTTTTCAAAAGAGCTAAGATTCTAGAGATCTCTTAGATAGCTAGGAATTTAAACGTAATTCAGCCTTAGAAGCACTAGTATTACTACGAATTTACTCTCAGATACTTCGAAACTCGTTCTTTCGTACATACGAAGTAAAATAGCAGACGAATTTTAAGTAGAAACTTCCCTATAGGCCCTAATATTTATTATCCTCTTACTTGACTTTAACCTTCCGAAAGTAGCTCTAATAGCGAAAAACCTTACTTTTAGGCTAAGACGAAATAGCTTATTACCCTAGCGGAAATTATCGGAATTCGACTTATAATCCTTATACCTTAGTATAATTTATTCCTCTCAGCAGAATCGACCTCCCTCTACTAGAACTTTTGATTTAATATTTTCTATATCTACTTAACGAAGATATCTAACTCTCCTTAATCTTTCGGCTTCTTTAGAATTCGATTTCGACTTTTATTTCTTCTATAACTTTCAAGTGTTCTATTACTTTCGCTTAGCCTCGCTTACCTAATGCTATATCTCCTAAGAAAGCTTAGCTAGCTCCTATAGCTTTACTAGAATACTCTCGTAGCCCCTCTGATTCCGTACTTACTATAGAATTATTTCAATCGATTAAAGACTATTAACTATAGATAGAATCGACTACTCGGGAGCTTTCTATTAGTATTAGTCGTATCGAATAGATATTTGCTGAGTTTTTACGTACTTAGGTATAATCGATAAACTCTAGACCTTCGGTAAACCTTAGACTTTCGGTAAACTTAGTATTATAATTACTAATAGAACTTACTCTTAAACGCTTTTTAATTAATAATTTATAAACCTCCGGTAAGTCGTAACTAACTAAAAGTATTAATAATCTTAATATAGGGATTAAATTATCTTTTAGCTAATAGCGTACTTCTATTTAGGACTAACTAGAAGTTAATTCAGATTAATATCCGATTACGCGTGCTTATAAAGCGCTAGTCTAGAGCTCTACTTCTAGCCTTATAAGAAGTTACTTAGAACTATAGTATCTCTCGGAAATTATGCCTTTCTCTTCTATTAAAGAGATAATTTTAGTACTTACTTCTTATTACCTTTCCGGACTCGAAACGGAGTAATATCAGACCGAATTTCATAAGCTTTTAATAAAAAAGGAGTCCTTTTTATAATTCCGTATAAAGTTCTAAAGCTTAGTAATTCTCGGAGGTATAGCTGAATTAGAGTAGTACTTTTACCTCTAGCTAAAGCTTACTATACGGCTACGTATAGCTGCTACTCTAATTAAGTACTTTTAGAAGACTAATTATTTAGCTATAGTCTCTTCTCTTACGGCACTCGATTTAGAACTCTCTCGACTACTTTTAATACCTCGAGCTACTCTAGCTCTACCGATAGTTAGTACGTCTTCTGAGCCCTTAATACCTATCGAGGAAGTATAGTATTACTATTATAAGAAGTATAGTTATTATAAGGGCGATTATCCGATATTAAAGACGAAGAAGAAGTGATTTATATCTTACGCTTTAGATTAATAATTACTTAGATTTTATTTAGAATTCGACTTGATTTGATTATCTTTTCTTTTGTTTTTTATTTACTTTTAAAGGCTCGAGGGCGAGCTTTTATCTTAGAAGGGGGTAATATAATAGCGTATAGTATACGTAGTAGATATAGGCTAGTATCGGTACCTTAGGCATACTATCCTTATATATATAGAAGGTGTAGACTCCTTTAGAGCTCTATATCTTTCTGTTTCCTTTGTACTAGACTATATAAGATCGCTCTTAGCCTCCCTACTTGTTTATTCTTACTTGTATACCGCCTTGAGTCTTATGTCGTTATATAGCTACTCCCTTGAATTTAACTATAGAAACCTCTGAACTAGTAGTAAAAGGCGTATTAGCGCTCTTTTAGTTAGTTATTCTAAATCGATCTAATATCTTATCGATATATTTATCTTAGTAAAGAGAAATCGTTTTCTTCTCTCTATTACGTATAATTCTAACGCTAAGGAAGTATTTAGCTAGTCTAGCTAGTAGAATATCGAATATAGTGAGAATCTTCTTCTTAAGCTCTTTAAGAGCTATTCTAGCCTTTAAGATAACTAGAAAATCGTCGATATAAGTAATAATAATTATTCTAGTTTCTTTGTTTATATATACGTAATTTTCAGTTTATAAAGGTATAAAGTCGATAATACTGAACTCTTTACATAAGGTCTCTTACTAGAGACATGGAGACTACTTCAGACTATATAGAGCCTTTAGTAAGAGTATATATTTATTATCTATAAGTCTACGTCTAAATTATCTATAAAATAGCGGCAATTTAACGTATATCTAGGTATCGGCTTTACTATATAAGAATACTATTACTATATTAAACTATTCGACTTCTAAGTCGTACTCCGCCGTAACTACTAAGCTTATCTTCTAAGTAGAAGATTTATAGACTCTAGTATACGTCTGATCGTAATCGTGACTAAATCGTTATATATAACCTTAGACTATAAATCTGACCTTATATTTATCGATTTTGCTATCTATATCTCTCTTAGTCTTGAAAACTAGACGAGAACCTAGTACTCTGTACCCTTTTAGTATATCAGAGCAACTTATAGTCTTCTAAGTCGACTTCTCCTTAAGAGATTAGTACTCCTTAATTATTGCTTTCTTCTATTCTAGCTAATTAGCTCTCTTTATAGCCTGATCTAAAGTAGTCGGATTATCTAAGAATAGAGACTCTTCTTAAGCTATATAAAAGGCGAGTCGATACTAAATAGTACTCTCTAGTACTTCTTCTAATAGAGAGATAGCATAGGAGTAGCTATTATTTAGTTCCGGGGTTACCTTAGGCGTTAAGTTTAGAGTCGGAGTCGGATTATTATAGCTAGAGCGTGTAGCCCTAGGGACGTACTCTGGCATATAGTTCTTGGATCCAGGAGGCCTACTACGCTTCTTTTATATAGCGATTTGCTCCGGAATATCGACCTTTAGTACTAGAACTTCGTCCTTAACTATAGATTCGGTATCCGTACTACTATCGACTTCTTCTTCCGAGACTATACCTATATCAGGAGTAGTAGTAATAGTAACCTCGACGTCTTGATTTTAACTTAAAGTATCGATAGAATTACCTCTAGTTTAAGGTACTATTATAGCGTCTTCTTCGTGAGGTTCTATAACTAAGCTATCTTTATTAAATCGTAGATAAGAGGTACGAACTACCTTTCTATTAACTAAGTATCTATAGATATTATAACTTTTAAAACCTACTAGAATACCCTTTTTAGCTCTAGGAGCTACCTTATAGCTCTAGACTCTCTTCTTCTTATTAATTAGTATAAAGATAAGATATTCTAATATACAGAGATACTTGATAGAAGGAGTATAGTTTACCCTTAATTTAATATCGTCCTAGAAGCACTTAAAAGGAGTCTTTCCTTCTACTCTAGAAGTAGAGGTAAGGTTAGCGATATATATATAGGCGAGTAGAATTTCCGGCTATATATAGTCAGGTATATTCTTGTCTATTATTACTATATGTACTTTCTCGATAATCGTACGTATAGAGCGTTTAGCTCTTCTATCTTACTCTAGAGTATACGGAGTAGACTCCTCTAGTAGTATTCCAAGGTGGTCGGCAAGCTCTTTTATCTTACTCTGGAGTATACGGAGTAGACTCCTCTAGTAGTATTCTAAGGTAGTCGGCAAGCTCTTTCATCTGAGAGGGAGAGTACTCCTTACTCCTGTTATATCTCTATACCTTAATTTTGCGGTAATACTATGTTTCAGCTAACTTGATTAGCTTTTGATTAGCTAGGTATATATCCGACTTCTTAGAGTAGGTAAAGGCCTACTTTCCAGTCGAATAGGCGTATAAGAAGATAGAAGTATAAGAGTAACTATTTAGACCCTTAGGTTTAAGGTATACTATATCTATATGGATTTCATCTATCGATCTAGTAGGTCGGGCACGTGCTGTGACGACAGCTCACCTGAATATCACATGAGAAGAAGGATAGATAATAGGGCCCAAGTTCATAGGTATCCCGGCAGAACTAGTATCCGACCCGGTATAATATCGGACTAGTATTAGTATATATATATAAGGTGCTTTATACTCTATCTCTCTTCTTCTTCCTTCCTTATCTTTTTATTTCCTTCGTAGTAGACTATATAAGATCGCTCTTAGCCTTCCTACTTATTTATTCTTACTTATATACCGCCTTAAGTCTTATATCGTTATATTAAATAAAAAGATTAATATAGCCGGAGATAGCTTATTATAATATCTTACTACTAAGTTAGTTATTCGATAACTACTCGTATATAGCCGAGATACTAGAGATCTCTCGGATAACTATAAATTAAGGTTTAATTTAGCTTATCGCAAATAGTATAATAGAGAAAGTCTTCGCTAATACTCCTTTAATAACCTCCTTAGTATAAAGGAATTATAAGCAGATTTTGAAGAAAGTATAATAAATACCTCGGAACTTTAACTTTTACGTATTACCGCCGAAATAGTCCTAATATACTCCTTTTTAAGCTACTAGAATAGCTCCTAACTAATAAACCGGAGACCTCTCTAGTTCTAGGGGGACTTAACGCGACCCCTTCCGCTCTACTTCCGAACCTAATCCGTTATACTCTTCTTTACCTTAAACGTCTCTTACCCTAGAGAATATTAATACTTTATTAAGGAAATACTAATTAAAAGGGAAAGGAAAATAAAAGCGAAATTCACTAGGAGTATAATCCCTAAGTACTCCTACTACTATAGGTGACTCGAACCTGATCTATTCCCTCTTATAACGATTAGCAGACTAGAAGAAGAAGAATAACTCTCTAGAAGATACTATAAATAGACTAATCTCCGCATAAGATAAGTTCCTTATAAGGGTCCCTCGCTTATCTTCGACTCTCTTATTAGAACTAATACTATAATCTCCGTATATAGCGGAGTTTAATAACCTAATAAACTCTATTCTAATACGTAGCACTAAGAGAGAGGATACTATTCTTAATAAACTATCTCTCTCTCCCGGCGCCGAATCAGTAGAGTTACGCCCTAGGAAGTCTTATCTTACTAAGAAGATCTTACTCTTAGATAATAAGTCAGACTCTACTTTCCTCTAATAGAGAGTATCGATACGAGACTAGCTAGTTATAAACGCTAACTATTACCCTACGGACTTCTCTTAGCGCGTTCTCGTATAGGGACTAGTTACTAGATTAGCTAAAGAGTATTTTACACCTTAGTACCTCGCTAACGAGTTTAAGACTAATAAGGAAATAATCTCCTTACTAGAAGAGAACTTCCTTACCGGTTTAGAAGAAGATAATTACTATAACGCTTTCTACTACTTAGAAATATAATAACTTAGCTATATACGCGAGACTTTCGCTGAGTTTCGTAGTCGATTTTAAAGCGCTATTATCTAAAGTAAGGTTAAAAAGAAAGAGTAGTTCTTCTATATATAGGATAAGATTATACTATTCTTACGCGCTTTAACTCTTATTATTAAACTAACGTAGAATAAGAACTACGCTTCTATAGTTAGATTCTTACTTTCTTTTAATACCGAATATTACTATAACTTAGAATATACTTATCCCGAGAAAGCTACTACTCTAGTATAGTACCGTAAGCCTACTATTACTACTATAACTTCTACTAGTTCTACTCCTTACTGGTCCTTAAGCTTAGCCCCTCGATAAACCACTCTCGTACTATACGTACGTACTTCTACCCTAGTATAATCTAGTACTCCTTCTGCGCTAAAACGCCTTACTACCTCGACCGGAGAACCCCCTAGGTATTATAGTTATAGATAGCTCGGTTATATTAAGCTAGACTACCCTAACTCGCTTAAGGTTCAATTAATCGACGAATTTCCGGAAGAGGATTAAGTAACTAAGGAAGTAGTAGAAAACGTACTCTCCGAATCTAGACTAATACTAAAGGGAAACGATAAGGCCTAGGTAAAAACTCCTTCTTAGGTCTATATAAGTATAATCTCTCTAATCTGGACCTTAACTCCCTAATAAGAAGTAAGTAATTTATATACCTAATTATAATTAGTATAAACGGACTAAGAGTTTCTATAAGTAGCTTAATTAATACTAGAGCGAATAGTTATCTATTTATTAATCGTACTCTTACCGGACGACTATCAGAGGCCCTTAGTATTAAAATCGAGCTACTACCTTATTCTATTCTAATACGTAGGTTCTAATAATCTATTAGAACTTATATTACTTATTTCATATATTTATACTTTTCTATTAATAGTAGGCGTATTTATAACTACCCTTTTATTCTCCTCGATTTAGGATAATAAGATATAATTATTAGTATTAAATAGATACGACGATTTCAGGTTAAGCTAGATACGCTCTACTATAAGCTTCTATAGTCGGAACGCTATCTAGCTACTTTCTAATACGATAAGGAGATAATTATAACTCTATTATCTCGTAAACTTAGTATTAATCGATCTTACTAAATCGATACTAATACGCGGGACTTAGCTATAAACTAGCTAGACTAATAGCGATTATACTAAATAGTAGTAATATAGCATATTAATATATTATTCTTACTATTTAACTTATTTCCGCTTATCGCTAAGAAATCGGAACCTCTTTCCGCTCTGAATTTATCGAGAAAGATACTTGCGCCGAAACCCTATTATAAGTACTTCTCTTAACCTCTAAGGATCTAGAAACCGGTTCTGATTTACTAAATTAGTACTATAGCTTTTTATTTTAATATGAAATATAAAAGCTCCGAATTATTCTTTACTAGTATCTATAAGATAGACCGCCTTATATAAGACTATCTAAATAGCGATTCTCCTAAGGATCCTAATACTAAACGACTTATAGCCGAAAAGCTATCGGAATAGTATTATACTTTTAAGGAAGCTTTTTCTAAGCGGGATTCTAATATTCTTCTACTATATCGCTTATATAATTATAAAATTATTCTAGAAGAACTATTACTTAACGTATATTCGCTCTTATATTAGTAATCTATAGATAAACTACGAGTAACTAAGGAGTACCTTATAGAGAACCTAGATAATGGATTTATCGAATCTAGCTAAAGTCCCTTTATATTACTTATACTATTTATTAAGAAGGCTAATAGAGGATTACGCTTCTATATCAACTATTATAAGCTTAATACGATCACTCGAAAGGATTCCTACTTAATACCTAGGATCGATAAGCTCTTAACTCGTATATCTAAAATAGTAATCTTTATTAAACTAGATATCCGAGTAGTATTTAACTATATCTATATAAACCCCGAATCCGAGGAGTATATTACCTTCCGAACCCGCTTCAGATCCTATAAATATAAAGTACTACTTTTTAAGCTCTATAATAGACCTAGTATATACTAGCGATATATAAATAATATATTACTAGACTACTTAGATAATTTCTATATAGCTTACTTAGATAATATTCTTATATACTCGGAAACGCTTTAAGAATATAAGGAATATATTAAATTAGTACTATAATACTTAATAGATACCGGACTCTAAGTAGATATTAAGAAAAGCGAATTCTATATTACTTAGACTAAATACCTCGGATATATTATTACTACTAACGGAATCGAGCCAGATCCTGAGAAAGTAGTACTATTAGTAGACTAGAAGTACCCCGAAACGGTAATAGCTATAAAATCCTTCTTAGGATTCTATAAGTTCTACTATTAATTTATTCGGAATTTCGGCCTTATCGCTAAACCTCTCTTAGTGCTTACTCGGCCTATAGTACTATAGAATTTCACTAACGATTATAAGAAGTCCTTCGACGATTTATATTAATAGCTACTATTAGTATAGAAACTATACTATTTCGACCCTAAATTATAAACTAAACTAGAAACTAATACCTCTAATAGTATAATAGCTAGAGTTATCTTCTAATTATATAAAGATAACTAGTAGTATCTAATTAGATTCTACTCTTATATTCTTAATAGATATAAACTAAACTAGAAGATCTATAATAAGGAGCTATACGCTATTATTAAGTCTTTCTAGAAATAGAGACCGGAACTTATATCTCTATAACACTATACTAGCGTATATACGGACTATCGATCCTTAGAATACTTTATAACTACTAAGGTCTTAACTAGTAAGTAAGTTAGATAAATAGAATTCCTTTCTGAATTTAACTTTTAAATTATATATACGCTTAGTAAAGATAACGCTAAAGCTAATATCCTTAGCTATAAGGAATAAGATCTAAGGATATAGGAATAATAGAAATAGGATAATAGATCTCAGGTTTTACTATCTCTAGATCGCCTAGACCCTAGGATTAATACAGAACTAGCTAAGTATTATATTAATCAAATTAGTTATATATACTTAATATCGCTAGGAACTAATATACTACCGGAACCTATATATAACTCCTTTAATTTAATCGAAAAACTATACTAATTTAACTAAGAATTATTCTCTAAGGAACGAAATATATTAGGAGATAGCTATATTATTAATAATAGTTTACTACTTTATAATAGTTATCTATACGTATAACGCTATACCCTACTATATACCTATTTAATTAGCGAAGTCTATAATTAAGTTTCTTCCGCTTATCTAAACGCTCGTAAGACCGCTAAAATAATTTCTACTTATTATTACTAGAAAGGACTCGTATTAGACGTGAAATAATATACTCGTAATTACTACTCTTACTAGTACTCTTATCCGAAACAGACGAAATAGTAAGGATTCCTCTACTTATTACTAGTACCTAGCTACCTTATATAGTACCTAGCTATAGATTTTAAGGACTTCTCGCCTAATAACTAAGGATTTAATAAGATATTAGTATTTATCGACTGCTTAGGGAAGGACTCTGTATCGATACTATACTACTATAATATCGATATCCGCGGGATAGTAATATTATTTATCTAATAGATATATTATTTCAGATATACCCCTAAGTTAATTATATCTGACTAAGGAGCTTAGTTAGTCTTATCCTTCTAATAAGAGTTTTACTATATAATTAGAGTTAAAGTTAAGCTCTCTATCTCTTTCTACTAGTAAACCGATAGATAAATAGAGATTATAAATCAGTATATTAACTAACGCCTTAGACCTTTTGTTAATTATTACTAGAGTAACTAGGGCGAACTACTACTAATAATAAACCGCGCTTAAGTAACCTTACCTTACGACTCTATTAGTATAGCGCTATATACCCTTAAATATAATATATTACTATAGAATAGCTAGGACTAGAAGTAACTCACCGGATCGATACTATAAGAGAAGCTTAATTATACTAATACTAAATCTCTAGCTAAACGTACTAAATCCGCTATCGAGGTTATAAAAGCTAATATACTAGCTACTTAGTATAGGATAAGCGCTATAACCGACCCGAAACAGCATAGTATCGACTAGGAAGTTAGAGATAAGGTATTTCTCTCTATAAGGAACCTTAAGAATTACTAGCTAAGTAAGAAGCTATCTAGTCTCTAGGTAAGACTATACTAGGTCCTAGCTAAGATCGGATACTCCTATAAGCTAGATTTACTCCCGGGATCTTCTATTTATAATATATTCGCCTTCGAATTACTCTTTAAGGACCCGGACGACCTATTACTAAGCTAGGAGTTACTAAATCTACTCCCGGAAGTTATCGCTACTTAAGAAGAATAAGAGTTATAAGATATACTCGCTATATAGCTCCTAAGAGGTAATCTGAAGTATTAGATTAGTTAGCTAAGCTACGACTCGGACCTAACTTAGTATAACGCTTCTAATCTAATAAGTACTCTATATAAGCTCAAAGACTTCTACGCTACTAACCTAAGTAAACCTAGACCTCCGCGTAGACTAGATTAGTAGATTAAGGCTTAAGAAGACAGAATAAATAACTATAGTTACTTAGAGGATAATAAGCTATTATAGTTACTAGTATTAGAATTTATTACTAAGGATAATCCCCTGATTATACTCTATAATAACGCTATATCTAAAACTCTACTTCTTTAACTACTTCTATTTTACTAGCTTTCTCCCTTAAGTTCTCCGGAGCTTCTAGTAAATCTAGAATATCTAGAACTAGAACTACTATATCTAACTCCTTACCTAAATCTACTAATATAGCCCTAGTAGTAGACCGAGTATAATAGCTAATCCTACGGGCTTTCTTCTTTAGAGAGGGTCCGAGAGTATCTAGATCTAACGCTATCTCTGAACTAGAAAGCAAATTCCTCTTTCCCTTAGTATTAGATATTATAGCTTTAAATATAGCTTTCTTTATAAATTCCTATATAATACTATTTAACTTCTTCGTCTACTTTAATATTATTTATACTATTAACCCTGACTTCATCGAATCTACTATTAAAAGATCTAGATCTTATATTATATTAGTATTATACTAGTATCTAAGGATTTAAGATCTTAACTTACTACTTTAATAAACTCTAACTCCTTAAATACTTTCTCTATAGAACGCCTTAAAGCCTAAGTCTTTACTAATTATATAGTAGTAATCTCTAATATAGTAGTAAGAGCAGCAGATTTCGTAAGATAATAGATCCGATTAATCGCTTTATAAGTAGCTATAATACCGCCCTAATTTAGCTCCGCGTCCTTAGCTTTACTACTAAGAAATAAACCGGATAAAATAGTATACTTTGTATTAATATAGTTAAGTAACTATAATACGTTAGTATATATAACTATATTCAGGTTTAAGTAACTTATATACTTATAACTACTCTTTAACGCCGAATAATACTTATAAAGCTTAGAGTTAAGCTTATTAAATAAGTATAAGAGTTCTAAAATAGGAGTATTATTATATTTTATCTTAAGGAAAGCGCGAATATACTATAGGTAATATATACGATACGCCGCCGAAAGAGTACTAGTAGGTACTAGTAAAAGCACTATAGGAGTTAGCGTTATAGATCCGTGAAACTCTTATACTACACTTAAGGACTATCCCTAAGACTAAGATAAGAAACTTACTTATATTAAGAGAAGAGTTAATTAGGTCGATTAATATATAAGATTATAACAGACTACTATAATAGTTAGTAACGATACTTACTCTAGGAGCTGTATCGTAGTCTAGGGAGAATAAACTTATAAGTTGAAGTAGTTATCGCAGTTAAAAAGGAAAAGCTCTAATATTAATAAACCCTTTCCTTTATATACCTTACGCCTTACTTAAACTCGACTCCTACTGTAAATAGATAAAGTAAATACCGCTTACCGCCCGATTTAGAAGCTATAACTAATATAATACTATTATAGCAATATAACTAGTCAGAACCTAATAAAGAATTTACTACTACTAAAGAGCAGCTAGCACTTATTACGCGAATATCGACGAAAATAGTCATAATAAAGACTAATTCTAATATAAACTATAACCTTCCGAGCTTAGGGTTAAGCTCTTCTTAGGGGGGGGGTAATATAACGATAGCTCACCTGAATATTACATGAGAAGAAGGATAGATAATAGGGCCTAAGTTCATAGGTATCCCGGCAGAACTAGTATCTGACCCGGTATAGTATCGGACTAGTACCGGCATATATATATAAGGTGCTTTGCACTTCATCTCTCTTCTTCTTCTTTCCTTATCTTTTTGTTTCCTTTGTAGTAGACTATATAAGATCGCTCTTAGCCTCTCTACTCGTTTATTCTTACTTGTATACCGCCTTGAGTCTTATGTCGTTACACGTGCCGATATTTTATTAACCTTCCGAATAGGTCAGCCTTTCTTATATAGTACGTAAAAGCGAGTTCTACTAGTCTTAAGCTCTATAAACTTTATACTAGTAACTATAGATTAAGTGCGACGTACTACGTTAAAGCTAGCGTAATATATACGTCTGTACTAAAGCTCTATATCGACTATAGCTTACTCTACTGCTACAGGTAAGCTTAAACCCGGAAGGCTAGCGTACTCTGCGCCAGAGGTCTCTTCTTTAATAATAAATAGATTCTTATTAATTATATAGATCTCTTTCTCCTTAGACGTATAAAGAATAGAACTACGTAAATAACCTCCTAACTTATTCAATTTAGAACCGGAGTATAAGTAGACTAGAGACTGCGGGATATATAGTATATCATAGCACTCTAATATGCGTACTATACTATCGCTCTTTATCGCTTTAATCGTATAACTTCTAATCCCGGTAGGGCGTAATAGCTTATTAATAGTAAGTATATACTATAAATCGTCTCTTAGCGTATATAAGGTAAACTTGGAAAGGTCGTTAGATATATACTCTATAGCGCTAGTGTTATAGTCTATACCATAACGACCTCAGGCTCCTAGGCATCATAGCAGGCAGGGCTAGCGGAATGCGGTTAGTACGTACTAGAGGATGATTAGTTAGTATAACCCTATAGTTATACTTAGAGAGAGAGTTAAGAGTAGAAACCTTCTCTTTATCTTTTCTTCCCTTTACTTAGCGCACTCTTAAGGGCGAATATAATTCGTTATTAACTCCTTATACTTCTACTATAATATAAGAAAAGATTAATTACTTTACTAGGAAGTAGTAATATCTATTTAGAAGTATTAAAGCTAGTACTACCTTCTTAATACGACTTCTATAACTTCTACCCTACTTATACTCGATAACTTCGACTATACGCGCTATCTACTTCTGTACCTTAGAAGTAAAGTATTTTAAAGAAAGCTAAACTCTCTCTCTTAATTAGTACTACTTCTATAGTATAATTCTACTAAAAAACCCTATTATAATATTTTTTGCGCTCTTAGCCTCGTGCTTAGCCTTACGTATCCTCGACTTTAAACCCTCCTAATATCGCGACTTCTACGAACCTCTATAACCTCTGCGAAGCTCCCTCCTACGATTCTAACTCTATATATACTTATAAGAAGAGAACTCGATAGCCGAAGTAAAGTGAACTTATAAAAGGAATCTAAAGTGAACTTAATTAGTAACTTCCTAATACTTTAAATAAATACTCTACTAAGGGACTTTAAGAACGTACTTACTCTCGCGCTTTATTAATCTTTACTCTCTTAAATAAGTTACTATTAAGCTTTAGGTCCTTCTTAAGCGCGTTTTTAGCTATAGTAGGCCCTCTTATATATAACTGCGCCGAAGCACTCGAGAGCCCTCTATACTAGATAGATTTAAGTTCTCTAAATAGAAGAGGAAGAGCGAAAGCGCGTTAGTAGAGAATATCGTTAGGGATACTATTAAGAGTAATCTAATAAAAGAAGAAATAGTATTAAGCTCTAATAGCGATAGTAATAACGATTTCGAGAACGCTACTAAGGCACTTATATCTCGTCCCGAGTTACTAAAGTTAATTATTAATACTATTACTACCTTTTTATAACTTATATTACCTCTAATCTCTCTTACTTCGGAAATACGAAGTATTATACTTACTTCTTAAATAGAAACTAACTCTTAGTTAGAATTTATAATAGCGCTTCCTAGTTTCTTAGATAAGTAGATATAAGTTATAAATACTACTATTACTACTGCTATAACTGCTGCTCTCGCTCTAGAGGCTAACGCTAATACTACTAGGAAGTTACGATCTCTTACTATAGACCTCTAACTTACTATAGATCACTTTCTTCTAAAGCTCGATAATACTATAAAAGCTATCGAGTCTTATCGAGTTAAGTTCCCTTACTTTCTCTTTACTAATTATAATAGTAAGATTAAGTATAATATATAGAAGATAGATATAAAGCTCTTTTTAGAAGAATATTCTAATAACTTCTTTACTAGTAATATATAAGTTAAGACTTACTTTAAGTATACTAGAGGAGAAGCTAAGACTATTATCCTTTAATATATAGATACTAGCGCTAATAGCTAATTTAAGACTACTTCTGATATCCTTAGAAGTTTAGACTAGCGCTTCTTTAATTATAATCATATCTAGTATACTAAGGTGTAACGTTCCTGGTTCTGACTAGTACGCGGTATATAGGCTCGTCGGTTAGTATTAGCTATAAAGTAAAATAAATAAGAAGTGCGGTTCTTAATTAGAATTAAGATATTATAAGCAGGTATTAATTACTATATGAATTTGAGCACGAAGCTCCTATCTAATAGCAGAAGTGCTAGTCTTATATAGAATCTTCGTTCCCTTATACTAGCTATATAAGACCGTCTTTTAGAGCGCGTAAGCTCTCGCGACCTATCTAGCAGTCTAGTATATCACGTGATCCTAGATCACCTATAGCTATAATACTATTATTACTTTAATATAGGTAGATATATAGTACTACTCGCTAGTTTATACTATAACCGTATTAGTGCCTTTCCTCTAATAGTACTAACTCTTTTCTAGTACTAAAACCCGTCTAGTACTTACTACTAGGTAGTACTATTAGTATTCTAGTGCTAGGACGGTTTTAGTGCTAAGAACTATACTAGTTCGTAATACTATCCCCCTTCTATCTTAGCGTATTCTTACGCTTAAGTACGCCTAAGGAAATATCGACGATTACCTATAGCTATCTCCTTCTTTTATTATGCCCCCCGAATGCTTAACTAAATAAGTCGATTATATTATACTCAGAAGATAAATAGAATTAAGTAGTAAAATTATAGTATTATATACTAGATATGAAAAAGCGGAATATAAAGAGTATATATCGCCTCGCGATCCTAAACTAACTAGATATAATTATTACGCCCGACTAAATAAATCCTGCGATATTCGTATAAGGAACCGGATACCTATAGCTTCTGAATAGGAAAGTCTTAATTCCTAAATCGAAAAATTAGAAGATAAGGAAGACTTAGCTATAGCCGAGTTCTATATGCGAATTATAAGATTAAAGAAACAGAAACGTTTCTTATATAAATAATAGTAAAAGATAATTACTACTAGTCTGAACTCGATAACTAAGCTCGATACTCTTAAAGCTCTAGAAAAAGAAGAAAAGAAGAAATAAGAAAGAGAGGGGGTACCTAACGATACTAAGTTAGCGGGCGCGGAACCCTCTAGTTCCGACGTCCCTATCGACCCCTTGTTCGACCTGATAATCGAACTTCCTTTTAATTCTATTAACTTACTCTAGGCAGATCTAGGTTTTATCGATAGAAATTAGCTAGTAATACTAAGTAGTAAAAGCTTAACTTAGGTTCCTATATATTTTCCGAATATAAGTAGTTCTTCTATTTTACTAAGTATCTAATAATTCCTCGTTTATACTAATAGTCTAGTAGTTCCTCTATATCATATTCTATAAGTAAATTAACTAGTTTAGCGTATATCTTCGAGGCTAGTAGTACTCTTAGTAGTACTTTTTCTAATAAGGATATATAGAATATTAGGAATATCTTCTTTATTATAGCTAGTAGCTAGAGTTTATAATTCAAAAGTCCTTTAACTTATTTGATTTTAAATAGTCTAAGTTTCTTATAGTCTAGCTTATTACTTAGTCTCTATATAATAATGTTTTTTCGTAGAAAGTAAACCTTATCCTCCTCCTATAGTATTAGCTCCTAACTACGATTTTTATTATAATAGTACGTATTCTTCTCTACTATAAACCGGAGTTCTTCTATAAGTTCCTTATAGAAGTCCTAGATATTCCTAACCTAGATATAAGCTATATTATTATTCTTAACTATTAAGTTAGGTTCTCTATAAGCGATAAGTTCGTAATTATAATTCGCGAAGAATAATATAACCTTTATTATTTCCGTAATCGAGCTATTATATGCGAATTCTACTAATAGTCGTAATTCTACCTAATTATTTTATTAATAGTTAATATAGTAGCGTAAGTATACTTTAACTACTTAGTTTATTCTTTCATTTCCTCTATTAGTCTAAGGATAGAAAGCTATTAATAGTTTTCGTTTAGTCCCTAGGAACCTTATTAAAGTATTCTAGAACTTTAATATAAATAACTTATCTCGATCCGATACGATTTCTTCAGGTACTCTATACTTAGAGACTACCTCCTTAAGGTATACTTATATTAAGTGTTCGGCTATAAGAGTAGATAAGACTAGTATTAAGATTATATACTTAGTAAGTCTCTCTATAATAATAAGTATTATATTATAACTAACTCCTATAACTAGGTCCTTCGATAGCAGTAATAGCCCTATGAAGTCCTATGATATCGATTTCCAAGATATTAGTAGTATTAGTACTATAATTATCTACTTATAAGGTGCATATCGAGAAGACTTATTCCTAATATAAGTATTATAATTAGCTAGTACTTCTTTAACTACTTAGCGGAGTCCTTCCGACTAGTAGTTTCTTAAAATCCTCAGATATGTTCTTCGTATCCCTTAGTATCTATACGCGGGAAGCTCGTATTATTCTTTAATATATACTTCTACTAAGCTTAGCAGAAGCTAAATTTTCCTATTAACTCGCATAATACTATTCTTAATTATATTCCTTATAATAAGTTCCTTAGTCTCGTCTAGGGATATTCTATCCTTCTTCTAAGCTTCCTTCCAAGTATTATACTAAGGTCCCTTAATTTCTTACTTAATCGCAGTAGCTTCTTAGATATTAGTAACTATATCTCTATTATCTAGCTATTTAAGTAAGGCGGTCTTATTATAGACCTTATCGTCCTTATAACTTAGTAATCTACTTAGAGTATCTGCTCGTATATTATCCTTTCCTTATATATACTTAATAACTAGATTAAAAGAGGCGAGTTCCTTTAACTATTAGGCTAATCGACGATTATCTAAGACCTTAGTAGTTATAAAAGTTCAGAGATTCATATAATTAGTATAGATAATAACTAGGAACTTAGCTCCTTATAAGTATATTTTCTAGTATTTAAGTGCTTTAATAATCGCTATAAGTTCTTTCTTATAGATATTATAATTCTATTTAGCTAGAGATATTTTCTCTAAAAAGTAAGCGACTAAGTATAGTTATCCTTTATTATCTCGCTATAAGTATATTATACTAATATAAGTATTAGAAGCGTTTATTTCTATTATACTTTCCTTTTCTTTATCGAAACTATATAAGATTAGTTCTTTTATAAATTCTTTCTTAATTCTCTAAAAAGCTTCCTTATACTAGCTAATCCAGGTAAAAGGAATACCCTTCCTTATTAAGCTCGTAAGTAGTTCGGTAATCTTAGAATAGTTTCTAATAAACTATTAGTAGAAGTTAGTAAAACCTAACTATAACTATATATCCTTAACGTTCTTTAGAGATTCCTATTCCTTTATAGCTTTAATTTTCTCCGGGTTAATACTTATCTCTCTAAAGCGAATAATATACCCTAGAAAAGTAACTTACCTAACTAAGAATTTATATTTCGATATCTTTAGTCTAGAATCTACCTTATATAATACTTTTATAATTTAGGTAACGTAGCCCTAGTGTGCCTCGATAGTCTCCGAGTATACTAGGATATTATCTAAGTAGTATATAGCGAATTTCCTAATAAAATCCTTAAGAATATTATTATTCTATCTTTAATATATAGCTAAGGTATTAGTTAAGCCGAATAGTATTATTATATATTCCTATAGCCCTAAGGGTAATACGAAAGTAGTCTTCTACTCGTATCCCTCTTTAATTCGGATTAAATTAAACGCGTTATATTAGTCTAACTTAGTATATATCTTTACTCTAGCTAGCTTATCCCGTAAGTACTACGCGTTTAGTAAAGGATATATATCTCTTATAGTTCTACTATTAATTATCTGATAGTCTCTATATAATCTTCCCTTAGGATCTTCTATCTTCTTAACTACTAGTATATTAATAGCGTATAATAACTTAGATTTCCGAATCTATCCTTTCTTTATACTTAACTTCTAATACTCCTTAAGCATCCTTATAGTATTATAGTTATAATAGCGAAGTTTCTCTGCGATAAGTATAAATCTATCTTTAAAGTTTATCTTATAATCCTAGGGTTTATACTTAAGTAGAGCTCTTATATCCTGCGGATCCTCGAATAATTTCGAGAACTTCTTATATAGTTCGGGTAGCTATTCCCGAATATTATCTATCTAGCTAGGATAATTCCTAGGTTCTATCTAATTAGGAACCCGACTTAACTAGCTAGAGTCTATCGGTATTATTATTAAGGAGGTAGCGCTAGCCTCTTATTTACTAGCTAGTTAATTACGCTTATATTTATAGTTACTAAATATAACTCTCTTAATTACTTAGTCTACGCTAAGATTATAGTTATATAGCTATAATATTCCTAATACGATATCATATTATCTAGTAAGTATAATATCGAAATAAAGCGTTTCTTTATATCTATTAATAACTATCTTTATTCCTCTTATTCTTCTGCGGACTTATCTATCTAATCCGGTGCCTTTTCTATCTAATAAGGTAAAGCGATATAATTTCGGGTTAATAGCAGTAGGAATATTCTATTTCTCGATAAAGGCTAGGTTTATAAAGTATCTTATAGCTCCTGAATTAATAAGTGCTTTTATCTTAATATTATCTATTATAACTAGTAAGATCAACTGATCGAACTCTCTAGTAGTAGTAAGCTCTAGGTATAGTAGTTCTATTATAGAGTAATTATATACTTCTTTAATAATTCTCCTTATTATTTCGTCTAACTAAGTCCTAAGGCCGGGTTCGTAGATAATTAAGATATAAGATATATAGTAATAGAGATTAACTTACCCTTGAATCGGATCTAGTACTATTCTTTAATAAGTAGCTAGTTCTAATAAGTACTATCTTCTCTACTAATAACGTTCCTCTTCTATTTCCTTAGTAATAGCCTAGGTATCTTTTATCCGAAGAAACTAATCTAGTTATTTAAACTCTTTTAGTTTAAGTTCTCCTTCGAGGTTAGCTATATAACGATCTAGTTATTCCTCGATATCCCTAGTATTAACTTAGAATATAATAATAGTAGTATTATAGTAAGTAATAACGTAGTCTATACCCGGGTTAAGTATATTATAAGTTCGATAATACTCTATAAAATCAGACTTAGTTCTATTATAAACCTATATTCTTCTTCTATTATCATGATTTCGAAGAGTCTAGTTTTTATTATTATATAGAAAGTTATTATATAAATAGTTTCTTTTATCTATAATACTCTAGCTTTCTTAGTCTTTATCTAGAAGTTCAACTAAGTTCTCTTCGAATCCTTTACTAGATTTATAAGTTATAAAGTCCTGCGAACTCTATTCTATACTAGAAGCTTCTTAGTAATCTAGCTTTCTTTCGGCTAGTCTGAATTCTCTTTTAAGTTTATTCTAAGGTTTTCCTCCTTACTTCTTCTTCTAAGAATAATTATAAGTAAAGTATCTTAGCTTATTATACGTATAATATAAGCCCTTCTCTCGACGTTTATCTTTCTTAGACTAGCCCTTAGATCCTCTTTCTACTCTATCTATTTCTATCGGATTATAGTAGTTATATTTATTATTCAGGTAAAGTTAGAAATTTCCTCGATATTTACTATATTATTATAGAAATTAAGGTTTCTAGAGGTAAGTAAGTATAAAGTATTCTCCTTTTTCCTTCGCTTATTCTTAGATTCGTTTATCGATAGTAGTAGATAATCTAATTAAGTCCTCTAGAGTACCTAGTTTACTAGCCCTAGAGAGCTTATCCTTAATATAGTCCTTAAGGCCTCGATAGTATTAAGCTCTTAATCTACTATCTATCTAGTCTAACTATATAGAATATCAGTAGAACTTAGTAGTATACTTATAGATAGATCCTTATTATCGAATTCCGAGCAGATGCTTCTCGTCTTATTCCTTCTTATTAGGGTCTTCGAAGACTCCTTTAATAGTATTAGTAAAGCTTATAGGAGTTCGAAAGATAACTCGGCTTTTTTCAGTTATAGCAGTAAAATAGGCCCTAGATAAGTATCGATTAACTAAGTAATCACTTAGAGCTAGCTTAATCTAGTAAGCTATAGTATCGCAGAGGAACGAAGCGATCTATAGGACTTTAAAGGAATCGGCTTCGAACTTGTCCCTATTAAAGGCAAGGTATATCTAGTACTAGAGGATAAACTATCCTAGTTTATTATAGTTCCTGTAATAAGTATCGAGTAGGTTTATATAAAGTAGTATACTCTTATCGACCTCATTAACCTTATCCGGCCTACTAGTCTAGGAGCTTTCTCTTACGACAGATCCTTCTTTAGTAGCTATTTCGTTCTTACTAACGATACTTCAAGTAGGGTACTTAAAGTATAACGTTCCTAGTTCTAACTAGTACGCGGTATATAAGCTCGTTAGTTAGTATTAGCTATAAAGTAAAGTAAATAAGAAGTGCGGTTCTTAATTAGAATTAAGAGGTTATAAGTAAGTATTAATTACTATATGAATTTAAGCACGAAGCTCCTATCTAATAGCAGAAGTGCTAGTCTTATATAGAATCTTCGTTCCCTTATGCTAGCTATATAAGACCGTCTTATAGAGCGCGTAAGCTCTCGCGTCCTATCTAGTAGTCTAGTATATCACGTGATCCTGGATTATCTATAGCTATAATACTATTATTACTTTAATATAAGTAGATATATAGTACTACTCGCTAGTTTATACTATAACCGTATTAGTGCCTTTCCTCTAATAGTACTAACTCTTTTCTAGTACTAAAACCCGTCTAGTACTTACTACTAGGTGATACTATCAGTATTCTAGTGCCAGGACGGTTTTAGTACCAAGAACTATACTGGTTCGTGACATAAGGCTACTTACGAGAACCTGAAGATAACTAGAAATATAACTTATAACTAGTTCCGAGTTAAGTTTACTAACCTTACTACTACTAGTAAGATCTCTAGAGATAGATAATTTAAGGATATCCTAAAGTAGATCTCTCTTACCTTAAAAGCTTATATTATAGCTAAAAAGTATAAGATAGATAGTAACTATAACCTCCTTAACGAGTACTTAGCTATTATAGATCGGGAGTCTTATAATATTACTACTAAAGAGAACCTTATTAAGAAAATAGCTCTTACTACTACTATTCCTACTAGAACTCTAGGTATTCTTAAGAGAGAGACCTCTTTCGATATCGAATATACTATTAAGAGTAGCTCTTAGATTAACGATTATACTACTAAGACTATACGATTCGCTTCTAAGATCCGTGATCCTAGCTTACGAGTACCTTGTATTACTATTATTATTAATACTTACTATATTTATAAGAAGGAAAGCTATTAAGCTTAGGAATATCCTAACGCTATAAAAATCGCTAAGATAACTAGTTAGTTAGTAGAGGATATTACTACTCTTTATAGTATAAAGGAGGATAATAAGAATACTAATAATTCCTCTCTAGTAGAGATTAATAAGTTATCGGGAAACTACTAAGCTATAGGATAGTCTCTTCTTATAGTAAACGCCTTAATTTATAGAATAATTTAAATACTAATTTCTATTCTCTTACTAAAAGGAAATAATTCCTAGTTATTATAGAATTAGAAAGAAATAGATTATTTATTAAAATAGAAGTATATATCGATAGTAGAGTAAATATCTTTAGAGCTCTATATACCTTAGTTACTCTTAAACTTTATTATCTCTTAAGTATTAATTTCCTTACTCTCTCGAAACCTATTATTCCTACTAGCTATAATAGAAAAGCTAGTATCACTATTATTTATATAATTCTCCTTACTCTTATTATCGATTATCGTCGAGTTAACTTCTCTTTTCTAATTACTAATTTAAGAAGTAATAATATACTAATAAGATATAAATTCTTAGAGTATTACGAACTTAAATAAAATTATAACTATTACTATAAGAACTATTTAGAGTAGCTTATAGATATACTACTAGTATACTACTTTGATAAAAGACTAGAGCTACTATTACCTCTAGATAATAAGGTAATAGACTAATAATATTAGCTTAACTAAGAGTAATAAGATACTCTAATAAACTAAGAAGTTATTAGCGTATAAGCTCCTCGACTAGTACTACTTAGAAAGGAAAGTCGCCCCTTAGTGTTTATAAAAGAATAGAAGTATAGCATATAAGCTATAAATAAGCTATTAGTAAGCTACGAGCTAGCTAATAACTCTTTCTAGATTCGTAATCCCGATTTATAAGAGGAGGATAATATCGCTTATAATATAACTAAGTAGAACTAGATCGATAAGTAAGTATATTAGGAAGCAAGAGACTTACCTTATAAAACTAATATTAATTAGATCTCTACTACTACTATATATAACTTCTACTTCTACTAAAAGTACTAAAATAAGAGGAATAATTCAGAAGTTTTTATTACTTCTATAAAGGAAATTCAAGATGAAATTTAATACTACGAAGATACTTAAGCTACTAATAATATCGAGTTATACGCACTCGATAAAGGCCTTACGACTAACGAAGCTAGGGAAGCTAAGTACTAGGAGAACAATAAGATAATTAAGGAAAAACTCCCTATAAAATAGAAGGAATTTAAAGGTCTATTCTTAGCTAGAGCTTCTAATAACTTAGCGGAGAGGAGACTTATAGTAGATTATAAGATTAAACTCACTAGGGAAAACACTTTAACTATAGAGCTACTTCGCTATATATCTAATAAGTACTTAGCTAAAGCTAAGCGATATATTACTGAAAATCTCTATAAAGAGTTTATTATACTATCGACTACTCCTTAGGCTATACTAATTCATATATTCTTAAGATTCTATAAGCTTATAATCTTTAAGCTAATATTAAGAAGTCTAAATTCAGTATTACTTATACGAAATTCCTTAGCTTTATTATTAAAGTTAATAGAATCGAAGTCGACTCTAAGAAGATTAAAGTTATTAAGAACTAGAGATACGCTAATAATATCTATAGTATATAAAGTTCCTTTAGTTTCTATAACTTCTACTATCGATTTATTAAAGATTATAATAGTATTTATTACTCTCTTACTTTCTTTACTAGGAAAGATATCCCTTTTCGCTTTAGAAATAAGTATTAGGAAGCTTAGAAGCGCCTCTATTAAGCTCTTTAGTTAGCTCTGATTCTATATTACTACGATCCCTTTAAGGAAACTAAACTTAAAACTAACTCTTCTAATAAGGTAATAGCTAGCGTGCTCTTATAACTTTAAGATAATAGTATATTTTATCTAATCGGTTTCTTCTTAAAAACTATAATCGATATAGAGCTAAATTATCTAATATATAATAAAGAGCTCTTAGCGATCTTCTATTCCTTTTAATAGTATAAGCTTAAGCTACTAGGTATATAGAAGATAATCTATATCTATATAGATTACTATACCTTAGAGTATTTTATAATAATAAAAGATCTAAACGTATAATAAGCGAGATAAGCTAAATTCTTTATCTAAGTCTATTTTAAGATTATATACTAAATAGGGATTATAAATACTCTAGCTAATACGCTATTATGCTATAATCAGGACCTCTCCCCGCTAGAAGCTAGAAAGTATATACTTCGGAACTAATAGCTAATCCTAAATAATAAAATTAGTAATAAAGTGCTTTAAGACCTCTAGGACTTACTTATAATTACTAAGTTCTATTACGAGCTTTCCTTAATAGGAACTCTTAAGACTTTCTTATAAGCTAAAACCTATAACCTTAGCTTACTAGTAGAATTACCTACGAGTAAAGATAAAGAGTTCCTTATAAGGGAAGCTTATAATATTATTACTATAATTACTTACGATATTAAGAATTATAATATTATCGAATAAGTCTTTTTAGCTAATAAGAAGTCTCCGGAGCTAAGACCTCTTCAGGAGGAGGTAAGATAGAAGTATCCTGACTATTAGTTAGTCCGCGGAAAGCTCCTCTTTTAAAGGCGTTTAGAAGTCCTTACTAAGCCTCTAGAGCTATAAATAATACTTATTTACTATATTTATACGTAACTATAAGTAGTATATACTAGGAATACGAAAGTTAAGCTACTTCTTAGTTACAGCTACTACTAGAGGAGTATAATAGCGGATATTATACGCTATATTATAAATTATAACTATATTTAAATAAAAGCGAAAAGAGATAAGACCCCTAGGTTCCTCTATCTCTTATCGATCCTAGTACGATCTTACTAGTACCTTACGATAGATTTCACTAAGTTACTATTAGATAAGAGTAGCTTTAACGCTATATTCGTAATTATAAATAGATTATTAAAGAAACTAGTATCTATTCCTTATTATAAAACGATTATAGCTAGATAGATAGCTAAGCTCTTTACTATTTACTAGAGCTACTACTTCAGTATATCCGATTCGATCGTTTCGGATTATAGACTATAGTTTATTTTAAGCTTCTAGAATAAGTATTACTATATCTTTAGTACGAAAGTCAGGCTAACTACTACGTATAACTCGAATATTAATAGCTAGACTGAAATTATAAACTAATAGATTAAGTAAAGATTATATCCTTTCTATACTTACTATTAAGATAACTAGAGCTTACTATTTCTAGTAATAGATATCACGTAGCTTATATTTCCTTATAAGTTACTTAGTAATATATCTCTATTTCAGCTACTAAATAGCTATAAAGTAAGAACCTCTTAGGACCTTGTTAATCTAATACCTCTAGTAACTATTATCGAGGCTATTAATCAAGAGAACGCTCTTCGTATAGCTACTCGGATAATAACTGCTACGGAATTCGCTAAATCCTCGCTTAAGAGTTAATAAGATAAAATAGAGCGCTTAGCTAATCGTAGTTACTATAAAATAGATTAGAATATTAAAGATAAGGTTATAGTTTCTATAGTAAATTAGAAGATAGATAGACTTTCTAGGAAGCTCTCTAATAAGTAGTATAAGCTAGTAGAAGTACTAGAAAAGATAAGGGAGAGTTAGAAGCTTAAGCTACTAGAGGAATAGTAAATCTACTTTATTTTCTACTTATACTTACTATATAAGTATACTGAAAACTTACTATTAAGATAAGTATAATAAGTACTAGTATTAATTCAGCTACTTCTAGAGTAAGATAAGTAGGAGATCGAAACTATCTTAAGCTTAAGGATTTCTCGTAATACTTTATAATATAAAATTAAATAGATAGAAGCTAATAATGATCTCGAATAGTACTTCTACTTAGATACTATAATAGCTTCTTATTTACTTAAGCGTTTCTACTTATAATACCTAGTAGTAAAAGGACTACTATAACTCCTCCCGAAGTAGCTAGAGGCGTATAATAATAGTATTAATAACTATAGCGAATTAAAGGATAATATAGTTATAATAGCTACTACTTATATATAGTTCTTTAAGAAAGAGAGAGGGAATTAGTATTTTTATCGGATTTTTTAAGCTTCGAGGACGAAGCTCTTCTCGGAAGGGGGGAGTAGTATTATAGTCTATACTATAACGACCTCAAGCTCCTAGGCATTATAGCAGGCAGAGCTAGCGGAATGCGGTTAGTATATACTAGAGGATAATTAGTTAGTATAGCCCTACGGTTATACCTAGAGAGAGAGTCGAGAGTAGAAATCTCCTCTTTATCTTTTCTTCCCTTTACTTAGCGTACCCTTAAGGGCGAATATAATTCGTTATCGACTCCCTGTGCCTCTGCCGTAATAGCTAGTATTAAAGAGCTATCGTGACTTGTTATAGTAAGAGAATATAGCTATAGAAGCTGTAATAGTAGGGAAACACAGTAAAAGGGCTACGCCGAAGATACTACTATCGTCGGAATCGTTATCCTTCTCCTTCTTCTTTCTACTACTAGTCTTCTTCTTATTAGACTTATTAGTCTTACTCTCTCCTTCCTTCTTCTTTAGCTATTCGATATGCGAGATCTATTTCTTTCTAGACTTCTCCTTAAACTCCTTCTTCTTCTGTTTATTAATAATAAAATAGTTCTTTAGAGTATACTTTAGCGATATCTGTTTATAGTGCTTATAAGTCGGCTTAGTTTGATCTTTACTAGCCGGCTTAGTAGCTCCTCCGCCGCTTCCTTTCTTAGGTATAGACTTATTGCTATATAGAGCTTAACCTACTATCTTTCTAGTAGAGTTACTCGCTCTTGCCTTATTAGTAATATCTTCGATTAAACTAACTAAAGTCACTCCTGATTTAGCCTTCTTAGTCGTATCTGGGTTATTACTAGAAGAAACTCTTAAGAGAGAACGTTATCTTTCAGCTTATATAGGCCACTTCTCTGAAACTGCGGTAATAAATATAATTAGATACTATACCGGAGGTAGAGCTATTATTAAAGTCTCTAATTTGATAATTAAGAGCTTAAAAGTGATAATAAACTTCTCTAGGGAGTTGAAATCGTTATACTAGAGCTTAACGTAATCTTATATAGCGTTATATACTAGTATATTGCTACCTTCTTCGTACTGCGCCTATAAGGCCTCTTATATATCTAATATAGTAGTTTTACTAGTTATATGCGCGAGAGGTCCGGCCTTATAATTCAACGTAATTACTAGCTTTATTTAACTCTCTCTAGACTCCTAATCTTACTACTTCTTAAGGGCTTTATTGTCGACCTTATTATCCTATTTATCTACCTCTTTAGGTATATAGTCACGCGATTTAATATTAAGAAACTTACTGATTCTATTAGTTTTAGTAATATTTAGTACCTTATCTCTCTATTCTATATAGTTCTCTCCTCCCTTAAGCTTATAGCTATCTGCTAAGATTAAGGAGGTAGAGCTACTTATCTTCTTACGTTTTTATAGCTCTAGCGTAGTTATAGTAATAAGTTCCGATTCCGAGTCTTCCGGATCCTCTGGATAGTCCTAGGACGTCGAATTAGCGTCTATAGGGGATAAATCGGGTATATTTTGAGTCCTGGGGACTTGGGTAGTAGCTTCCGGCGCTAGCGCGGAAAACTCTGCACCTCGAGATGCGATAATTTCGGAATCGTCGACTTTGATTACTATACGAGTACGAGTATTAAGTACTATATAGCTTATTTGTGGTATTGAAGACTCTAAAGACTCTTCAATAGAGCTAGAGTTATCGAAGTATATTTCTTCGACTTCTTCTAATGATAGTAGCGTAGATGCGATAGCTGAAGAACTCTCTCTACTAGCACTCTGCGCGACTATATTTACTATAGAAAGACGCGCTAGTTTAACTGACTATACGCGTATATTATATCTTAATCGGAAGTGTGACAGCGCATGGTATACGTGGCAGATACGGGCCAGTATCGGTGCCTTAGGCATACTATCCTTATATATATAGAAGGTGCAGACTCCTTTAGAGCTCTATATCTTTCTATTTCCTTTGTACTAGACTATATAAGATCGCTCTTAGCTTTCCTACTTATTTATTCTTACTTATATACTACTTTAAGTCTTATATCGTTATATTAAATAGAAAGATTAAGACTACTGGGGATAGTATTAAATAATATCTTACTTAGAAAACTCGATTCGTATATATAACTACTAGGGAGCTTTTCGCTAAGTTATCTCTACTTACTTTAGATTTTCGGAATTATACGGAAATAGTTAGTACTATTAATTACGAATTCGATAGTTAGGTTTTTAAAAGAGCCGAGATTCTAGAGATCTCTCGGATAGCTAGGAATTTGAATATAATTTAGCCTTAGAAGCACTAGTATTACTATAAAGTCACTCTCGGATACTTCGAAACTCGTTCTTTCGTGCGTACGAAGTAAAATAGCAGACGAATTTTAAGTAGAAACTTCCTTATAGGCCCTAATATTTATTATCCTCTTACCCGACTTTAACCTTCCGAAAGCAGCTCTAATAGCGAAAAACCTTACTTTTAGGCTAGGACGAAGTAGCTTATTATCTTAGCGGAAATTATCGGAATTCGACTTATAATCCTTATACTCTAGTATAATTTATCCCCCTTAGTAGAATCGACCTCTTTCTATTAGAACTTTTAATTTAATACTTTCTATATCTACTTAATAAAGATATCTAACTCTCCTTAATCTTTCGGCTTCTTCAGAATTCGATTTCGACTTTCGCTTCTTTTATAACTTTCAAGTATTCTATTACTTTCGCTTAGCCTTACTTACTTAATACTATACCTCCTAAGAAGGCTTAGCTAGCTCCTACGGCTTCACCGGAATACTTTCGTAGCCCCTCCGATTCCGTACCTACTATAGAATTACTTCAATCGATTAAAGACTATTAATTATAAATAGAATCGACTACTCGGGAGCTTTCTATTAGTATTAGTCGTATCGAATAGATATTTGCCGAGTTTTTACGTACTTAGGTATAATCGATAAACCTTAGACCTTCGGTAAACTCGGTATTATAATTACTAATAGAACTTACTCTTAAACGCTCTTTAATTAATAATTTATAGACCTCCGGTAAGTCGTAACTAACTGAAAGTATCGATAATCTTAATATAAGGATTAACTTATCTTTTAGCTAATAGCGTGCTTCTATTTAGGACTAACTAGAAGTTAATTCAGACTAATACCCGATTACGCGTACTTATAAAGCGCTAGTCTAGAGCTCTACTTCTAGCCTTATAAGAGGTTACTTAGAACTATAGTATCTCTTGGAAATTATGCCTTTCTTTTCTACTAAAGAGATAATTTTAGTACTTACTTCTTATTACTTTTCCGGACTCGAAACGGAGTAGTATTAGACTGAATTTCATAAGCTTTTAATAAAAAAGAAGTCCTTTTTATAATTCCGTGTAAAGTTCTAAAGCTCGGTAATTCTCGGAGGTATAGCTAAATTAGAGTAGTACTTTTACCTCTAGCCGAAGCTTACTATATAGCTATATATAGCTGCCGCTCTAATTAAGTACTCTTAGAAGACTAATTATTTAGCTATAGTCTCTTCTCTTATAGTACTCGATTTAGAACTCTCTCGACTACTTTTAATACCTCGAGCTACTCTAGCTCTACTGATAGTTAGTATATCTTCTGAGCCCTTAATACCTATCGAGGAAGTATAGTATTACTACTATAAGAAGTATAGTTACTATAAGGGCGATTATCTAATATTAAAGACGAAGAAGGAGTAATTTATATCTTACGCTTTAGATTAATAATTACTTAGATTTTATTTAGAATTCGACTTGATTTAACTATCTTTTCTTTCGTTTTTTATTTACTTTTAAAGGCTCGAGGGCGAGCTTTTATCTTAGAAGGGAGTAATATAATAGCGTATAGTATACGTGGCAGATACGGGCTAGTATTTGTGCCTTAGGTATACTTTCCTTTTATATATAGAAGGTTTAGACTCCTTTAGAGCTCTTTATCTTTCTGTTTCCTTCGTACTAGACTATATAAGATCGCTCTTAGCCTCCCTACTTGTTTATTCTTGCTTATATACCGCCTTGAGTCTTGTGTTATTACAGGAAGCTCGCAACTTGAATCTCTACCCTTAGTACTAAGAAACAGTTCGACGCTTACTATTAAGAATCATAGTACTACTGCTTCTTTGAGTACTATTCTACTTCTGGCTATCGGGGCTTATAACCTATAGTAAGGTTACGTTGATCTTCAGAGTAAGGCATAAAGTAGTTAAATGATATTAGTTGCATTATAGTACTAATTACTATGGAGAGCCGACAGAAGATATTATCTAGGAATATCCGCACGGACTATGCACGTGACTACAATCACCTGATCCATGCCAAGACCCATATCCTCGCAATAATTACTATAATACTTTCTATTACTTAGAAATATAATAACTTAGCTATACCCGCGAGACTTTCGCTGAGTTTCGTAGTCGATTTTAAAGCGCTATTATCTAAAGTAAAGTTAAAAAGAAAGAGTAGTTCTTCTATATATAAGATAAGATTATATTATCTTTATATTTTTTAACTCTTATTATTAAACTAATATAAAATAAGGACTATATTACTATAGTTAGATCCTTACTTTCTTTTAATACTAAGTATTATTATAACTCAGAATATACTTATCTCGAGAAAGCTACTATCTAAGTATAGTATTATAAGCCTACTATTACTACTACGACCTCTACTAGTTCTACCCCTTACTAGTCTCTAAGCTTAGCCCCTCGATAAACTACTCCTGTATTATACGTATATACTTCTACTCTAGTATAAGCTAATACTCCCTTCGCGCTAAAACGCCTTACTATCTCGACTAGAGAATATTATAGCAGAGGCACAGGGAGTCGATAACGAATTATATTCGCCCTTAAGGGTACGCTAAGTAAAGGGAAGAAAAGATAAAGAGGAGATTTCTACTCTCGACTCTCTCTCTAGGTATAACTATAGGGCTATACTAACTAATTATCCTCTAGTACGTACTAACTATATTCCGCTAGCTCTACCTACTATAATACCTAGGAGCCTGAGGTCTTTATAGTATAGATTATAATATTACCCTCCCCTTCTGAGAAGGGCTTCGTCCTCGAAGCTTAAAAAATCCGATAAAAACACTAATTCCCTCTCTCTTTCTTAAAGAACTATATATAAGTAGTAGCTATTATAAGTATATTATCTTTTAATTCGCTATAGTTATTAATACTATTATTATATGCCTTTAGCTACTTCGGGAGGAGTTATAATAGTCCTTTTACTACTAGGTATCGTAGGTAGAAACGCTTAAGTAAGTGAGAAGCTATTATAATATCTAAGTAAGAGTACTATTCGAGATCGTTATTAGCTTCTATCTACTTAATTTAGTATTATAAGATACTACGAGAAATCCTTAAGCTTAAGATAGTTTCGATCTCCTACTTATCTTACTCCGGAAATAGCTAAATTAGTACTAGTACTTATTATACTTATCTTAGTAATAAGTTTTTAGTATACTTATATAGTAAGTATAAGTAGAAAATAGAATAGATTTACTATTCCTCTAGTAGCTTAAGCTTCTAACTCTCCCCTACTTTTTCTAGTACTTCTACTAGCTTATACTACTTATTAGAGAGCTTCCTAGAAAGTCTATCTATCTTCTAATTTACTATAGAAACTATAACTTTATCTCTAATATTCTAATCTACCTTATAGCGACTACGATTAGCTAAGCGCTCTATTTTATCCTATTAACTCTTAAGCGAGGATTTAGCGAATTCCGTAGTAGCTATTATCTGAGTAGCTATATAAAGAGCGTCCTCTCGATTAATAGCCTTAGTAGTAGTTACTAGAGGTATTAGATTAATAAGGTCCTAAGAGGTTCTTACTTTATAGCTATTAAGTAGCTAAAACGAAGATATATTACTAAGTAACTCGTAAGGAAGTATAAGCTACGCGATATCTATTACTAAGAGTAATAAGCTCTAGTTATCTTAATAATAAGTATAGAAAAGATATAATCTTTACTTAATCTATTAGTTTATAATTTCGATCTAGCTATTAATATTCGAGTTATATATAATAATTAGCTTAACTTTTATACTAAGGATATAGTAATACTTATTCTAGAAGCTTAAAATAAACTATAGTCTATGATCCGAAACGATTAAATCGATTATACTAAAGTAATAGCTCTAGTAGATAATAAAGAGCTTAGCTATCTATCTAGCTATAATCGTTTTATAATAAGGAATAGATACTAGTTTCTTTAATAATCTATTTATAATTATAAATATAGCGTCGAAGCTACTCTTATCTAATAGTAACTTAATAAAATCTATCGTAAAGTACTAGTAAGGTTATACTAGGATTAGTAAGAGATAGAGGAACCTAGGGGTCTTATCTCTTTTCGCTTTTATTCGTATATAGCTATAATTTATAATATAGTATATAATATCCGCTATTATACTCCTCTAGTAGTAGCTACGACTAAGAAGTAGCTTAACTTTCGTATTCCTAGTATATACTACTTATAGTTACGTATAAATATAGCGAATAAGTACTATTCGTAGCTCTAGAGGCTTAGTAAGGACTTCTAAATACTCTTAAAAGAAGAGCTTTCTGCGGATTAACTAATAGTTAGGATATTTCTATCTTACCTCCTCCTAAAGAGGTCTTAGCTCCGGAGACTTCTTATTAGCTAAAAAGACTTAGTTAATAATATTATAGTTCTCGATATCGTAAGTAACTATAGTAGTAGTATTAGGAGCTTCCCTTATAAGGAACTCTTCGTCTTTACTCGTAAGTAATTCTACTAGTAAGCTAAAGTCATAGGTTTCAGCTTATAGGAAAGTCTTAGGAGTTCTTATTAGGGAAAGCTCGTAATAGAATTTAGTAATTATAAGCGAGTCCTAGAGGTCTTAAAGCACTTTATTACTAATTTTATTATTTAGGATTAGCTATTAGTTCCGAAGTGCGCGCTTTCTAGCTTCTAGCGGAGAGAGGTCCTAATTATAGCGTAATAGCGTATTAGTTAGAGTATTTATAATCCTTATTTAGTATATAATCTTAAAGTAGAATTAGATAAAGAATTCAGCTTACTTTACTTATTATATATTTAGGTCTTTTATTATTATAAAATACTCTAAGGTATAGTAATCTATATAGATATAGATCGTCTTCTATATACCTAGTAGCTTAAGCTTATACTATTAAAAGGGACGGAAGATCGCTAAGAGCTCTTTATTATATATTAAGTAATTTAGCTCTATATCGATTATAGTTTTTAAGAAGATATTAATTAGATAAAATATACTATTATCTTAAAGTTATAAGAGTATACTAGCTATTACCTTATTAGAAGAGTTAGTTTTAAGTCTAGTTTCTTCAAAAGGATTATAGTAATATAGAATTAGAGCTAATTAGAGACCTTAATAGAAGCGCTCCTAAGCTTCCTAATACTTATTTTCAAAGCGAAAAGGGATATCTTTCCTAGTAAGGAAAGTAAGGAGGTAATAAATACTACTATAGTCTTTAATAAATCGATAGTAGAAGTTATAGAAACTAAAGTAACTTTAAATACTATAGATATTATTAGCGTATTCCTAGTTCTTAATAACTTTAATCTTCTCGGGGTCGATTTCGATTCTATTAACTCTAATAATAAAGCTAAAGAATTTCGTATAAGTAATACTAAATTCAGACTTCTTAATATTAGCTTAAAGACTATAAGCTCGTAGAATCTTAAGAACCTTACGAACGTAGATATTATACTCTACTTACGAATCCGAGTATATTAAGATATTATTAAGATAAGCCGGGTAGAAGTTATCTAAGTGCTTTATTAATATATTATTAATAAAACGTTAAAAGGTAGCTAAGCTATTAGTAAGTCCGAAGGGAAGCATCTTATACTTATACGTACTATATTAAGTGCGAAAGGTAATATAATCCTCCGAGTCCTTAGATATACGTATCTTATAAAAGGCTTACTAAATATTAACTTTAGTAAAGATCTTTACCTTAGAGATTCTTACTATTATCTTATCCATTAAGGGAATCAGGTAAGGATCCTTCTAAGTAAGCTTATTTAGCTTACGAAAGTTAATATAGAAATAGAGCTTACTACTTACTTTCTTAGCTATAAGAATTAGTATAGCTTAAGGAGCAGTCGATAGTATAATAAACCCTTTATAGAGATTTTCAGTAATATATCGCTTAGCTTTAGCTAAGTACTTATTAGGCATATAGCGAAGTAGCTCTATAGTTAAGGTATTTTCCCTAGTAAGTTTAATCTTATAATCTACTATAAGTCTTCTCTCCGCTAGATCATTAGAAGCTCTAGCTAAGAATAGACTTTTAAATTCCTTCTATTTTATAAGGAGTTTTTCTTTAATTATCTTATTATTCTCCTAGTACTTAGCTTCCCTAGCTTTATTAGTCGTCAGGCCTTTATCGAGTGCGTATAACTCGATATTATTAGTAGCTTAAGTATCTTCGTAGTATTAAATTTTATCTTGAATTTCCTTTATAGAAGTAACGAAAACTTCTAAACTATTCCCTTTATTTTAGTACTTTTAGTAGAAGTAGAAGTTATATATAGTAGTAGCAGAGATCTAGTTAATATTAGTTTTATAGAGTAAGTCTCTTACTTCTTAACGTGCTTACTTATCGATCTAGTTCTACTTAGTTATATTATAAGCGATATTATCCTCCTCTCGTGAACCGGGATCACGAGTCTAGAAGAAGTTATTAGCTAGCTCGTAGCTTACTAATAGCTTATTTATAGCTTATACGCTATACTTCTATTCTCTTATAAATGTGACGACTGGTCAGGTTTGGAGGTCTCTCCCTATTGGTGGAAACACTTACTGCTAAGCGAGATTACACGAGTAGAGTTTAGGGGCCCCTTTTCATGTATATACTTCTATTCTCTCTCTACTTCTTCACTCCTTAGTTATAGATTCTTAAGTGATTCTTACTACTTCATATTCATAGCAATATAAGGTCTTATTACTCAGGTAGTTTTAAGACCTTTCTAGAGTAAGTGTTATATTATCTATAACTCTTTTACCTACGTCTAGGAAGATAGTAAATATCTACTTATATTATACCTCTATGCCTAGAGCTACTAAACGCAGGAGACTACGCTATACAGAGAAGGCCTATACTAAGTATAAACTTGAAGAATAGCACCTAAACCGAAGTAACCTAAGTCTAATAAATCGACTACCGGTTCTCTGACTCCCTCTACTTCTTATTCTTCAGCGACTCGTAATACTCGCTATAACCTACCTCTCTCTATAGTAGAGAGTACTCGCGACGACGCCTCGTCTGAGTTAAGCTCCCTAACTCCTACTATAATTAACGAACTCACTGAATCGCTAAACCTCCCTGATAATACCCCTATATTAATAGTAACTATAAGTAACTCATAGGAAGACTACGCTCACTAGCTATAAGAGGTAGAAAGGAAGCTCGCGGAGGAGAGATAATCAAACGCTAACCTATCTGCAGAACTACGCTAGTTATAAGACGAGTTCCTAGAACTACGCTAGTTAACTACCTAGCGCTCTACTAAGTCTATATCGTTTAATAACGTTCAATCGCGTATAATACTACTACTATTAATCGAAGAAGATAACGCTACTCTTACGCCTAATAATCGTCGTCGAGAATAATCTACCGGAGGAATATCGTTAATATTATACGCTACGCGTATAGAGAAGATACTGAACCTTCTAAATAAGCTCTCTAATAGAATCGACTACTCTCTAAAACTCTAGGAAGTGCAGATACGTAACGCCCTCCGGCGCTACTCTAGCTACTTTATTAACGAAGATCACTATAAAGATTAGTTACTTAACTAAACAGAAGGAATAGCTAGAACTTACCTGGAACCCTCGTTCTTAGAACTAGAATATAATAAAGAAAGCAGTATAATCGATTCACTCGATATAATCACTTAACTCGTCTCCTTCTTATCTAATCTATACGACTAATAAACTATAAGAGCTAGCTACTCCGCGCTAAAGATAGATTATAAGTAGACCTTCTAGATATTCTACTACGAGTTTCGTACGCTAGCTCGTAAAGCTAGAGTAAATAATTAATCGACTCTGAAAATAGACTTACAGGAGAAGCTACCTGTATAGCTACGGAAATAGCTCTTCTAATAGTACCGAACGTCAAGGATACTAGAAGAATACGTTAAGGCTATATAAGCTAAAGACTAAGGTTAATTCATTGAAAAGACTTACTATTCCGAGTCTTCGGCTAAGGCTAGCGCGACTCGGGAACGCCCTATAAATACCTCCTCCTAGCGCCGTAGTACTAACTCCTCTTCTCATCCGCAAATTAGTCTTCCTACGCCCGAGAATATTAGTACGACTAGTAAATAAGTACTATACTCTATACGAAATAATACGCCTCGTGCATAATCGCCGGCGAATACTCCTCGTTACTTTACGCTTACCTTATACCTACGCTCGTCGTTAGCTCGACCTAATACTCCGCATCGAATCAACGCAATTAACGCTAATAACGACGTTAATAGCGAGCCAGAAGAAATGTACGATAACGCCTAAGAGTATATTAAACCGCTAGTAAAAGACTACGCTTAAGGAAAGACTCCTTCTTAGGTAGTATACGAGATATGCAATATCTTAACCTTACGAAGCTTCTTAGTAGTTAATCGTTTACTATACGTTCTACTCTTACTAAGAATAGACTCTCGTATAAGCTACCCGCACTTCTCGATTCTAGAGCTAATAGATACTATTTTATTAATTATTCTTTTCTTAAATCCTTTTCCTTCTTCTTAAAACCTTTAATTCACCCTCTACTAAACGTAATCCCTATTAAAGGCTTTAATAGCGTTAATAGTAGTACTATCAGTTACTATACGATACTCAATTTGATAGTAGATCGTCGCGTTCAGGTATTTATCCCCTTTCTTATTACTACTCTCTGAAACTATAGTATTATACTCGGAAGGACCTAGCTTTCGGAACATTAAGTACTCTTAGATACCTCTAAACGATAGATCATTTAGCTACTATATACTCCTCTTAGTAACGTTTTTAGCTCTCCGATCGAGATTAAGGACTTACGTAAATACCGTACTTACTAGCGCTACTAACACGATACTAACGAACGAAACGAACGCCTTAATCAGTTCTAGGAAGCGTACGAGGAATAGCAAAGCGCAGCTAACTCTCCTGTTAATATTCGAGCTATTATTAACTCTATCTCTATTATTAAACGACTATTGCTAGCTCGGAAGCGCATTTCTAGGGAGACTTATAGCTATAAAAATATCTAAAACTCTCTCCTAGAGAGTATTCCATAAGTAACTAACCCTCTATTACTACTACCGATCAGTTAGGACCGTTTCTCCGGCGTTTATACTACTTATTATAGATACGATAAGCCTAAGTGTTTATTATCTGAAGAACGAGAATAGAGTAGTAAAGAGAGGTCTTTATACTCTAGAGAGACTACTAATACACAGCCGAAGTGCGTATAATTCAGTGATATTATCGCTTATATTCCGCGTAAATCTCCACTTTAACCCTAATTAGAAGTCTCTACGTTAAAGACTTACGTATAAGACTACGCCCGTGTAATTCATACTATAGACTAATAGTTACTCAGAATACCGCCTCGCGACTTAACAGAAGCTACTTAAAGTATAAAAACAACTACTACGATATTTCGGAAGTGATAAAGATCACCTCGTATGCTTAGACCTCTTCTAGAGCCTCTTACGCTAGAGATTTATACGATTAGTAGCTTAGCTTTCTATCTCTTATATAAACGCTAGAAGTCTTCTAACGATAAGATCTTCTCTACTACCCTTCACGAGATAGATAAGCTTCTTAACAACCGAATCGCAGTTTAGTAATATAATACTACTATCGTATCTTTAACTATCGACCTTACGGAATATTATAAAACCGCCTAGTAATTTGCTATTAGCTTAAGCGAATTAGATTCAGAACTATAGATCCCTCACGAGTATAGCTAGTAGGCACACGTCTTTTCTAAGGAAGCTAGCGATATTCTCCCTCCTTATCACTTATACGATCACCGAATTAAGCTTAAGAAAGGGGCTAAGAAGAACCTTAAATACTCCCCCTTATATAAGATATCAGCTGAAGAACTTGAAGTCGTTAAGGTATATATTACTAATAACTTAGCTAAAGGTTTCATCGAACCTTCTTAAGTACTATACGCTATACTTATTCTTTTCGTTAAGAAATCTAATAGAAGTCTAAGATTCTATATCGACTTTCGCGCACTTAATAACCTCACGAGGAAGGATTAATATCTACTGCTATTAATCGATAAAACGCTAGCTAGAATCTCTACTGCTAAGATATTCACTAAACTAGATATTCGCTAGGTGTTCTACCGAATTCGAATAGATCTAGCCTCTAAAGAGTATATAACCTTCCGGACCTGTTACGATACATATAAGTATAAGGTACTCCCTTTCGGTCTAACTAATAGCCCTGCGATATACTAGTAATATATAAATAACGTCTTATTCGACTACTTAGACAACTTCTATATAGTATATCTAGACGATATTCTAATCTACTCTAACGACCTACTATAGTATTAATTACATATATATAAGGTACTATAATAATTACAAGACGCTAGATTATAAGCCGACCTTAAGAAGTATAAATTCAATATTACTCGCACTAAATACCTTAGATTTATTATCTCTACTTCTAGGATCGAGGTAAACCCTAAGAAGATTAATATTATATAATCTTAGAATTACTTAACTATAGTTAAGAGTATATAATTATTCTTAAGCTTTTATAACTTCTACTAACGATTCATTAAGGACTATAGAATTATCGCAAAACCTCTTATATAACTTACTAAAAACAATATATCATTTCGGTTCGCTAGGGAGTATAAAGATACCTTTAATTACCTAAAGCATACTCTCACTTCGGTACTACTCCTCTATTATTATTAGTAATATCTACCTTATATGATCGAAATAGACGCTAGTAATAGAGTAATAGCAGGTATACTATCGTAATAGCACGACGAAGACTAGTTCCTAGTAGCTTACTTCTCTAAGACTATACTACTTGCCGAGCTCAATTACGCTATTTATAATAAGGAAATACTCGCAATTATATAATCTTTTAGTAACTAGAGATCCGAGCTCATAAGCGTACCGTATTAAGTCCGCGTTATCACTGATTATAAAGCTCTTAAGTACTTCATAACCTCTAAATAGCTAAACGCATAATAAGCCCGATAAGCCGAGCTACTCGCAGATTATAACTTTATAATTACCTATCGACCTAGGAAATATAATCCACTCGCTAACGCTCTCTCTTACAGAATAAATAAATTAGACGACTAGAATAACGCTAAAAGAACTTAGCGTTTATAGTAGCTACTACGCGAAGACTAAATCGATCTAGTACTACTTATAAGTAACCTCCGGAATAGCTCCGACTCTATAGATAACTTTAAGCTTATTAACGCCTTAGAAGTCGCTAACCTATCGCTAGTCTTTTCTATAGTATAGTAAGTACTTAACGCTAATCGCACTACGCTATTACTCTAAGCCCTATAGAAATAAGCTCTCTCTACTACTCCTAGAAAACTAACTATAGAAAAAGATCTTCTACTCTATGAAGGAAGACTAATTATACCTAACGTCTTATACTTTCGCACGCTACTTATACGCGAAGTACACGACCGATTAGAGACTTCTTATCTAAGTTTAAAGAAGACCTTATAACTACTAGTATTATAATACTAGTAGTACGGAATCGCTTTAACTATTAACTAGTACTACTATAACTATTATACTTACTAACGAATTCAAGTGCCGCGTAATAAGAAACCGAGCCTCCTCTAACCTCTGCCTGTACTATCACGTCTATAGGAGTATATTACAGTCGACTACTATAGCTTTAACCGCGATAAATATAGCTATAATAATATTCTTATATTTATCGACTATTTTAGTAAATAAGCAATTAGTATTCTATACCGAAAGACCTCTAATACGCGCGACCTTATAAAGCTTTACTTATACTATATATACCGCTATTTCAGAGCTCTATTAATAATTACCTCTGATAGAGGGCCTTAATTCGTTTCCTGTTTTTAGATTATAGTTATTATAATTCTTAGTACTAAAAGATAGCTTTCTGCAGCAGATTACCCGCAAATAGATAGCTAAATAGAGATCTATAACTAATATCTCTAACGCAGATTACAACTTTTTATCTCTTACTATTAAGACGACTAGTCGGAATCCTTACTTATTATAGACTACGCCTAGATAACTCTCCCTTACGAATCCCTTAGAGGTCTCTTACCCTTTGAAGTCGTTTATAAATATATACCCCGTGTTAATTAGAATTAGAAAGACTTACCTAACTCTGCTACGCTTACTAATAAGTTAAATACTTAGTAAGCTCTAGATTACGCTAATCGCTTACATGACGCTTAGACTACTGCTTAATCTAGCTTCTAACGTATATAAGCTAAGATATCCTAATCCTATAATCGCTCACGCTATAAAGTCGACTTCACTATAGACGACCTTATCTAGCTAGATATACGCTACTTTACGAGTACTCGACTTAGTAAAAAACTTGACTTCCTAACTAATAGACCCTTCCGCGTAATTAAAAAGGTCGGAAGCTCTTATTATCTAGAGCTCCCTACTAGTATGAAAGTATATAACGTATTCCCTACTACTAAGCTACGGAAGCATCTAAACGACCCCTTACTAGGATAAACCTTACTGCTGCTACTACCTATTAATATCACTAGTGATAATAAATAGGAGATCGAAGATATACTTACGTACCGCAAGTAGCGTAATAGCCTCTTATACCGAGTTTCCTAGTTAAATCAAGACGTCGATCTCATATAGTACAACACTATAGACGTTAAATACGCTCCCGCTAAGCTGTAATAATTCCACCTTAATAACCTAACGTAAGCTAGACCTCCTACTAGACTACCTAATTAGCTAAAAGCTTTCTACGATAGAATTAATAATTACAACTACCTTAATAGTAATAAGGAGATAGACTAACGCTCGAGGGCGAGCTTTTTTCGGAGGGGGGGGTAGTATAACGACTAGTCAGGTTTAGAGGTCTCTCCCTATTAGTGGAAACACTTACTACTAAGCGAGATTACACGAGTAGAGTTTAGGGGCCCCTTTTCATATATATACTTCTATTCTCTCTCTACTTCTTCACTCCTTAGTTATAGATTCTTAAGTGATTCTTACTACTTCATATTCATAGCAATATAAGGTCTTATTACTCAGGTAGTTTTGAGACCTTTCTAGAGCAAGCGTCACAATAAACGCTAAAGGGCGACTTTCCTTTCTAAGTAATACTAGTCAGGGAGCTTATACGCTAGTAACTTCTTAGTTTATTAGGGTATCTTATCGCTCTTAGTCGAGCTGATATTATTAGTCTACTACCTTATTACCTAGAGGTAATAGTAGCTCTAGTCTTTTATCGAAGTAGCGTACTAGTAGTATATCTATAAGCTACTCGAGATAGTTCTTATAATAATAGTTATAATTTTATTTAAGTTCGTAATACTCTAAGAATTTATATCCTATTAGTATATTATTACTTTCTAAATTAGTAATTAGGAAAGGGAAGTTAACTTAATAGTAATCGATAGTAAGAGTAAGGAGAATTATATAAGTAATAATAGTACTAGCCTTTCTATTATAGCTAGTAGGAATAATAGGTTTCGGGAGAGTAAGGAAATTAATACCTAAGAGATAATAAAGTTTAAGAGTAACTAAGGTATATAGAGCTCTAAAGATATTTGCTCTACTATCGATATATACTTCTATTTTAATAAATAATCTATTTCTCTCTAATTCTATAGTAACTAGGAATTATTTTCCTTTAGTAAAAGAATAGAAATTAGTATTTAAATTATTCTATAGATCGAGGCGTTTACTATAGGGGGAGACTATCCTATAGCTTAGTAGTTTCCTAATAACTTATTAATTTCTACTAGAGAGGAATTATTAGTATTCTTATTATTCTTCTCTATACTATAAAGAGTAGTAATATCCTCTACTAACTAACTAGTTATCTTAGCGATTTTTATAGCGTTAGGATATTCCTGAGCCTAATAGCTTTTCTTCTTATAGATATAGTAAGTATTAGTAGTAGTAGTAATACGAGGTACTTATGAGCTAGGATTATAGATCTCAGGAGCGAATCGTATAGTCTTAGTAGTATAATCGTTAATCTAAGAGCTACTCTTAATAGTATATTCGATATCGAAAGGGGTCTCTCTCTTAAGAATACCTAGAGTTCTAGTAGGAATAGTAGTAGCAAGAGCTACTTTCTTAATAAGGTTCTCTTTAGCGGTAATATTATAAGACTCCCGATCTATAATAGCTAAGTACTCGTTAAGGAGGTTATAGTTACTATCTATCTTATACTTTTTAACTATAATATAAGCCTTTAAGGTAAGAGAGATCTTCTTTAGGATATCTTTAAATTATCTATCTCTAGAGATCTTACTAATAGTAGTAAGGTTAGTAAACTTAACTCGGAACTAGTTATAAGTTATATTTCTAGTTATCTTCAGGTTCTCGTAAGTAGCTTTAGTACGCTAGATACGATTATAATTAAAGAAGCGCTAGTCTAAACTTCTAAGGATATTAGAAGTAGTCTTAAATTAGCTATCAGCGCTAGTATCTATATATTAGAAGATAATAGTCTTAGCTTCTCCTCTGATATACTTAAAGTAAGCTTTAACTTATATATTACTAGTAAGGAAGTTATTAGAATATTCTTCTAAAAAGAGCTTTATATCTATCTTCTATATATTATACTTAATCTTACTATTATAATTAGTAAAGAGAAAGCGAGAGAACTTAACTCGATAAGACTCGATAGCCTTTATAGCGTTATCGAGCTTTAGAAGAAAGTAATCTATAGTAGGTTAGAGATCTATAGTAAGAGATTATAACTTCCTAGTAGTATTAGTATTAGCCTCTAGAGTAAGAGCAGTAGTTATAGTAATAGTAATAGTAGTATTTATAACTTATATTTACTTATCTAAGAAACCGGAAGGCGCTATTATAAATTCTAGCTAAAAGTCGGTTTCTATTTAAGGAGTAAGTATAATACTTCGTATTTCCGAAGTAGGAGAGATTAGAGGTAATATAAGTTATAAAGAGGCGATAGTAGTATTAATAATTAACTTTAGTAACTCGGAACGAAATATAAGTGCTTTAGTAGTATTCTCGAAATCGTTATTACTATTGCTATTAGAGCTTAACGCTATTTCTTCTTTTATTAGATTACTTTTAATAGTATCCTTAATAATATCCTCTACTAACGCGCTTTTACTCTTTCTCTTCTATTTAGGGAACCCGAGTCTATTTAGTATAAAGGGCTCTCGAGTGCTTCAGCGCGGTTATATATAAGAGGGCCTGCTATAGCTAAAAACGCGCTTAAGAGGGACCTAAAGCTTAATAGTAACTTATTTAAAGAGGTAAAGATTAATATAGCGCGAGAGTAAGTATATTCTTAAAGTCCTTTAGTAGAATATATATTTAAGGTATTAGGAGGTTACTAATTAGGTTTACTTTAGATTCCTTTTACGAGTTCACTTTACTTCGGCTATCGAGTTCTTTTCTTATAAGTATATATAGAGTTAGAATTATAGGAGGGAGCTTCGCAGAGGTCGTAAAGGTTCGTAGAAGTCGCGATATTAGGAGGGTTTAAGGTTAAGGATATATAAGGCTAAGTATAAGGCTAAAGGCGTAAAAAATATTATAATAGGGGTTTTTAATAGAATTATACTATAGAGGTAATACTAATTAAAGGAGAGAGTTTAGATTTCTCTGAAATACTCTACTTCTGAGGTATAGAAGTAGATAGCGCGTATAGTCGAAGTTATCGAGTACAGGTAGGGTAGAAATCGTAGAAGTCGTACTAAGAAAGTAGTACTAGCTTTAATACTTCTAAATAGATATTACTACTTCCTAGCGAGGTAATTAATCTTTTCTTATATTATAGTAGAGGCATAGGGAGTCGATAACGAATTATATTCGCCCTTAAGAGTACGCTAAGTAAAGGGAAGAAAAAATAGAGAGGAGGTTTCTACTCTCGACTCTCTCTCTAGGTATAACCGTAGGGCTATACTAACTAATTATCCTCTAGTACGCACTAACCGCATTCCGCTAGCCCTGCCTGCTATGATGCCTAGGAGCCTGAGGTCGTTATAGTATGGACTGTAACAGAGAACCCCTTAGGTATTATAGTTATAAATAGCTTAGTTATATTAAGTTAGATTATCTTAACTTACTTAAGGTTTAATTAATTAACGAATTTCCAGAAGAGGAAAGAGTAACTAAAGTGGTAGTAGAAGATATACTTTCCGAATCTAAACTAATACTAGAGGGAAATAGCGAGGCCTAGGTAAAAACTCCTTCTTAGGTTTACATAAGTATAATCTCTCTAATCTTAACTTTAACTTCTTAATAGGAGATAAGTAATTTATATATCTAACTATAGTTAATATAAATAAGCTAGGAGTCTCTATAAATAACTTAATCGATACTAGAGCGAATAGCTATCTATTTATTAATCGTACTCTTACCGGATAACTATTAGGAGCTCTTAGTATTAAAATCGAGCTACTATCTTATTCTATTCTAATATATAAGTTCCAATAGTCTATTAGAACTTATATTACTTATTTTATATATTTATATCTTTCTATCGATAATAAGCGTGTTTATAACTACTTTTTTATTCTCCTCGATTTAGGATAATAAGATATAATTATTAGTATTAAATAGATATAATAATTCTAAGTTAAGCTAGATACGCTTTACTATAAGCTACTATAGCCGGAATAATATCTAGTTACTCTCTAATATAATAAGAAGATAATTATAACTCTACTACTTTATAAACTTAATATTAATCGATCTTACTAAATCGATACTAATACGCGAGACTGCGCTATAAACTAGCTAGACTAATGCTAATTACCCTAAATAGTAGCGATATAATATATTAATGTATTATCTCTATTATTAAACTTATTTCCGCTTATCGCTAAGGAATCCGAACCCTTTTCCGCTTCGAATTCATTAAGAAAAGTACTTACGCCGAAACCCTATCGTAAGTGCCCCTCTTAACCTCCGAGGATCTAGAAACTAGTTCCGATTTACTAAATTAGTACTATAGCTTTTTACTTTAATATAAAATACGAAAGCTCTGAATTATTCTTTATTAGTATCTACGAAATAGACTACCTCCTATAAGACTGCTTAAATAGCGACTCCCCTGAGGATCCTGATACTAAGCGACTCGTGGCCGAAAAGCTACTAAAATAGTATTATACTCTTAAGGAAGCTTTTTCTAAGCGGGATTCTAATATTCTTCTACTATATTACTTATACGATTATAAAATTATTCTAGAAGAACTATTACTTAATATATATTCGCTTCTATATTAGTAATCTATAAACGAATTATAAGTAACTAAGGAGTACTTTATAGAGAACTTAGATAAGGGATTTATCGAATCTAGCTAAAGTCCTTTCGTATTACTTATACTATTCGTTAAGAAGGCCGATAGAGGATTACGCTTCTATATTAACTATTATAAGCTTAATATAATTACTCGGAAGGATTTATACTTAATACTTAGGATTAATAAGCTCTTAACTCGGGTATCTAAAGTAGTAATTTTTACTAAACTAGATATCCGAGTAGTATTTAACTATATTTATATAGACCCCGAATCAGAAGAGTATATTACTTTCTGAGCCCGCTTTAGATCCTATAAATATAAAGTACTACTTTTTAAGCTCTATAATAGACTTAGTATATACTAATAATATATAAATAATATATTACTAGACTACTTAGACGATTTCTATATAGCTTACTTAGATAATATTCTTATATACTCGGAAATACTTTAGGAATATAAGGAATATATTAAATTAGTACTATAATACTTAATAGATACCGGACTCTAAGTAGATATTAAGAAAAGCGAATTCTATATTACTTAAACTAAATACCTTAGATATATTATTATTACTAATAGAATCGAGCTAGATCTTAAGAAGGTAGTACTATTAGTAGACTAGAAGTACCCCGAAATAGTAATAGCTATAAAATCTTTCTTAGGATTCTATAGTTTCTATTATTAATTTATTCGGAATTTCGGCCTTATCGCTAAACCCCTTTTAATACTTACTAGGCCTATAGTACTATAGAATTTTATTAACGATTATAAGAAATCCTTCGATAATTTATATTAATAGCTACTATCGATATAGAAATTATATTATTTCGACCCTGAATTATAGACTAAACTAGAAACTAATACCTCTAATAGTATAATAGCTAGAGTTATCTCCTAATTATATAAAGATAACTAGTAATATCTAATTAGATTCTACTCTTATATTCTTAATAGATACGAACTAAACTAGAAGATCTATAATAAGGAATTATATACTATTATTAAGTCTTTCCGGAAATAGAGACCTAAACTTATATCGCTATAACGCTATACTAGCGTATATACGAACTATTAATCCTTAGAATACTTTATAACTACTAAGGTCTTAACTAGTAAGTAAGCTAGATAGATAGAATTCCTTTCCGAATTTAAATTTCAAATTATATATATATTTAGTAAAGATAACGCTAAAGCTAATATCCTTAGCTATAGGGAATAAGATCTAAGGATATAGGAATAATAGAAATAGGATAATAGATCTCGGGTTTTACTATCTTCAGACTACTTAGATCCTAGGATTAATACAGAACTAGCTAAATATTATATCGATTAAATCAGTTATATATACCTAATATCGCTAGGGACTAATATATTATTAGAACCTGTATATAACTCCTTTAATTTAATCGAGAAACTATACTAATTTAACTAAGAATTATTCTCTAATAAATAGAATATACTAGGAAATAGCTATACTATTAATAATAGCTTATTACTTTATAATAGTCGTTTATACGTATAACGCTATATCCCGCTATATACTTGTTTAATTAGCGAAATCCACGATTAAGTTTCTTCCGCTTATCTAAATACTTATAAGACCGCTAGGATAATTTCTACTTATTACTACTAGAAAGGACTCGTATTAGATATAAAATAGTATACTTATAATTACTACTCTTACTAGTACTCTTATCCGAAGCGGATAAAATAGTAAGGATTCCTCTATCTATTATTAGTACCTAGCTACCTTATATAGTACTTAGCTATAGATTTTAAGGACTTCCCGCTTAACAACTAAGGGTTTAATAAGATATTAGTATTTATTAATTACCTAGGGAAGGACTCTATATCGATACTATACTACTATAATATTAATACCCGCGGAATAGTAATATTATTTATCTAATAGATATATCGTTTCAGATATACCCTTAAGTTAATTATATCTAACTAAGGAGCTTAGTTTATCTTATCCTTCTAATAAGAGTTTTATTATATAGTTAGAGTTAAGGTTAAGCTCTCTATCTCCTTCTACTAGTAAACTAATAGATAAATAGAGATTATAAACTAATATATTAACTAATACTTTAGACTTTTCGTTAATTATTACTAGAGTAACTAAAGCGAACTACTACTAATAATAGACCGCGCTTAAGTAACCTTACCTTACGATTTTATTAGTATAGCGCTATATACCCTTAAATATAGTATACTACTATAGAATAGCTAGGATTAGAAGTAACTTATCGTATCGACCCTATAAGAGAACCTTAATTATACTAATACTAAATCCTTAGCTAAATATACTAAATCCGCTATCGAGGTTATAAAAGCTAATATACTAGCTACTTAGCAGAGGATAAGCGCTATAACTGACCCGAAATAGTATAATATTAACTAGGAAGTTAGAGATAAGGTATTTCTCTTTATAAGAAACCTTAAGAATTATTAGCTAAGTAAGAAGCTATCTAGCCTCTAGGTAAGACTATACTAGGTCTTAGCTAAGATCAGATATTCCTATAAGCTAGATTTGCCCCTAGGATCTTCTATATATAATATATTCGCTCCCGAATTACTTTTTAAGGACCCGGATAACTTATTACTAAGCTATAAGCTATTAAACCTACTCCCGGAGGTTATTACTACTTAAGAAGAGTAAGAGTTATAAGATATACTCGCTATATAGCTCCTAAGAGGTAATCTAAAGTATTGAGTTAGCTAGCTAAGCTATAACCCGGACTTAACTTAGTATAACGCTTCCGACTTAATAAGTGCTCTATATAAGCTTAGAGACTTCTATACTACTAACCTAAGTAAACCTAGACTTTCGTATAAACTAGATTAGTAGATTAAAGCTTAAGAAGATAGAATAGATAACTATAGTTACTTAAAGGATAATAAACTATTATAGTTACTAGTATTAAAAATTTATTACTAAAGATAATCCCCTGATTATACTCTATAATAACGCTATATCTAAAACTCTACTTCCTTTATTACTTTTACTTTACTAGCTTTCTCTCCTAAGTTCTCCGGAGCTTCTAGTAAATCTAGAATATCTAGAACCGGAATTACTATATCTAACTCCTTACTTAAATTTACTAACGTAGCCTTAGTAGTAGACTAAGTATAATAGCTAATCCTATAAGCTTTCTTCTTTAAAGAGGGTCCGGGAGTATCTAGATCTAATACTATCTCTAAACTAGAAAGCAAATTCCTTTTTCCCTTAGTATTAGATATCGTAGCTTTAAATATAGCTTTCTTTATAAATTCCCGTATAATAGTATTTAACTCTTTTATTTACTTTAATACTATTTATATTATTAACCTAGATTTCGCTGAATCTTTTATTAGAAGATCTAAATCTTATATTACGTTAGTATTATACTAGTATCTAAGAGTTTAAAGATCTTAACTTACTACTTTAATAAACTCTAACTCCTTAAATACTTTCTCTATAGAACGCTTTAAAGCCTAAGTCTCTGCTAATTATATAGTAGTAATCTCTAACGTAATAGTAGGAGCAGTAGATTTCGCGAGATAATAAATCCGATTAATAGCTTTATAAGTAGCTATAATACTGCCCTGATTTAGCTCCGCGTCCTTAGCTTTATCGCTAGGAAGTAAACTAGATAAAATAGTATACTATATATTAATATAGTTAAGTAACTATAACGCGTTAGTATATATAATTATATTTAAGTCTAAGTAACTTATATACTTATAACTGCTCTTTAACGCCGAATAATACTTATAAAGCTTAGAGTTAAGCTTATTAAATAAATATAGAAGTTCTAGAATAGAAGTATTATTATACTTTAGCTTAAGGAAGGCGCGAATATATTATAAGTAATATATATAATACGCCGCTAAAAGAGTATCAGTAGGAACTAGTAAAGGCACTATAGGAGTTAGCGTTATAGATCTATAGAACCCCTATATCTTACTTTAAGACTATCTCTAATACTAAAGCGAGGAACTTACTTATAATAAGAGAAGAGTTAATTAGGTCGATTGATATATAAGATTATAGTAGATTACTATAGTAGTTAGTAATAATATCTACTCTAGGAATAGTATTATAGTCTAGGGAGAGTAAACTTATAAGTTTAAGTAGTTATTATAATTAAAAAGGAGAGGCTCTAATATTAATAAACTCCTTCCTTTATATACTTTACGCCCTACTAAAACTCGACTCCCGCTATAAACAGATAAAGTAAATATAGCTTACTGCCTAATTTAGAAGCTATAACTAATATAGTACTATTATAGCGATATAACTAGCTAGAACCTGATAAAGAATTTACTACTACTAAAGGGCAGCTAGCGCTTATTACGCGAATATCAACGAAAATAGTTATAATAAAGACTAAATCCTAATATAAACTATAACCTTCCGAGCTTAGGGTTAAGCTCTTCTTAGGGGGGGGGTAATATAATAATAGCTTACCTGGATATTATATAAGAAGAAGGATAGATACTAGGGCCTAAGTTCATAGGTATCCCGGTATAACTAGTGTCCGACTCGGTATAGTATCGGACTAGTACTAGTATATATATATAAGATACTTTATACTCTATCTCTCTTCTTCTCTCTTTCTTATCTTTTTATTTCCTTAGTAGTAGACTATATAAGATCGCTCTTAGCTTTCCTACTTATTTTATCTTTACTTGTATATTACCTTAAGTCTTATATCGTTATATTTAATAAAAAGATTAAGATAGCCGGAGATAGCTTAATATAATATCTTATCTGCTGAGTTAGTTATTCGATAACTACTCTTATATAGCCGAGATTCTAAAGATCTCTCGGATAGCTATAAATCAGGGTTTAATTCAGCTTATCGTAAATAGTATAATAGAAGAAGTCTTTACTAACGCTTCTTTAATAACTCCCTTAGTATAAAGGAATTATAGATAGATTTTAAAGAAAGTATATATAACGATATAAGACTCGAGGCAGTATATAAGCAAGTATTAAATTAAGTAGGGAGGCTAAGAGCGATCTTATATAGTCTACTACTAAGGAAACAAAAAGATAAGAAAGAGAGAAGAAGAGAGATAGAGTATAAAGTATCTTATATATATATACTAGTACTATTCCGATACTATACCGAGTCGGACACTAGTTATGCCGGGATACCTGGGAACTTGGGCCCCGGTATCTATCCTTCTTCTCATATGATATTCAGGTGAGCTGTCGTCATAACTATTAAGCCTTATATAGTCGATTATTATTAGTATCCTCTAACTCTGCTACGGAGTAAGATAATACGAAGGGAAAGGCAGTAGTTCGCGTGAGTACTATAAGGATATCGAGCATAGTAAGGCCGAGTAAGCCTTTGCTTCGAGATGATAGCTACGGAATAATTTTTAAAGGAGGATTAGTTTAAAAGGGGGGGTAATATAACGAGTTATACCCGGGATAGATACTTAACGCTTAGTATCTCGCTAACCGCTACTACTAAGGCACTAGTAGTAGTCGTACCGTATCCTCTCCTTTTCTATTAAGGAAGAATTCTCCTCCGCTCTTCAGCTAATTCTTCCTATTAATTAAAGATACCGTTTATACTATACACTTTGCACTCGCCCCGTAACACTTATAGCCTTCTGGGTAGACTAGTTATACTACTTTAGAGTTATAGTTACTAGTCCAATCGAAGGTTACTACGCTACTTTGAAGCTATATTTATAGCGTGAGTATGCTGATCTGAGGGGAGAGTTCCTCAAATTATAGCTCTTTTGGACCGCTTAGTAATCCGGTATATCTTCAGCTATTATATAATAGCTATTGAGACCTCGGCATAATATAAATATACCTTTTCTAGCTGTAATTCTTCTATATGTTTATACCCGGGCTCTCTAGAAAATCGTATAAGAAGCTAGTAAACTACCTGCTTCTAGACCTCCACTAGATAGCTGTTTTTGTACTACTTAATAAGTATTTGGTCTACCTTGCTTTTATACTCTTTGGAAGCGATAGCAGGAAGATAGTAGTATACTTCTAAGTGATATTTATCACTATTAGTACTATAATAGGCCTGAATCAGTGTACTCTACTCCCCTAGCTTTACCTCTCCTGAATCTATTAAAAGTCAAAAGTAAAGGGAGACTAAAAGGTGCGCTTAGAGGTAGAGTAGTACCTTTAAATACTCGCCGAGAGCTTTTATTGTTTGAATTACCCTTAAGCTCTGCTCCTATATTGCTTAAGTAGCTTTCTACTATATAAAATTACGTATTATCGACTGTAATAGCTATATAGAGGCTTAAGGGTAGGCATCAAGATAGCTATGAACCTGGTACACGGAGGGAGAGAGGGTATATGTATAGTATATTATTAATCTATTATATAGATAGTATAGAAGATACTACTATAGCTAGTGAAGCTTTGATTAGGAGAGCTATAATTAGGGGGGTAGAGGTATATACCCAGGATACAGAGGGTGAAGATGATTTTGATGATTTTACACAATTATAAAGGGCTAATAATGCACTATATATAGTTATGCAGCCAAATCTTAGTAGTGATAAATGCACCTATCATTTTCAGCTCGCTTGGTTAGTATATGTCGATTTAGCTATTCACGTATGTCGATTTAGCTGTGGCCATTAAAATCTGTGCTGTACTCGGTTTCTCCAGAAGCCTACAGTGGATAACAGCGGCCGGAAAACTCAGAAAAGTGACCCTAGTTGTGAACAAGGAGACAGGGATTGAGCGAGAGCTGTGTGCGGAAAAAAAGATGGAGAAACTCTGAAAAGGAGCCCTGAAAGAGTCTTGGAGTGACTTTGTTTCATGCAGACACTGGACTGCAAAGTGCTGTTGGGTAAGACACCAATCCATGAGCAAGGTCATCAGGGTTGATTTAAATACAGGACGTGCTGCAGAGCTCTGGCCTATACGCGCACTTATTTTCTCCCCGCATGACAGCAGTTTTGATTCCATTTTAACATTACTTCCTTCTTTGAGCTCATGGACCTGGATATCGGTGCCATTCCAACATACAGAACAGCAAAGCGACTTCGCCGTTACTTTTCACTGCTTAGCGAGCTGAGCCTTTCAACTTCCGATCACTTCGAATTTCACCAAGCAAGCTGGTCAAATATGGTAACGACGAGATTGACTGGAATAAGGGAACCCTCGGAGCGTATACAGGTTACAGGTAGTCTCAAAAGCCAGTACAGATCCTTATCCCAGAGTTCTTGGTGAGGCACAACTTGCTCGTGTGTGCCGCCATATTGCATGTGCATCGGCGCAAAAAGAATATTCTCCTTCACATATATTATAATTAGACTAGAGCAAGTAGAAAGATGGAGCGGTTTCACCGAAATTTATCATCATTGGTTCCCTTGGGGTCTGATTCTCAGACTCGGGTCGCTCGTTCTATATTGCCAAATCGAACTTCGATGTATCGTTTTCGCAACCTTGGTATGTTCTACAGACATAGATGATTCATTCATGGCGGGCCGATTCCTGTCTCGACGAAGTACAAGATAGTCGGAGGAACACACGATCTCCTCTTCGGCGAGGATATCACTATCCTCTCCCTAACAAGAATCCGTCATGCGACTTCAGTGTACTTCAAAGGTTCTTCGCCTGCTCGCGACAAATTACTGAGACTAGTCCATTTGATTTCATACTACTCGAAATAACAACTGATAGTGATCTTCCCGGGCCATGAAGATCCGCAAGCAGAAGTTCGGAGCTACCAAGGTACTAAGCATATCGATGTTGCACGAACTCCGATGCAACCCAAATCGTGGACGCTGTAAGTTTCCTTGTTTTGAGTATCTTGAAGGATTCATGGATTATGACAATAATATTGCTATCACCTGGTAGAAGATGGCAAGTGAAAGGTGCAATGGGGTAAGAGTGTGTTCTACACAAATATGGAAGGAGTGCTTGAAGAGCACCCTTCTGCGCAATGTGATGTGGAAGGAGACATGGAGTGACGAACTAACCTTCCTTATCCGATAATTATAAGAATGAGGCCCATTCTCCTTCTGCTTCCATAGTGACCAAGAGAACTTCACCGCAACAAAATCCTAGGAGATCCAACCCGAAAATATCACCACGATGCGTCTCTCATATGCTGCTCTTGTAATCTTCGCTAGTACCGTCATGGCTCGCGCAACTCCACATACCAGCAGAGTTGATGCCGTTACCGATCCTTTTCATTGCAAGTCCTTCGGAAGTGACTGCAGCATCAAATTGATACCAAACACCGAAACCTACCAATGCAATTGTACCACAAATCCAAACAGCCTGCCGTAAGTGCCCATCATATCTCAATCGTTGGCCTCATTTTCGAAGAATATCGGCTTACTCGACGTAGTGATCTCGCCCGATTCTACTCCGATAACAATTACAAAGGCTTCGAGTACCAGGGATACGGAAACTACAAATCGTGTCAGAATCTTCCTTTCCCCCTCTGGGACCAAGAGACTGGATCGATGACGAGCAATACGAATCCTGCGGTCATATGCTGCGTCTTTACAGGTCTCGATTGTGTAAAGGAAGGAAGACATTGGACGCCAGTGGACCCAAAAGTTCAAGAGTTTCAGGGATACTACCACTCGGGCGTTAGGAGCTTCATGTGTAACCTCAAGGTTGATGAGAAGTCGACTTGTGATGGTCTATGAGGGAGGAATGACAGAGCAGGGGTTGGTGACTCGTAGTCACGTTGGGGATCAGATAAATTTGCTTTATCGATGGTGAAATTACTGATGGCTTTCGAAGCCGGGTCTATTTTGGCGATTTGCTCACACTTTCATGTATGATCATCTATTCAGATTGAGCATGTCCTTCCAAATTGTTGAACTACCCTTATGGGAGCAAGTCCAACCTAGTTGCTTCTGCTATGCCCGCCTCGACGTGTTTTTCGTCATCGGAATCAACACCAGCGAGTCAAGACTTTATCGATATGTATGCAGTTGCAGCAGTTTAATTTTCGTCGGCGATCCATCCCAAATCAACCAACTCCCTTGTAAAAGCTTCGAGTTTGACTTCATAGCCACACTTAATTTGCTAACTCGTCTGCCAAAGATCTTTTCGCCGGAAGGACTATCTATATATGTCAAGATCATATTTGTACTTAGGTAATCGAAAGATCTGATGATAGGGGCAAAAAATATCGAGCAACCATATATCGGTATGATGATCGAGAAGAAATTCCAGCTCAACAATAAGATAGCTTGGTTCAGGGTGGCTATCTTGACCCAGCGCCAGGAGGACTGCTTTATCTCGACAGATGAAAGAGGAACTTGACTTTTGAGATTCGATGTTCATACAGCGCGCTGCGATTGTCTTGTCTCCTGGAGGGAGGAATCTCACTGGGAAGCTGTATGAGGAAGAGAGAAGCCTGCGAGGAGTTCAAGAAGGATTGTTATAGCTTCTGTATAGGATAAAATTGCGTGTGGAGGCCAAGTCATCAGTACTTCCTGAAGTTCCTGGCGTATTCGCATCCTGCAACACGAAATAAATTATCAGTCAATATAGTAATTGGTATTGATACGCGAAGATACTGTAGCTAGTAGTCCTCCAAAGGCACTACTCAAGGGTGCAGCATAATAGAAATTCCCGATCTGAATCATGATCTGCTGGCGCTGGTAGGCTGCGGCATGGGGCACTATGGGTGGTAAGCCTAAAATAAACCAACTTATATACCCTCTGCATTTTAGGGAGATTTTTCCACCCGACTTTATAGGTACCCTACCTATAGGTTATAGGTGTAGCAAAACCCTATAGGTTTACTAGTCTTTATAACTCGTATATCTTTTATATATTTTCATAATAATAGAGATATATACTATAAATGACTAGAGATAACTGTATTATTATAAATTATATAAAAGATTTTACGAGTTATAAATAATAGAAAACCTATAGGTACCTATGGAATATCTATACGGTTTCCTCTCTAGTATGAACCTACCTATAGGTTTTATACTTCTGATTAGACTCACCTACAGGACCCATGGGGCACCTATGGGTGGGTTTTTCGAAAAACCCCAGAACCCATGCCGCAGCCTAGGCCGCGCTGATAGGAAATTGTAAGTAAACGATCACTCCACCGAGCAATTCTCCTACCATGAGATCTAGAAAGAACCTTCCGGCTAGCAGCCCCTCATATGTTTTGACAAAACCGAGGCAAATGCTTACGACTCCTCATTCGAAAACACGTCCAGATAGGTAGTACCCAGCACCAACTCTCTTGATAAACCAGCGGAGCTCACTTCCCATCATTGGTAGTCGCATTCGCATACTCAAAGTTCTTCTTAGACACACCATCGACAATGATGGACGGCGCATAGAAGACTGCAAGTGCAATGTTCAATTTGTCCCCTACAAAATCTCCAGCTCCTTGGCCAATCCATCGATTCTAGCACCCCCGACACAGTCTTGCCCCTATCAATGAAAGTCAAAAGCTACAGAGCGAATATTTATGGTTGTATATATCTATCGGCACTCCGTGTAATTCGAATGAAAATTACAGATTCGGCATTTTTATTCTTCTTGAGGAGGGTCATATTCTGTATGTCCATTCTCAACTTCGGCAATTGCGAGTTTGACTTGCTCATCTACAGGCAGAGTGTTTGAAGTCAAGACCGAGATGTTGGACAGAAGTTTCTAGTCAACATGACTCGATCGTAACTTTAAACTGTGTAGGACTGAAGGAGGAAAGGCTCCTTAAGCACTCCCGAAATGAACATCTGTGATTTCCATGACGATATCCTGATACTGATCGACATGTCCGGCTTTTCAGTGCTTTCACTAATCAATCACTATAAGTGCGGTGGGGTTACTTGTTTGACAGACGCTATCCTAATGAACTGACGAATGAGCTACGAAGGGAAAGACTCTTCCGAGAAGAGAAGCTGGGAGACTACATACAAGATTCTTTAAGCTTTCTGTCTAATCGGATTTGATCAGTAAGAAGGCTTCGCACTTTTTGTTTGGGATTACATCGTGGAGGAGGCTGCAAGCTGATATCTTGTTGTTATTTTTTCTACCTGTCTTTTATTACGAAAATCATTCTTCTATAGAATTTCTCTCAGATTCCTACGATGAACATGCTCGGATTGAAGAGAGAGCAGGAAACCCCTGTGCTTGCAAACCATCTTCAAGCAAGTAAGAACCTGTAACCCTCTATTTACCAAAGCAGAATGCTTCCAGACGTAAGTATTTTTGAGAGCCTTGTGGTTCAACAGGAAATTTTTCATGTTTTTTTGAAAGTTGAGAACCAGGTGTTGCGAATGTGTTGGTGACCTCGCAAGCAGGATAGGGTACTCAGCTACTCGCTGTTTGCCAGTCTGACTCTAATGTAAAGGTATACGTCCTTGTGATGGCATTTTGCAGTGACAATCTCTGAATTCACTCAATGAGATAGATGACAAATGAAACTGTTTGTATTTATCTATGATAGCATCTTCTCCAAGGTACGCGGGAGCCGCGAGATTGAGGTCCCAAAATCGCGGCTCGAAGATTCAAAGTCGGGTTTTTTTTTTATTTTTTTTTTTTTACAACGCGATGCCATTTTGTATGCAATCGAGCATTCAAGACTCCATTACTAGAATCTTCACTTTTTGCTCTACTTCATCTTACATATATGCCCTGCACGAATTACCCGATGATGACAATGATAATAATTGTTTTCGTCAGAGGTTAGAAACTCAGGCCTCTCAGGAGGCACAAGGACGTGCAAAGCTTGGGACTTGTATACATACATAATCATAAATGAATTAGAAAGCAAATTAGGGGTTAATAGGTAAAGAAGAATAGTGCACCTATCTGCACTAGTGCAGATGATTACGCTAGGAGCGAGTATCAGACACCCAACCTCCATTAGAGCTCGGAGCACAGATGTAAATCGGAACTTCAAGTCAGGATTCGAACCTAGACTATCTTAGCACGTATATGTATACCCTAATTCAAAGAAACTAGCCCACCAAGCACTCCTTTCCCTTCCTCCTATATATCAGATAACCTTCGAATGCGACTCTAGTCACCGATCTCGATGTAGTAATGAGTGTTTACAAACTGCACCATCGGAAGGTGAGAGAGTTCGGCTTTGCAGGCCGCACGAAATACTTGATGTAAATGAAAGGGCTACCAAAAGTCCCTCGGCATCCTAAAAATATCCGCACTTGCGTATGTTACTCCTTCACTATCGAGCTTTAACATCTTTATGAAGCATCGCTGCAGATCTCCAGTTTAGCTCATCTTTCTTCTCTCGCCGCAAGAGCAGGGCAGCGCAACTATCTTGAGTAATGTCATCATTCGCAGCAGAAAGCCGGTAGCCTTTTCCGATAGAGTGGATATGGACAGTAACAGAGCCTTCTTCGTTGCAATATCTCTAGGCTCAGGGTATTTGCTAAGAATAGGAATTGGATATATCTTTTGAAGCCTATTTTAGGAAGTCATCCCCAAATACCAGTTACTCAAGATATGTAGCAGATGACCCCTTGTTGGGTACCCCGCGGTTGACAAAGGCTCTACATTTGCGGAGATTCAACTCGCTCTCGTTTTGGCACAAGTAAGTGATGATTTTCGCTTGCATCAGCCCATCTTCCTCGCCAAGGCAGATAGGGCCAGTAATAATCGTCGGTTACCTACCTACCTGGTATCGATCGAAAATCCAACTTTGTCTAGAAGAAAATATATTTGACAAAATCCTTCCCAAACCTCATCCTCAATGCAAACTCGCTTACGGTACAAATAGAGAGCATTATCTCCATTTCCCTTCCTGTCCGGCTCTTTTTCGCATCAGGAAGGTCGGCGTATGTGCAATGCTTGGTGTGCTTGGCTTTGCTTGGGACTTTCCCAAACGGCAATCTCAACCCCTCGTTCTTTCGCCGCATTCCTGCATTCATGATATGCTCTATTTGCTTCATGTCTACCAGCTCCTGTTGAGCTGCATGACTGATAACCATCTGAGCTAGCACAATTGAAAATGTACATGGCCAGGAGCCTAGTTCCTCCAAAGTGGTCAGAGCTACCTTGCGTTACCTTAATTACCTTACATTAGCTCTGCGAATTTTCTGCATGGAGCAGCTTTAGATATCGAATCTCAACCCTTTCAAGCTATTCTTGCCAATCTCACCTCCCTATCGCGGCTAGGTCATCGAAAGATTCGATGAAGATACGCTGCCGTAGTCCTATCAACAATCATCCGATTCATCCGTACTCGGTGGTATAAGTATATCAGCCTTCCTCACTCGATTCATTGTCCTTGATTACGGTCAGTCAGTCCAATTCAGTCGTGCTTCTTAGCTGTTCATCATGGTCCGCCTCACCCTCACAGCAGCACTTGCTTCCCTCCTCCCTTTCGTCGTCGCTATTCCCACTGAATTGTGGACTCGCGAAGATTTCCGCGGAGAGTGTGGTACCGTTACCACGCCTCAAGACCTCGCTGTTATCGCCGCCGTAGCTGGTAATAGTTCGAGCTTCGCATCCACCAATGGTTTCCTTGCGTCTGCTTTACCATCGTACTCAATCGAGCCATGGCAGTTGGGCGATATCACTGTCAAGACATGGATCCATGTCGTGTCTGTCGATGGGACACCTGCAGGTGGTAACATTCCCGAGAGTCAACTTATCGCTCAAATTGCAGTGTTGAACGAGAATTTTGGTATGGTGATCCGAACTCGAGAGTCTATATGGAAAGCTAATCGTGTCTGGCAGCTCCCAACCATGTCCAGTTTACGCTTGAGGGAATCACGAGAACTGTCAATGCGGCTTGGTCGACTGATGTCACCGGTGCTGAGATTCAGATGAAGTCTGCTCTTCGCAAGGGTGATTACAAGACTCTGAACTTGTATTTCCAGACTGTTCTGAGAGGAAATGCATTGGGAGTACGTTGTCATTCGGGAATTTTCAGACTCGTTGAATCTGCAACTAACGTTGCTTTAGTATGCCTATTACCCAGCGGCCACTACTGTTGGTTCTCGCGCATTCAACGTACGTATCTCATTCGTAACGGAAGGCTGAATATTGGTACTGACTATCTTAGCTTTCTGGTGCCACCAACCTTTTCTCTACTGTACCTGGTGGAAGTGCCACCAACTACAACTTGGGCAAGACCGTCACTCACGAAGTTGGACATGTAAGAACTCCTTGAGTTGACATGTTGATGCACCAGCTAATGCGACCAAGTGGATGGGTTTGGCACATACCTTTGATGGACTCAGCTGTAGCGGACCAGGAGATTACATAGCGGACACTGCTACCCATAGCGCACCAAGCCGAGGCTGCCCAATCGGTCTCGACACATGTCTTGATGGCGAGGGTCCGGATCCAATTCACAACTACATGGATTATTCTTACGAGTATGTTCCTCAGTCCCCCAAATGACCCAGAAATGGGCTTGCACGGCGGAAACACAAGACTAATGATCACTAGTTCCTGCTACGAAGAGTTCACCGCTCTGCAAACAAAGCGCATGTTCGATATGTGGAACATGTACCGTCAGCCAAGAGCCTGCTCAGCGGACAACTGTCTCCGTGCTCTACGCTTAGACAGCATTCCCGGCCGTCTAGAAGAGTCCCAGGCATTCTGCGGTGAATTCACGAAGTTCCTGGTCAGCGAGGTCACACAGGTCAAGTCATATGCGGTCTCTGCTTGCGCTGGCAATGTCGTCTCCAGAGTTAGCTCCGCTTGCTCTTGCTTGCCCACACCTACTGCTACTTAGGAATTCTTAAGCAATCTGGGGAGGGGTGTCTGAGCTTGAGACCGAGACTGTGAATTAATGAATAGTTAATTGTCTATTAAGAATGATTATTGATAATGAACAACTTACTTGAGCTTCATATTCCTGCTGATTACTTCAATGGACCCCCTACACCAGGCTAGGCAAATCCGTCGCCGACTAATATGAATGGCCAGGTCGGTTTCAGGGTCACAACTCGGTACTAAAGTCACAGGAGTAACCTTAGATATTGCTCGAAGCTTAGCGTCAGCTGACTTTTACAAGTGTTCAATGTTCTAAACTGACGGGTTCATTAAGGTATGAAGTCTTGAATCGCCTCGCCCCAGATGAGTTTGCACAGCCTCGACATGAACTCATCAGCTGCGCCACATCTCGCTCAGATCATTATGTAATCAGCTCGCCTCCCACGGTGAGTCCTCATTGGCTGTATGCACTTACACGTCATGCAACTTCCTTGGCCTGAGGCTGTCCCGATTCAACACTTGATATTCTCATCTCAGTTCATCAATCTCACTCCATCCCCATCGCCCTCACAACGTCCATCTCATCTTCAAAAGCGCTTGTGAGCCAAGACATTCCAACATACCTTCTCCAATATCAATAAACCTCACAATGTCTCCCTCAGTACCTCAAGCCGGCCCTGCCACCAACGACAACTTGGAAATGGCTCAACCAAGCAACAAGCAATCAATGCGTATGTCTTTACCCCATCTTAGCTGCTTTGTGATCAGAATTCATATACTCTATTCGTTCTTCTATTCGTTGGATGCCCTTATTCACAGTATCTAGAACCCGCCCTTCCATCACCAAACACGACCGCCAAGGATCGCGAGGCTGAGGCTGAGCAGGAGGAAGTCAGAATGAGAGGCGGCGAGCTTTGTCCGGGACGCTTCTGCTTCATCATTCCGTGCCCGCTTCCTTGTAACTGCTGTATCATTTAAGGGATGGGTGAGGTTTTGATTTGGGCTGAGGCCCATGGAATTGGATTGCGTTGAGGGGTGACGGGTTTTGGTTCGAGAAACACGATTTATGACTTCTACTTTTTGTTTTGTTTCACCTTCTACCCTCATAGAAAATTTACGAGCGGCTCACAGATAATACACGTTTGCGGCATTTTCTCATCAACATCAGCGAGGTATCAATACCACTGTTTACATTCATTCGTCTGTACCTCTTACGTATCTCCTTTAACGATGACATGACAGCAATACTCGGCTTCAGCAGTCACACCACAAGCAGGGTTGCATCCCACACCAGTGTGTCCTACGTATCCTATGTTTCCTGTACCCTTTCCATCAGAAGAACGCTTTCAGCCTCATGCCCAATTCTTGTACGTCACATTCCACTTATCGGCCACCAAGCTGCCGTGGGCCTTAGGATCCAGCAAGATAGCCTTGGAAGTCGCGTTGTTACGATACTGCCAGTTCAAGTATGCAACAGCAGCTTTTCCCTCTTTTCCTCCATTGGTAGCGGCAAAAGTCCCACAGTGACCGGTATCCAAGTTCGCCAGGTATGCAGGCAAGGTCTTCGGAAGAAGCGCATAATCTTTTTGAGACTGCAGGTGGGTTGTCAGCTGTCCACTTCATCTTCTTTTTTTCAAGGCCGTAATCGGAGTTCATTAATGATAGATGGTATGGTAGAAACTTACGTTCAGATATCCCATGTCCTTCGGGCCTCCCACAAACCACTGCGCAATACGGATTAGCGGTACTTCTTCCAGTTTTCCTTGCAATCAGGATGGAAATTATAAGCCACCTCTCAAGGGTGTCTGGAGACATTGCAAAGAGGGGAAATAGGGAACTCTCCCACACGTACTGCAACTGGCACCTTAATCTCCTGCAACAAATACCTCTTCTCATCCATGAAAATCCCAATGTTAAACAGCATAAGCATTTTCACCCTGTCATCATGATACGCCACACTCATCGACTCCAACCCACCACAAGAGTATCCCATACTCACAATCCGCGTCGTATCCACGTTCCCATACTTCTTCGCTCCCCCTTTCATAGCCCAATCGATCCCATCCCTTCTGTCCTGTACTTTCGACTGTCTACTACCATCACTACCACCAATCGCGCCATTCGCAGCAATCACATACCCCCAACTTGCTATCTCAGTCAGAAAGTTCCTGTACCCAGCTCCGTCGATACCACAGCCCCCATTTCCCCAGCTGATGAACGGCATGCTCAGATCCCCCGGTGGCGTTTTCGGTGCATAGATCGTGTGGTTCGGGAGCGAGGGATCAGAAATCATGACTGCTGGATATGGCCCTGAGCCGCTTGTTACGGCGCCCGGGGCCTTGGGCGACTCGCTGCCTGTTACGCCGGCGGGGTGGTCCTTCGTGTATTTCCCATAGTCGCGAAGAGAAATGCAGAAGATGCCGCCGGCGTTGATGTCGTCGCCTGTAGCCGGGAAGTAGCCGGGCTTGGGCTGGAATTCTCCGTTTTGCGCGAAGACAATGGGGAGCAAGAGAAGGATGGAGAGTTTGGTGAACATTCTGGAGTTTGCTGAAGATTAGAAACGTTGTGTGCAACAGTGTACATTTAAGATCAGCCCTCCGATCCGGGGGGCTGATCCGGCGGGAGACACGGACGCAGGGCTTAATAAGGTCATTCTTCTGTTTGTAATTACCCGTCCATGAATTCTTTTGTTGGATGTGTAATTTGTACCCTGGTCAGTACCTTGTACCTGTACCTTGTTCTACGGAGGTGTAGGAATTAAAATGTGGCCCACCGCTTTCGTTCTGCCTATACATCGTACAAAATCCCATGTTCTGCCGTGGGCGGTGAGCAATAATTTATCCCATGGCACCTCTGTACTCTATTAGAGTTGCTACTATACCCCGCAGTTTGATTCAAAGTGGAGATGCTCTGGATATGCTGTAATTAGAGAGCGTCGAATCTGCTAGAAACTAGGTCATAGGACCTTGAAAAGCGGCAGAAGAGTAGCTCTCAGTTTGAACCACTATCGACTGATTAATTTCCATGATCAACAACATAATAACCATTATTCAGACATACAGATATTCAAGATCTTCTTTGCACGCCGAAAGCACCTGTTCGATATGTACAGTGACGCACAGAACTCAAAGCAGTTGCAAGCAAAGATGAAACAAGTAGGGAGGCTAAAAGCGATCTATTTAATCATGTTACAAAGGAAAAAAAATGACGCGCACGCACATCCCTTACAGGGGTGCACCTTATTATATACAAGTACACTGAACGTCTGCCCGAAACCCCAATACTGATCCGTAGATTCCACGTATAGTATGCGCCGTGTAACTACATACAACGTTCCAAAACTACGGCTCGCCCTCGACCCGTAGAAGTCGTAACAAATTGACAAAAGAAATAAGTACCAAAGGTCGGAGTAGGATCAAGATCAAAACAACTGAGTCTTAACTTACTTAGGCACCTTCGGCACCTCTTGAACCTTCTGCACCCTCGACTCCAGATTTACCGAGGACACCCAACCTGCGAACCCTCTCCGGAAATTAATAATTCACAGCCCTCGAGCAAGTCGCAATTGACCGAAAGTATCGATACTCTCGATATAGGCAGTAATCCTCCCTTTAGCGAATAGCGTGCTTTAATATGAGACTGCGTAGAAGTTCATTCCGACTGATATAAGACTATACGGACACGTAAAGCAGTAATCTAGATTTGGACCTCTAGTCTCGCTGGTTCTATAGTATCTTTCGATAACTATACCTTTGAGTAGAGGAGATGATTACAATACTCAATGGCTCTTACTACCTTTCAGGGCTTCAAATAGAGCAATATCGGACCGAATTGCATACCTAAGCTTTTGAAGAAAAAGGAGTCCTTTTAACACTTTTAACCAAGGGTTCAAAGCTCGGCAATTCTAAGAGGTATAGCTAAAATCAGAGTAGAACTTTTACCTCTGGCCGAAGCTCACCCTACGATTACATACCGCTGACGCACCTATCAAGTTCTCTTACTCTAGAATCATGATAATTCGACTATAGTTTCGTCTCTTACGGCCCTTGATTCGGAGCTCTCTCGACTGCCACCTCAGGTACGTAAGGGGGTAGAAGGTGGGTCTCGTCTGCCGTTGTATATCTCAAGGTAATGATTCCCACTGAGCAGCGTCGAATTCGCGAATTTACCCCATAGTTTTCCTATACAGACATAGTGCTGGACAAGAACCGGCTCCGATGACTTTGGGTACCTTCCGTACAGAAGTACTTAGTACAAGTAACCGCACTTTCGGCCACTTTCGGCCACCCTCGCTTCGCCTGCGATTAGTACTTCCTCACTCGGTCTTGTTCTCTTCTCGGTACTAATCGAGGAAGTATAATTACTTGTCCCACGGTACATTTATATTAGCAAGGAGCAATGAGTCGAGGTATTTGATTGACTGAATGATGAGGTTTCAGTAAGAGTGTGAGCATCCTCCCAAGGAGGATACGACGCTGACTAAGCTTGGGCTTGGGCTTGGCCCCTGACAGTACTACTACTATAAGCAACACGGCCACTACAGGGGAGGCTGCCCAAAGCTACAAGTGCAGTAGTAGTAGTTTGCGTCCAAGGTTTTTGAGTAGTTCAATTACTGAGCGAACAGCTGTTTAATACGCGTAACTCGAGCTGAGAGCTCCCGAGTTTTCGATCCTGTCTATAAGTGAAGTGTCCCGATCGACTGAATCAAATCCATATTAGGTGCGGATACTGGGCTGCGGGGCTATTCCGGTGTAGCTACGGATACCAGCTATACTCGTTTGGCAGGCATCCTGGCTCCTAGTGAGAGGCGAGGCTAGGCGAGGTCGAATAACACTTGAAATTTATGAAAGCACGAGAGGTCCAAGTCGATATCGAAAGAGTACAAAAAGCAGAGAAGGTGCCAAATGTCAAATTATAAATAGATACAGAGTATTAAATCACAGGTAGTAGAGGAGGGGGGTCGTCGGTCGAAGTCGTCGAGGGGCCCAGATTGTATCGAAGTGCGGTCGGGAGTGTTCCAAATTAATTGGAACGGCGGAACATAGGCATACATGTTGATATTTGTGGGATTGGCTCAAAAAGTTGGGGCTTGTACTAGTGTAGCACACAAGCCTATAGTCCCAGATCCAGCGAGCAGCGGGAGAGAGAGAAGAGAAGGGACGGCGAGCAACATCTTGATTTCTGTAATGTTGGCTTAAAATACTAGTGTAAAAACTTCGCGCAGGAGGATTTCTTCTGGAAAACCAAGATATCGAAATACCGTCGCTCCATTCTGAGTCTCAGATATCTCTTTGACTTGGACTTTGAAAAAACTGTTCATCTCATCAATTCCTCTCCCACTGTAGTAAAGACAATTTGCGGGGTGATAGTACCCATGCGGAGAACAAAGTCTGGGGAATTATGCGAATACGTTCCCCACCATATCAAATAACTCAAATACCAACCGCTAGGATTTCAACGCAAGCCGGCAAATGTGGTGTTGCGTTCTCATAGAAGCTAATATGCGTGTGGCCACTCGGAGCGTGGTGAACCTAAGCAGCCGAATGGCTAAATCGCCGATACTTTCCGGCTCTGAGTAACGGAGGAGAAGACACTTAGAAACCTAACACTGCATAATTGAAAGGAACTCTGCAGGTACGGGACCTGAAAGCGGCAGTGTGGGATGCTGATTCCTTCCTTTTTGAGTCTTTCATGCCCAGGGGCTCGGGGGCCGGAAGGTATATTTAGATCCTATCTATAGTTGAATCTGCCTATTAAAGACTGAATTGTCTGCTAATCCTTATCAGAAGAGTCAATAGGGTATTGTCAACATAACTACTACTTAGTTACCTGAGATTAGGACAGTTTCTTTCTTAGCTATACATTCTTCTACATAGCTGATAGGGTAGGTAAGTAACCATAAAGCTAGGAGTCAGTGAGTTGCTGTCATGCTGAGAAGCAATCAAACGAATTTTCAACTTCAGGCAGCGGGTATCTCGGATATCTCACATTCAATTGGACTTTCACATGGTCTTCATTATTTGGCAGGTGTCGGCTAAGAGGGATATATCGAGCGACCCAGGTTGTAGAATGAGGGCATAATGAAGCAGAGCAACCTCGCGGGACTTGCAGCCACCTCATCAACCTGTTCAGACCACTCTCTCAAACTTGCATTTCAATATGGCCACAGCCAAATCTACCTATGGGAATGGGCAAATGTCCATACGCTAATTAAGCGAGCCTAAAGTGCAGTGTGCATTTATCACTACCAAGATTTATATACATAACTATGTATAGTATATCCCTAGCTTCCCTCTTTTAAAGTAAATCATCAATATCATCTTCATACTCTATATCCTGAATCTATACCTCTAACCCTCCGATCATATCTCTTTGAAGTACTGATTCGCCAGCTACAGTAGCATCTGCTACACTATCTGAATAATAGATTAATAATATACCATATATACACCCCTCTCTCTCTCTACATACTAGGCTCATAGCTTTCCTAAAACTGTATCCTTTGCTAGGTTAAACCTCATCTTATAATCACACTTCTTGAACCTATATCTAGTCGTCTCTTAGAATATTAGCTATCTTCCTAGTAGTAGTATCTTCACCGCCTCGATCGTAGATAAATAATACACGGAATGTTTTGATATCTCGCTATATAATAGCGAAGCTATTAGCTCTAGCATGCGCCTAGCATATAGCAAATCCAGTAGTAACATCACTGTAAATTGCTATGGGGGGCGCAGAGCTATGAGCTTAGAGAGAAGTAGAATTCATAATATTCAAAAGGGTAATAGTAGTAGTAGAGCTTTGAAGTGTCTGCTAAGAGTAGATATATTTCTATTTTCAATTTTCGGCCTTAAGGGCAATTAAAATATTTGCATAATACATTGATACCCCAGCCCCTCAAGTACAGATTTATATAGGAGGGGTGGTTCTCTAGATACGCTCGCTAAGCTAATAGAATTTCAGTGTAGATTTAGCTGTGGCCTTCAATGTCTTCATTTGCATCAAAACCCCTCATACCTTGTCATCTTATTCCACGTCTCACAAGCCAATCTGCGAGAACCAATAAGCTCCAGAAGTGCGTTGCTATCCTCAGTATCTCTACCGGCAATTGTTTTCTGCAGACTACTGTTGCTGCCAAATTCTGATCCATTGCTTAATTACCACTCTATGTATGATATACTTCTGTTTCGATGAGAAAAACCCGAGATATTGTTGATCGAAATAGTGAAAAAGAGCTATTCTGAAATAGCAAATGTCCTCGGGGACAGTTCGATACTGAGATCACGAGAGGAGTACACAGGTATATGTTCTCAAGAGTTAGTTATTCTTCGTTCGAATTGTTATTCGGATGCAGGGAAGCGAGAAATACGTATCAACCACTACTAGCCAGGACATTGACAAGAATCCCCAGCAGCGCATGAAACACAAGGTTACTAGTTCTTGGTGAAGACATCTGCTTAAGACGCGCCTTTGTATTGATGTCACCGCAGCGCGGGACTAGAGAAAAAGTTCTCTGGGTGGAACGCCAGTGAACAGAAGATTGGGATAACGTTGAGCTGTAGATTACATATTCATCTTGGCCGACAAACGGAATTCTCACTCCTCAAATTATCAATGACTTATTGATGTACCTTTCCCTGACCCGGGAGAGACATTCAACAACAACAAGCTTCAATAAACAAGTACAGCGAAAGAAAGCTTTCAATCGCCTGGCCTTCTCCAATCCCCAGCTATACATTCCATATCACTTTGCACGGTCTTCAACGCTGTATATGTCTTCATGAGGGCTCATATACGATTACATGTGGGAATGCAAGAGCCAACAGTCTTTTCTGCTATCATTGAAAAATCTGCTGTCACTCAGTAACTTCTCAAATCGTTTTGGCAAGATTATTATCATACATAATCCTTGACCTAAACCGGCCCCATCCCGTATTCTGTTAAGCAAGCTTTTCTTTTGTTTAGCCAAGCTCTGCTCCCGATTATTTTACTCTGGTTTTAGTATTTCCATACACAACTCATACGTACATGGAAAAAAAACGTGGCATGAAAGTCAAAGGATCAAAGCCTGTCGGTCTGTGGCTGAAGCTCGAACAAAGAGGGGCGGAAAAGGGAAACATATACTCCAATTCCTAGAATATTCCTCATAGCAGAGCAGTGATAAATCGATTTGATTATGTAGGAGAATATCGTTAAGCAAGCAGTGAAGTAACCTTATATCACAAACAGTCCCATCCGGTGATACATTACCCCGTAAATCTCTTCGATCACCCCTCGAAGCGGCAGAGAGAATTCGAGGCATAAGTGAACGTTAGTTCTAATTGAAATTTACTTATGCTTTTATGTTATTATATATAATTTAAAGCTGGAATACTCGGTCTAAATGCTTCTTCAAGGCTTCAAATGTCTACAAGGAATTCAAGCGGTTAAGTGCTGTCCCTGGTCGACCAGGATTTCAAGGCTGTTGACTAAACATAGTAGTTACGTCATAATACACTACTGGCTTGATCGCACTAAATTTATTATCTGTTTAGGGAGTACTCTTAAGTCAAGTAGAGTCTCGAGACCCGCAGAACCCTACCAGTCGACGATGGACAACAATTTGATAGCTGTACCTTTGTAAAATAAATTCAACTCAGGGACACTATTACATTAGATATCAAACGGCCCTGTAAACCCACTAGGAATAGGTTCAGACTTCTAGAGAAATTGAATATGTGTTTACTTCTGAAGGCACCTCCTTCAGGAAGTCTATGTGCCTTTACTTTTTAATGTCTTCGCTTTATCTTAATTTTTTTGCTGTTTGATCTCTCTCTATTCCTCAATTCTTAGGGCTTAAGGATTGTAATTAGTAGATGCAACTCCCCATAATTACCCCTCTTAGAGTACGGCTTATCATTATTATAGGACTTCCCCTCAACTTCCATTTAGTTATAGAGGAAGTAGAAGCCTAGAGCTGACCGGCAAAAGTAGTAGCACTAGAAGCTCCTCTTCTACCTGCAAGTTTAACGATACCATGGAAAATATATCCACGTTATCTTGGGCTGCCACAGAAGCAGTGATATCGTACCCTACCTAGGCCCCGATGTTCCGACTGTGGTTACTTGAAGTTCCTAGAAGGGCCGAGTAGAAAGAAAATGAAGAAGACGAGGGTTCGGGTACATAGGCGACTATGTCCTAAAATCTAGTCATAAATTATAAGAGTTACCTTTTATTATGAGAGAGAGAGAGAGAGAGAGGAGAAAAGAGAAAGAGCAGAATCAACATCTATGTCAATAAGTTCTTACTAATCCCTAGTCAACTCATCACCGATTCACAGATCCATCATCTTTTCCAAACTTCAAAGATATAGAATGAGGAATCCGAGTCTAGCTACAATAGGCGGATAACAATCGAGAGAGACTAGTGATTTTGACACAATTCGGCATTAAGAATATAAATCGGAAGAGAGCCCTGACTACTGCGATCCTTATCTCATGATTCTCACTGCGGGGAGAGTGAGTGACTGACGGTTGTTGTGGCTGACAGAAACCATCCTCATCTCTACTTCCACTTCCACTTCTCGTAACAGCCTTTCTATTGATCATGCCTGTTCTCTGATAGACCAGTCGGCTAAGATATCGCTTTTTGCCTCCGTCGATGTGGCTCCATAGTAAGTAAGTGTCTCTAAATTATACAGGTCATCCAGCATTAATAGCTCACATAACAGCTCCCGCCAGCAAGGGGATTTTGTTTGCGATGTCGAATACCTGAATGGGAATAAGAGGACATAGGGAAGAGGGTATGATGTAGCTTGGGCTACACTGGCTATTGGTATTAGAAGTAAGTGTGAATGAGTTTAAAAAAGGATCTAAGAAGGGCGAAGAGGGAAGATAATCAGTTACAAGAGAGGGCAAATCACAAATAGGCTGAAGAGTAGTTTCGATGATTTGATATCTATCTTTCATGGGTATGGCGAGTTTTACGAAGTGCTTCTAGCCACGAAGAAAATACACATACATGACGTCGATCGTCGTATTTAATTTCCAACCAATCGTCCCGGAATCGTGTCTCTCTGCACTCATCGCACCGCCTAATTCCTCTGCCTCGTAATCTCAAAGGCTTTCAACAAGCCCTCCACAGTCGTGCTTACATTCTCCGTAATCCCACTAATCTTTCCATAACTGCCCTCCCTCATGACCGCCACCAAGGCAAGATACTTATTAACCTCCCTCAACATGATCGGCCTCTTTCCATCCGTCAATACAATCGCGCTCTCGGCCTCCTTACACGCGACCTGATCCTCAATCTTCTTATTCCACGGCGGTCCCTCTAAGCCTTCAATATACGTCGCGGGACGGTTCCAGCCGTAGATCTCGGATATGTCGACGATGACGTCGATGTAATCAGAACAGATCTCGTAGGAGGGCATGTCGACGGGTGAGGAGTCGGTTGCGATGTAGATCTTGGAGAGGACGTCGAAGAGATACGCTTTTTCGAAACCGGATGCGCGGCAGAGGTTGTTAAGGAGCGCTTCTAGGGTGGGGAGATGCGGGATAAGCTTCTGGATCACTTTTGAAAAGGCTTCGAAGATAGAGTGGTCATAGATACTGGTTAGGTGGAAATTGATTGGGGCATTCTCGACTCCGTGGTCGGAAAGCTCGTCTTGAATGCGTTGTGTAATGTCTCGCTGGATGTCGAGCTTGTAGTCGTCGGATAGGCCGTCAACTTTGTGGATGAAGACTTCGATATTGACATGTAGATAGGTGGGTTGGAGGTTGAGGATTGTGTTGTTGAGGTGTTGAATCGCTTCGAGGTAGTCGTCTTGGGCGTCGATCACCCAGATTAAGGCACCCATTTCACCGAAGATGGCGTTGAGATCGAAGGAGGGATCCATGAAATCAACTTGGCCAGGGAAGTCCCATACTTGAAAATCCATGAACGAGCTTGCCCGTCAGCAGGCGTTGTGCACACGGTCAGAGCTGACTTACTGCATGGAATCTTTCTGAATTCTAGCTGTGGACTCGAGGAACAAAGTCTCATTCGGAGGCATTTTATGGAATACCACACTTGAGATCGACGATTTCCCGCTCCTACTTCTGGTCAGCAGATCCAAGTAGCCAGAAGAGGAAAACTTACCTTCTCTGACCCATCAGGAGTAATCTAGGCTTCCCTTTGGCAGCAGGACCAGGGGCTGGGCCAGGAGCTGTGGCTGGATCATTCTTCTGAGCATTTGCGCGGTTCTGTTCGTAGAGACGTTCAAGATTTAGCTGGGCTGGACTGATATGGCGAACAGGACCTTGACGCGCAGGACCATTGTACATGCGATCCAACTTGGTCCTTCTTCTCCCCGTATGTAGAAGAGGCATGATGTTGATGATGAGAGGTACGACGCAGAGGAAGCAAGATTTGAAAGTAATTTGGAGAGGTGCTTGTAATCAGAGAAAATTTGGCATTTGAAGGGCAGGAATAAAACTGTACACGAAGGCGAGAAAGTCCAAGAGGTTCCGCTTGTCAGGGCGGAAAGGTTCTGCTCGAGGTGAATAGCTTCTCCTGATGACAAAAATTGAGGTACACCACGCAATTCAACACACTTCAAGAGATACAAAGCTAAGTTTGAAGCAGACTGATCTGTTTGGACAACACTCAATCCAACGGACCGGGCCTTTAAAGTCTCGGCTGGATACCGTTTCCGAGGAGTCGGGAGGTCCAATTATGAGGCCACCATGAGCATCGTTATCTTGGTAGTCAGCGGCAACATGCAGGACCCTTCGAAGTCGACCCAGCAATATCGCAGATGCTTATCACACGATTCAAGGCGACGCGATAGATCCAAATAGCAAGACAAACTAGCAGGAGAAAACAGCAAGCAAACACCTAAAACGATATCTGTTTGCCGACATAGCTGAGCTGATGTGAGTCAGGCAGCGTTATGCGACAATACTGGTTGGTTCAGTGTGATTGATTCATCTTGAATCATGACCGACCATGTACCACGTTTTCTACCAAGTCTATACTCAGACAATAAAGGGAGGACTGACTTCGATGAATTTTGGGTAGCCAAGAACTGTTGTGCTCCCTCGCAATTCACAGGACTCGATCTTCTCTCGCACCAATCTCGCCAACGGGTTATATAAAACAATTTCATGGAGTCTCGAACGTACGATCAAATAGACACCCAAGCACGGGATAGAAAGGACTACTATCAATTTCAAGGACAGAATGAAATACTGAAGAATATATTCTTATGACGTACCTCCATCGTGATCTGTATCACGCCCTGAAGCAAGGGATGTGAGATGAGTTGGCCCCTGGTTCGTTCGACCGTCGGTTCTTTGGACTCGACTCGATCTGGGCCTAGGCTAGCCTTCTCAGAATTGAAGAAAGACGGGGGATAAGGCTGCCTGCTTCAAATCCCACCCGGGATGATTTGCTGGTTCAATGTATCGGATCAATTCGATGTGCATCAATCAATCAATGAATCAATCAATCACTCCGAGGGAAAATTGTTCCTCTCAAGAAACGAACGCCAGGCTACAATTTCTTATCAGTCAATAGCTCCAAGCTAGGGTGACAGGTCACATTACCTTGGTACTTGAGGCTTGTTTTCGCTGCAGGCAGTCGCCGGAGGTGTACCGTCAGTCGAGCAATTTGACGCCCTGGTATTAGATGTAGGACGAGGGTTTGAGACAAGAGGTTGTAAGATGGCATGGAGTTGAGATAGCTCGCATTGGAGATGGATGCACGGAGCTCGAAGCCCTCAAGCTCGAGGCTTTCCGCTCCCCGCAAAAAGACTGAGTGAAGCGAGAAGATCCTGCCTTGGCGGTCGGAAAGAAAGGCCATCTACAGCAAGATCTTGTTACTGGCACTTGCTTGCTTTCTGGAAGACCACTGTATCATCTTGAGCTTATGAACCGGATATAGAATTCCTATTTCACACCTTCACGTCTCAATTCATACCCCATACCAACTTCCCACTATGTTTCCCTCATCAGCCATCTCGCTCCGAATACACTCTCTCGCCTAAAGCGAGCTTCCCCCTGATCATCCCTATCCCAATCCCCCAACTCCTAGTCCTCTCACAACTCATCCACGATCAAAAATCCTCGTACCACATTTCGCCCCTTTCCTATCGTCCCACAAAGAAAACACAAGATTCTGCAAGTCGACTACCACAACCGGCCAGCCGCCAGGGATCGCAGGGGAATGCAGGAGCAGATCTCTGCCATCTCCCGGGCGATCCAATCCGATCCGATCCGTAGTCACTCAACTTTGTATCACGTATCTAGTCATTATTCGCTGTTGGGCGAATAGCCTTGCGTATGAATCTGCCTCAACCTCCGCTGTGTGTCAACCAAGGAAGTGCTCTGTTAACTGAAGCAGCAGGAGATTCTGACTTTGAGGTTTGTATTCGTCAAGCAAAACCTGTTCAGCTCAAGCTTGCTTGCTTGTTGGCTTGACCGCGGATATTGGATTTGTGTGAGTGAGGCTCCCCCATGGGACATTATCGAAATGAACATATACTATTGAAATTCTATGCTGTTGATACAAAACTCAAAACTCCCCCAATGTTTTGTCTGCACTGCTTCGCAACTCCTCGCTGACCCTCCTGCCAGATTTTGAGAAACCCCGTCCAACCCCCATCTAACACATAAAATCTATTTTCCACTTCTATCCTAAGCATCGTACTTTATCCAGCCTTCCCAAAGATTGTAGCAATAAAACTCTTCCTCCTCCCCATCTTCTTTTGCGCCTTCTCCACCTTCCTATTCCAGTCGCTCTTTTCACTCGGATACGCAGGCATGGGTGGAACATTACTCTGATTAACAGTTGGTGTTAAAGGCAAAGCTTCCTCGTGTGTAGACATAGGGCTGTTTTTCACACCTCTTAAGCTTCTCATGCTCTGTCTCCTAGTCTTCACCCTACCCCTTGAAAGACTCCTCTGCAAACTCCCGTTTTCCGACATCTCTTTCTCCAAATCCTCAATTTCACCCGACACTGTTATGCTGTCGTTGGCTAGGTTCTCTTCGGGGATGGCAACGAAATTGATAACACCGCGCCGAGGGTTGACGGAAAGCGATTCCTGCATGTGTGTGGCTAGGAGAGCGGCGTTGCGTTTGTTGGTTACGGGTTGGAGTTGCGACGGAAGGGCCGTTATGCTAAGTGTGTATGCCGGGTCGAACGTACCGCCAAAGAGCAGGCAAAGAGAGTGTGTTAAAGTCACGACAATGGAATTTTCGGGTCGCTGATAGCGTTGTGAGAGGTAATAGGAGAGATCGGTCGTGACTGTATATTCATCATGTACCTAACGAATTATTAGCATGGGCACGCGAGCGCGTGTCCTTTACACTTACAATCACGTTGGTCCTGACATCTGCAACAATCATTGACTCCTTTGTGATTCGTTCTCTCGCAGATGTATTGGACTGTCGACATGCAAATGCCTCGTTGTAATACAGGCTCCTCCTCTTCGCGAGTTCCTGCTTTTCAAGAGTCTTTCCTCCGGAGATCATTGCCTGATCACCAGGCGCCCCGCGATCCATAGATCTTGTAATTTTCCGTCCCTCCCTAGCTGTAGCAGATGGGCTCCCTCCTTGGCTTTCCTCGCGCATCGGAGTCTCGCCTCCGATTAAGGATGGTGGAAGTCGTATTTCGGTTTGCTGAATTGGGCTCCTTCGTCTGATAAGCATAGGTGAGTCGTCTTCGGAGTCGCACCTCATGGATGTTGCATCGACAGCCCGTACGGAGCATGGCATTTCTCCAATAGCTCTTGAGTTCGAGTGGCTGCGCAGGCGGAGGTGGCTCAATAGCTAGCTGATGCAAACAAAATAGATACGAAATCTGTCGTGCTGAGCGGCAACCCTGCCTACAGCCACAAAGCTAGGTCGAGATACGTAACACGACTGCGGATGGATATTAACCAAGAAGAATTTTAGGATAAGTGGTGAATCGGCACCGATACTTTAGATGCTGGAGCAATTAGCAGAAAGTGAACCTGTTCCAAGTATGGTTGCTCTGGAGGAAGTAGAGAATGAGAAGAACTACTACCCGACTTTAGGGCTGTTCGCATTCGTCATGATCTTGCGGACAGCAAGTGCGATCAGCAGAATCAGGAAAGAAAGAGAGAAAGAAAGAAAACAAGATTGATTCCATGTGTCATCGTGCCTCTGGGATGTACTTCATGACAGAGAAAGGTAGATTCAACTGCAGAGGCCATAAAAGAAAGATGGACAAGAAGCCCGAGCCTACTGTTAACCATTAGACAATGGACAGTGGGCTTCAGTACCTCAACGTCTAATGGACGGATGCATGGAGCTGCTGATACCCAGCGGTCGTTGCCACCTCGGGGAACGACTTGCTCCATGACTCTGTATCGGTATATGATCGAGCATGAGGACATTTGGTGTTTCTGTACGAGGATGTGTGCGTCCTGGAGGTAGAGAAGAGATGCTGTATATACATAGGTACCTATGCTCACAAGGCGTGATGAGCCAGGCCGGGTCGAGGTGTGGCGTAGAAAGAGATGACCAGGACCCCAGCTGACGTAATCCGAGCCCAGCTGTGTCGCTGTCTGGCTGTTGTCGCATCCGCATCCTGGTCTGCGGAACTTCTCGATTAAGCATCCGTAGGTGGGTAGGTAGTAGTATCGAGGACGTATAACGAACGACATGAGATGATCGAAGTCGCTGATCTTCCGTCAATCATTGAAACACAATAGTCGGGTCACCTTCCTACAGTATAATCGACGATTCACCCTCGAGCCTTATCGGAAGAACGAGCGAGCATCAAGGAAGTGTTGCTTTCAAACCGAGACTCCCCACCAGCTTGCGAGCGTCTGGATACCTGGTACGGAAGATACGTAGCATTCACAGATGTGTCGGACTTCGGATGACTTCCCAGTACGTCCAAGATCTACTCCTTCGAGAAGAATTCAAAGACCTCATGACACTATAGTGGATGGACTTGGATATCCTTGACAGAGATCAGCGAATGAGCGCTTGACACAGCTTATCTCATTTACGCAGGAGTAGGAAGCATATTTCAGAGACCTACTCGTGGTAAGGATAAATAAACCCTTACCCTGTCTTCATCAGACGAGCTTTAGCAAGGACTAGCATCTAATCATCTAACTAATTTCTGTCTGATTATGGGGAGAATCTGCCAGAACTCCGCAACAGGGTAGGGTTTATTTACCCTTACCCCCAAGTATGCCCGCAAGCGAGGAAGGAGTCAATTCAATTATTTTCCCTCTTTCCACTTCCTTCAAGTAAACCTCGACAAAGACGCGATAATCCTCCGATAGAAATCGGGGAAGTCGCACAGAGCAGTACTTCATCCATTCCACCCTTCCCGTCCGTATTTACCTATCTATATTCACGGATTGTCGTAAGGCATGGCCAATACTGGTTCTTTCTTTGCATCAATGACCCCGACCCCGCTTCACTTGTCCGTGAATAAGCTTTTCCTTATTGTGACTTAATCTGCTTGAAACTTTGAGCGAGTCCGTACCTGTCATGACCACTGATCGATCCTAAATTGTTTTAGGAAATCTGCAAGGATGATTTGGCCATATACGGACCGTAATCCGTATATCCATGCAGCCAAGTTCTGGCCATTGGCTACAGTACACCCATATTGAGGTGCGGCCTAAACCAGTACTCGGTTTCTCCAGAAGTCTGAACCTATCCACTGTGGATTTACAAGGCCAAACTCACCAAAAACTCCCTGTGAATCCACTGTGGATAATTTCAGACTTCTGGAGAAACTGAGTACTGGCAAAGTACTCTAGGGTACCTACCAAGAATGGATCCCATGAAGATGGGACAAAAGGCCATTGAACCAATCTGATAGACTAGCTAGTCAACCGCCAAGGTTGACATTCGATCGGCACTCGAGGCTCTTATTAAATGATAAGGATCCGTCCGAACTATCCATCCTTCCCATCGCCAGATGAAAAGTATTGGTCTGTTTTGAAACACTTCGTCGGCGCCCAACATGCATCTCCTGTCACTCTCAACCGCGGTCGTCGCTCTCGCGAGCTTTGCAGCCGGAGCAAAGAACCAACTCCAAAATGAAACAGATTTCGATGCTGGACCAACCGCAGCCAAGATGCACACTTACATTCCCAGCAACAAGCTCGCCCTCGCCCCGATCATCGTCGCAATCCACTACTGCACCGGTACTGGACCAATCTACTTTAACGAGACCAAATACGCAGACTATGCCGATGAGAAAGGATTTATCGTTCTCTACCCCTCCTCTCCATCCTCAGGAGGCTGCTGGGATGTGGCATCCATCACGTCACTTACACACGACAAAGGCGGCGACAGCAAGACCATCGTCAACATGGTCGCTTACGCAATTAAGAAGTACGGTGGTGATGCAGACAGAGTATATGTCACGGGCAGGTCGTCGGGAGCTATGATGTCTAATGTCCTTGCTGGAGCGTATCCCAACATCTTCAAGGCTATTTCGGCCTATTCTGGTGTTCCAGATGGATGTTTTTTCGTCCCTGGCGCTGAGGCTGGTCAACCTATCCCAACCTGGAATAATGACTGCTCGTCTGGAATATCCATTAAGAATGCGCAGCAGTGGGGAGATCTTACCAGGAGCTTTTATCCTGGTTACAATGGGACATATCCTAAGATTATGATGTAAGTCTTGACTATGTTCGCAAATTTGGAAGACGCATGAAAATGAAAATTGATACTTGTACAGCTGGCACGGCACTGTCGACGTGGCCGTTAGATATCCCAATTTTGCCGAGACGATGAAGCAATGGTCGAATGTGAAGAATCTCACATTGAATGAAATAGCTGACAACACGCCAGAAAAGAACTACACGCAGTACGTTTACGGCGATGGATCACAGCTTGTGGGATACTCAGGTTTTGGTGTTGGACACACTGTCCCTGTTCATGAGTCTGCTGACCTCGCTTGGTTCGGCCTCGAATAGGATGTCCTGGGACCATGTCATCAAAGTCGTAAGGAAAGTTATGTAGGCGTGTTGGGGTACTTATCGACGAATAATGTAAATGGGTGAAACATTGTAAATACATATCTTCGGCTAAGTAGATTGCCGACTTGCGTCCTAATCGAGTGCCACATGAATACCTTCAAGTCCTCGAAAAGGTCTGCTGATATCAAGATAGTCCTTCATACTTCGATATTCCCGGTTTCTTCGTTCAGATTCCTCGGCCAATCTTGATAAATTACCGGCAAGATCTCTAGGTATTGTGGAGTAATTATCCACCTAGTCAAGTTTCCGGTAAACATCACGTGGAGACCGTGGAGACGGTGAAAACATCAGGTTGTAAAAGCGAGCCGGACAAAGGAAATACGTGATAAATAGACAGCAATCGGATTTTTTCTTCTTCTTTATAAATCTAATACTCTTTAGCCTGATTCGGGCTTTATAGACATATCATATACAGATTCTTTCGAGAATTCAGGTACCTCTACAGTACTAGCTCGGCTGCCGCATATTTAGCTTTTATATTCTCCTGTACTAAAAGATAGCTCTTACATCGATACCAGTGTATCGTTTCGTGTAGTAAGCTCCTTTATATTAGAATATTACGATGAGTCCTTATACTTACTTGTGGATACTTTCCTTTTAATATAATATTGAAAGGTTATTACGTCTTAAGACGTAATTGTCGCTTTACGGACCCAATACTTAATAATCGATTATCGAGATAGTTGTATTCGAGTGAGTTTTTTTTTTTTCGGGTAGTGACGAGTTACCCTTAATTCTTCCTCGCAACTTATCCCCGCGGCTCTCTTTAGCTATCTAACTTCACAACCGATCAATTGAGAACGACTCGAGGAGGCGTTTGTAGCTACGCTGGCTTGAAGGTAGAGAATCCGTTTTTGCAGCCGTACAGCCATTAGCTTCCCGGATATCTCACATCTTTCAAAATTCTTTTCTTCGATCTCGCCTCCTTACATCGTAGTCCTAAGTCGGTCTAGCCGCAGCCTCGGTTAATCGACAGCTCATAACGACATCGTTCCTTATCTGGTATCAGTGTCTCAAAACAAATATGTAAACCATGTCCACTCGCGCCCTCGAACCTGAATCAGACGCGCAGGTAAGCCATTCTTCTCTACTAGCAATCTGGCTTCTTTGGTCACTGTCTTTGTCGCGATGCTTTCGTCCGCCGTGATGTTATCTCGTGAAGTCAATCACGCTCATTTACTATTGTACCACTGTCTTCAATATCCTTCATGCTTATCTGCTTTCTCGCCAAGAGTCTGGTCTGCTCTATAAACCTGCTTTAAACACGTTCAATCTTCCTGCTCGACGCGATGACTGTGCTGGAACGACCTATCACCACTGCCATCACCACACCGGCAGATGATTTCCCACGCTACACTTATGCACGAAGAAGTCTAACATCGAGTTCACAGTCTATGTCATCCACCTCAGGGCCCACTACACCGACTTCACCAGCCTTCATACCTGCACCATGGTACCACTTCTCGTTCCGGACCGTCGTCCTCATCTCTTTGCCCCTCTTCTCGCTGCTCGGTCTATACGGAACGCTCGTCCTCGGTCAAGCAAACGGCACCTTCAAAGCCATCATAGCGCTCATGCAGTCCGAAAAACCAAGACTCCCGGCCACGGATGATGAACTCCTTATGCATTACACGTCCATTGGCTGGCTGGATAAGCAATTGACCATTTTGGTTCTCTTCTTCGCTCCAGTGGTTGAGATGAGAGGCGATGCTCTATCTATGTTCACGATCTTTGGGGTCGGTCAGTTTGGAGCTGCGTGGACTTTGATGGTTATGGAGAGCTTTCGGATGGGCAATAGGGGAAGGGTTGTGAGCTTGTAAGTGTAGCTTTACTTCAAGTGCCCTTGCGGTAGTATCGAAATTCATTTGAGTTCGACTGACTGAGGAAAGTGTTGGAATATTCGGCATCATCTTCCAGAACATATCCTACACAGTCACAGTCCCAATCTGGCTGTTCTTACACCTTCTCACTTCGCCTGTCGCAAAACCATATCCAGGCACGCACTCCAACACCGTGCTTGTCGCCTCAGCCTGGGACCTGCGAATCCTCCCAATCTCAATAACACTAGGCTACATCGTTCCCACCATCCTCATGGGTCTCTCCTCGCCGTCTATCGTCTCACCAGTCACTCATCAACGACTCATCGCACTCTGGCAACCATTTCCCTTGTGGACCGTCCTGATCCACACCTCTCTCCGCACCACTCTCCAGCTTCTAACCGGGACCTTGTTTTCGTCCACCACCAAAAGTAAAGGCTCTCTACCGACGTCCCGCTCTCAAATTCCCCTGGGTACAACCTACCTCAGTAACGCCAAACACGTCTACCGCTTCATCCTCGCCCTCTGCATGCTCGCCCACCTCCCAATCCTGGTTCTCTCTCTCCTCCCATCTTCCCTAATCTCCGCGTCCAGCTTCCCTACGCTGCACGCCATGTCCACACAATCACCCCGCGAAATCTACATCCCCTACCTCCCCACGCCCACCCACAGGATCTCCTCTCTCGCTGAAGGGGCCCATACCTTCCTGATATGGGACGTCTACGTCGGATCCTTTGCCTTCTTACTGTGGGGAATCTTATTATATAGGAATGCGACTATGGAAAAGGCGGAGTTGGATCCGAACACTAGTTTGCCGATCTATAAAGAGTTGCTTCTTGGAGAGAGGATTATGGGCGGTATGGTGTGGAGGAAGTTGGCGGGGAAGGTGGTTTTGTGGTGTGTGCTTGCGGGGCCGATCGGGGCGCTGAGTGTGTTGCTTTGGGAGAGGGATGCGATTGTTAGGCGGAAGATCAAGCAGGGAATTTGAGATTTGGTGGGGCAGAAGGGAGAGGCGGCGAAAGGGGTCGTTGTGTAGGATACCTGTAGTCATTACATTGGTGGTGCACTGATGAATATAGCGAAAGCTCTGCTGGTATATGTATCAGGAATGCGAGATGGCATCATCAAATTCTTATCGGAACTACATTTTTATCTCTGCCCTCGAAGTCCTTCCAACTTCTTCACCATGCATAACTTATGACCCACGGCACCTTCCTTCTTCTCCTCAATACCCATCCAATCTTAAGTCTTATAAAGCAGACTTCACTCGCAAGGCTGCCCTCCATGCCAACACGCGATACTCGTCAAATGATCCTTTGGATGTGAAAAGAATCCCTAGGAACTTCTCATATCGTTTTACAAATCTGCAGTCCTCCCGAAACTTACCCAACGTACAAAGCATACTAAATGTGATTTCCTACATGTGAATTCACTTCGTTCCATATATCACTCACGAAAAACATACTTTAATTGATAGCGAGGCTTCAATCCACAATCAAATATTTCATGATAGCGATGTATAGACCTCAAATGATACCATCTTTTTTCTTCTCTGATTATTTCACAGACTCTCCTGAGATTCGAAATCACTATTCTGACATCGACACGCGTAAATATCTTGCGATGTTATGCATCGGAATGTGGTAAAGTGCGTATCTGAAGAGGTTACGAACACAACTTCCATCCTGACCTCAACAATGATTCTTTGCTCAGGAGGTACAGGACTTCTTCTGGAAGAAGTGGTGATATTTATGCAGACACCCAACACGATACAGCGCTGTTTGTTCTCTCGTCCCAGTGGTTCAGGAATCGAGTCAGATAAACTTGCTAAGGAAACCACAAATTCTGTGCGAGTCCACAGTCATTTGGACGTGAACCACACAGCGGTCCGCTTCTACTTGCAGATTTTATTATTCTCCCGTCATGACGCCAACGTGGATATAAAAGCATCACTAAACCTCAACGTGCTAATATTCTTCAATAATATTCTCTTCCGATCCCTGTCCGACCAGATGATGTCTTTGGAGTCTGTCTGATGTTTATTTCACTCTACATCATACCTGGTGCGTCGATTCGATGTACCTGAGACCTTCATACCTCGTGGTAGTAGGCTAAATGTTAAGAAGATACGAAGATGGAATGTCCATGAGTGTTCTTTGGGGGGTGGAATGACAATGGATAAATTTTTGACAGCGACTTGAAATCTTATAAAGAGGAACAGTGAGGAAATTTGGAGGAGTCCTTAAAGCTATCGTTAGGCAGGAGACGGAGAGGAATATTGCCTGAAGTTATGCAGTCGATGCAGCAAATCATGTGCCACAGTGCTTTTGAAACTGAGACCGAGATTCCATCATAAGCTTTCCTTAAAATAATAATATTAATAATTGAGTTCCGGCTACAGATCTGTTATCACGAACTATTTGCCTGGAATATGTAGTTAGCCGCGAGTTGGCAGAGTTTCAAAGTATGAAAGAGTAAGCTGTGAGAAGATGTCAGTGATAGCGAAACCTTAGTAACGAGAAGCATCCTTATAATATCCGAATAATAATTGCAGTTAATCTATATTATATTAAGCTATTTATAGATCCCCCTTTTATCTTTTTCTAGTCACGTGAAACGCCCTGATTAGCTATATCTATGCCTAACGCGCCTTAGCCGGTATACAGCTGAAAAGGAGGAACACGAAAATCAATCGAAAATCAATCTATAGACCTATTAGCTTTCCTACGGTCCGTTATCGCGTTCATAATATATCTATATTATTCTATAACTCTCGAATCATAGAATTTTCTCCTTCGGAATAATATAGAAAGTATAATTAAAATCAGCTTATACGCGACTTTCGAACTAATTATACTAGTGCTCGATATAAGATATATTTTAGATATATAGTATATCTGTTCTTCTTACTTCCGGACCGAAACTAATAAATAAGTAGGTAGATCAAGTGCTTTTTCAGTAGCTACTTGATCCTAATACTTCTCAGCGGACCTATAGCGTATCTATTATAGGCTTTCTAGCTGCTTCTCGACCTATAAAGCGCTGCCGACGAACGCGTGCATAAATCGAGGCCGATATAGCTATATAACTCAATTAATTATCTCTTTTACTTTCTTTACCTCCGGAAGCGCTTCCTTTATAGCCCGAAGTGCCTATAGAAATACCTACTCTAATAGTACCTGCTCTAGTATAAGCTATTCCGTATAGATTTCAGTCTTTTTTCGCTATTATAAGTCCGTAAGATATTAGTCAGATAGATTATTAGTATACTAAGTGCGCTATATTTCACTAGATCGATAAAGTAGGAGCTAGAGGTAAATACGAGCTCTATTATAAAAAGGGAGCTATTTACTTAGAGCTATTACGAGAAATACCAGATATCTTATAGAGGTTATTAGATAGTATAGATCCGCGAAATAAACTATTTCGGCAGAAAATACGCTAATATAATACTACTCTTTCTTTTATATCTATAAATACTACTAAAGAAGATTATATTAATCTTAACTATAGATTAACTACTTTTATAGCCTATAGGGAGCTATATTACCTATAAGGGCTCTTAATTCTTAGTCTACGAATAATACTTATATTTATCTAATTATTTTCTATAACTCTGATTATATAACTAACATTCGACTTATATATTACGATTCTCTTAACGCTATAATTCTACGCGATTTATATAAGATAATTATTACTAATAATCTATTTATAGCTATATACTAGATCGCTTAAGAGCGATTATAAGTCTAAGATAATAATTTCCGGATCGTTCTTAGCTTATAAATACGATTAGTAATATAGACTAGGGCCAATAAAAGACGCGAGAATCTTCCGGTTATAAATAAGATTATAAGAATTATCCCGGATAAGTTTAATAAGGCTAGCTTTCGCGATATTATACTTATAGTCCGAGAACCTCGCTATAATAGACTACGTTTATATTAAGTATATATTACGAATCCCGTATACTTTCTATTAAGTTATCTACTACTCTTTCCTTATAGCGAGCTAGAGTAATATTAGTCTTTACAGATCTATAATCGAGATCGAATTATAAAACGCTTAGAGTAATAGCTATTTTATAAGTTCCGGCTCTTCTGATAAGCTTATTAAACCCTAAACTTTTTCCGTATAAACTATATATTTTAATAATATATTATCGATATCTATATCGCTTATTATACTACTCGACTAGAATAGATAAAGAGTTATTAAGAAGATATATATACAGATATATATAATAGGCTTACGGATACGCTTATCCGAGCTAATAGCGACTCCGCAGAATATAAGCGTTAGTTTATCCTTTCTTCTTCTTTTATTAGAAGTAATCGTTTTATATAATAATTATTTCAAGATTCTATAGCTATAGTACGCTTTTTCGGACGACTTATACTCTTTATTATATTTATAGTTAACTCGCGATAGCCCGAAATCGTCCGCAAGCTTTAGAAAATATAATACTAGCTAGTTAATAGGCCTGATATTATCATACGTATCTTCCGCTTAAGAATTAAAGAGCTTCTTAATAATATTAAAAAAGGAGCCTTTAGAAAATACTATACTTATATCTATACTATTAAGTATTAAAAGCGTAGTTTATTTTATCTTTATCTACTTCTTTAGCTCGAGGGTATAAGTGATTATCTAATACTAACTAGAGTTAACGAGATTATATCTACGGAGATTCCGAACGAGGCTATAGACCCTATAGGTAAGTTATAGGAGTTAGTTTTAAATAATAGGACTTATAGGCCCTGCGGGCGTGACTTTCCGAATACTCCCTATATAGCTTATAAGCACGCTAGCGACCTATTATAATATCAGAAACGCTTTCCGAAGGCGTTTAAACCTATTATAATTATTATAGAAGATAGTTAGCCTAAATATTATCATTAGGAAGATAGCTGAACGTTTATAGTTCGTAAAGATAGCTAAGAAGTCACTTTAGATAACTAATAAGTAATTCTATATAATCCGTAATTTCTTAATCGCTACTAATCGTATATTAATATTAAAGTTTATAAGTTAGTATAAGCTATTAAGTATATCTATAAGTACGTATATAAGAGTACTAACCGAATAACTCTTATAATCTTAAATATAGATAATAAGATCACCTATTATACATAGGTATAATACGTAAGTCCCTTGGAAGCTTTATAGCGACTATTCGAATATCCTACTTATAAGGAATTTCCGCCTATATAATATCTTACGGTCTATTTATAAGGAGAGTAATATAACGTTCCTGGTTCTGACTAGTACGCGGTGTATAAGCTCGTCGGTTAGTATTAGCTATAAAGTAAAGTAAATAAGAAGTTCAGTTCTCAATTGGAATTAAGATATTATAAGCAGGTATTAATTACTATATGAGTTTGAGCACGAAGCTTCTATCTAATAGCAGAAGTGCTAGTCTTATATAGGACCTTCTCCTCTATTAGGAGTCCTCTACTTAGGGAGTCCCTTATATGGAGTCCGACTCTATTTCCTGGACTCCTACTAAGCTAGACTCTATCACGTGATCCTAGATCACTTATAACTTTATTATTACTATAATACAGGTGGGCTTATAGTACTAGTTACTGACTTGTACTATAAGCATGCAGTAGTACTATTAGTACCCTAGTGCTAAGATAGTTCTAGTGCTAAGAACTTTACCGGGTTCGTGATACTATCCCCCTCTTGTCTTAGCGTATCCTTACGCTTAAGTATACTAATAGAGATATCGATAATCAGTTAGATTTCAACTTCTTTTCCTAATATATTATCTTCTAATTATAAGAAGATAAAAAAGCATATTACACTTATAATACGTATTGAAAAATCAAATCGTCTAGCAGAAACTTATTCCTTCTGTCGGAAACAGTATCGAAATTGTTTTCTAGATCTTAAGGAATTAACTTATTATTCCGAGTATATTCGAGCGAAAAGATCTTATAATACCTCAGGGTATCTAGCTATATAGCCTCCCTTAAAAGAGGTTTATCGATTCTAATAGCTTAGGAAAGTAAAGCGTTCTCTTATTCCTCCCGAGCCTTATCTAGACGAATACTCCGACTAGCTTCCTTAGCTTCCTCTTCTTACTACTAAGTTAGCTATCGTAAAAAGGTCGCTTTCCTCCTTTCCCCTCGAGCTTCTTTCTGACTCGATAATAGAGTTACTTTTTAACTTAGCTAATCTTTTCTAAGTAGATCTAGGTTTCGTTAATAGAAACTAGCTAGTAATACTAAGTAATAGAAGCTTACCTTAAGTTCTTATATATTTTCTTAATATAAATAGTTTTTCTATTTCACTAAGTATCTAATAATATCTCGTTTATACTAATAGTCTAGTAGTTCCTCTATATTATATTCTACGAGTAAGTTAACTAGTTTAGCGTATATCTTCAGAGCTAGTAGTACTCCCGGTAGTTCTTTTTCTAATGAGGATATATAGAATATTAAGAATATCTTCTTTATTATAACTAGTAGCTAGAGTTTATAATTTAAAGGTCTTTTAACTCGTTTAATTTTAAATAGTCTAAGTTTCTTATAGTCCAGCTTATTACTTAGTCTCTATATATTAATATTTTTTCGTAGAAAGTAAACCCTATCCCTATCCTATAGCGTTAGCTCCTAATTATAGTTCTTATTATAGTAGTACGTATTCTTCTCTACTATAAACTAGAGTTCTTCTATAAGTTCCTTATATAAGTCTTAGATATTCCGAATATAGTTACGAGCTATATTATTATCCTTAATAGTAATATTAAGCTCTCTATAGGCGATAGGTTTATAATCGTAATTTATAAAGAAGAGTATAACTTTTATTATTTCCGTAGTCGAGCTATTATATACGAATTCTATAAGTAGTAATAGTTCTACTTAATTATTTTATTAATAGTTAATATAGTAATATAAGTATACTTTAACTACTTAGTTTATTCTTTTATTTCCTTTATTAGTCTAAGGATAGAAAGCTATTAATAGTTTCTATTTAGTTCCTAGGAACTTTATTAAAGTATTCTAGAACTTTAATATAAATAACTTATCTCGATCTGATACGATTTCTTCGGGTACTCTATACTTAGAGACTACCTCCTTAAGGTATACTTATACTAAGTATTCGGCTATAAGAGTAAATAAGACTAGTACTAAGATTATATACTTAATAAGTCTTTCTATAGTAATAAGTATTATATTATAGCTAACTCCTATAACTAGGTCCTTCGATAGCGATAATAGCCCTATGAAGTCCTATAATATCGATTTCCAAGATAAAAGTAGTATTAGTACTATAATTATCTACTTATAAGATGTGAAAATTGAGGGTGGAAATCGGCCGAAGGTCAGAATAACAGAATAATAAGTGATCAATTTGACTTGCTTTATTTGCTTACTTGAAGAGAGCTAACTACAGGAGAGATTCTAGCTACTTATATAGCTATGTGAGCTCTCTAGAATATTCTATACTGTAAAAATTAAAGGTGGAAATCAGCTAAAAGGTCAGAATAATACGTGATTAATACGAATTGCTTTTTGCTTACTTGAAGAGAGCTAACTACAGGAGAGATTCTAGCTACTTATATAGCTATGTGAGCTCTCTAGAATATTCTATACTACGTAATACAGAACTCCATAGAAGAAGATACGTATACCGTAGAATCATACTACATCAGTAGTACGTCAGTAGAAACCTCTAGAAGTACGATATGCGTACTAGAGAGTAGTAGAACTCTATCAAGAACCTTCATAGTAACTCTAATAGAGTATATAGGGTATAGGCTATTGATAAGGTACAGGGTATAGGTGCTAGGTATAACAAGGTATATAGGCAAGGTACTGAACTAGGTACTAAGATCATCTACTGATAAGGTACAGGGTATATATACTAATGCAAGCAGAACTGACTAAGGTACTAGTTATAAATCTAACACGCCCCCTTAATCAGAGCCTTATAGTTAGTTTTAAAACAGAACTATATATAGGGTAAATCACTAATCGACTACCCTTAGATTATTATAAAAGAAATATAATAATGAATAGAAATTCTACCTCGTAGCTACTCTCCTAGGTTAAATAAACCTAATTCTCTTATAATAATCTGAATTACTAGCTCTAATAAGCTAGTTCAAGGTGTTTTATAAACTCCTTAAATTTAGGCCTATCTAGGGCTTTAGTATACCTATCTGCCTTTTGCTTTAAAGTACTAATATAGATCAAATCTATAGTACCTTAATTAATTAGGTCCCTAATAAAGTAGTACTTTATAGCTATATACTTAGTTCTCTTATGGAATTAAGGGTTTTTAGAGAGTAATAAAGCGCTATTATTATTAGTAAACACCGGGAACTTCTCTTAGAAGTAATAGCTTAATTCGGTAAGAAGTTATCTTATATAGACCGCTTCTTTAACTGCCGAATTAATAGCTATATATTCAGCTTCTATAGTAGACTAAGCTATAATCGATTATAACTTCGACTTCCAAGAGAATAAGCAGCTTCTTATATAGAAGGAATAGCTGCTAGTAGACTTAGCTATACTAATATCTCCGGTATAGTTAGAATCGTAGTATCCGCTAACGTATTTACTAGAGCTATTAATATAAACTAAGCTTAGTTTAATAGAACCTCTAAGGTATCTAAGTATATTCTTTATAGCTAAGATATACGTATCGCTAGGGTTACTAGAGAACCTAGCTAATTTGATTATAGCGTAGCTTATATTAGGCCTAGTAGCTAGCGTAAGGAATAGTAAGCAGCTTATTACTTACTGAAACTATAATATATCTTCCTTAGTAGCCTTATTAGGATTAGGTTCTAATTTGACCTTTGAATCTATAGGCGTATTCTTCAGTTTATAATCTGATAAGTCAAACCGAGCTAGTACCTTCTCTATATAGCTAGCTTAATAGAGCTTCATATAGCCCTGATCTCTATTATAGTTAATTTCAATACCTAAATAGTCTTTTATTAGCCCTAAGTCCTTAAGTTTAAAGAAGTGTTTTAATTCTTTAATTAAGGACTTAATAGTACTTATATCAGGGCTAATTAGAGCTAGATCATCCACGTATATGCAGATTATAATCTTAAGCTCTTTATTAACTAATATGCAATTTTCGGATAGGATTAACTTAAATCCGAATTTATTAACTAATACCTCCTTAAGCGTAATAAACTATAGTCTAGCTGATTGCTTAAGACTATATAACGCTTTCCAGAGTATGATTAGTTTATTAGCGTAATAATCTACGCTTTCCGTGGGGCAAATATATAAGGTATTAACGTCTATATCACTCTGTGTAAAAGCGGAGATCATATCGATCTTATATATATACTACTTATAGAGTACTACTAAGACAAATATAAGACGCTAAGCTATTTACTTTACTACACTAGCGTATATATCTAGGTAGTTTATACCGTATAATTACTTAAACCCCTTAGCTATAAATCTAGCTTTGAATTCGTAGTACTCGCTCTCTAGTTCTTTGATCTTATAGACCCAGCGAGTTTTTAGTAGTTTTATAGTCTTAGTATTACTATCGACTACTTTCTATATATTATGATTTTCAAGAGAGGCAATTTCTTTATTTATAGCTTTTAGCTAATAATCCTTATAAGGACTATTTATAGCTTCTTTATAGCTCTTATGCTCGTAGATAACTACTTCCGGATCCTTTTTAATAAGGATTCTTTCCGGATCAGGTAATAGCTTAATTTCTTTTTCTGATTTAGAGCTAATAAAAGCTTAGCAAGCTAAGTTAATAACGTTTTTATATATGCTATAAGCCTCTTTCTGCTCTTGAATTAATCGCTTATTATTCTGAATAGCTAAGGCTATATCAGAGTCTTTAGCGTGACTTCTAGTAGTAACGTTAAGTACCTAATTAGAGTAGTTCCTTCTACGTTTTATACCTCGTTTAGGTATTTCTACTATAGGTACTTCTTCAGCTATATCGTTAAAGAGATTAAGTTCTATATCATCTATAACTTTTTCTTTATTTAATAAATTATCAGCCGTTTCACTATTGATTTTCTCCGATTTTTTAGCCCTAGATAAGTCTATTTTAGGAGTATTTATAAGTAAAGAAATCACGCGATTTGAACAGTTAGAGGTCTCGTAATCGTTAAGTATCTTATCAAAGGATTCTAATTCTTCCTTAGAGATCACTTCGTCCTTAAAAGTTAAATCTTCCTTAATTAGAACGTTTTTAGAGCTTATAATAGCTCTCTTCTCAGGTATATATACTAAGAAGTAATTTGCAGACTTATACCTTATAAGTATACCTCTATCGGACTTATCTTTAAACTTATTAGTTCTTTTATTAATAAGAACGTAAGTAAGAGAGCCTAATAGTCTAATATAATTAAGAGTAAGCTTTTTACCGAAGAGAACTTCAAAAGGACTCTTTTTAATAACCGAATTATAAGAGCGATTCTTTATATAAGCTATTCCTTAGATTATTTAAGGCTAAAGGAATAAGAGTATATTCTTATTTATATAGATAGCTATAAGCCTTTCTATAAGATATCGATTTAAACGCTCTACTATACTATTTTGCTCAGGAGAGTAAGAACTAATATATTTATAAATAATACTTTTATCTTTACAAAAGATAATCTATTTATTAGATTTAAACTCCCCGGCGTTATCTAGCTTAAAGGCTCTAATTCTAGTGACGATTTTTGATATACCTTACTTAAATTAATTAGTTATTATATTATATTACTCGATTAAGGTATCGTACGCATTAGCCTTATGTTTTAGAGCGTATACCTAAATAGCTCTAGAGCCTCTATATATAATAGTTAAGAAGAATCTTTCTCCCTTTAGACCTTTAATCTTAAAAGAGCTCGCTATATCTATATTAAAGATAGTAAGCGGATGGGTATCCGATATAGGCTTAGTACTATTTATAGCGTGTATTTTACTGCTATTATAAGCAGAACAGTTAAATAAATCTAACCCCTTTTAGATTTTTAATCCTTTAGATCCTTCTATAGTCTTATAGATAAACTCCTTATTAGTATATAATAGACGCTTATAATATAGGTCTAATTTGCTACTTTTATTAGAGTCTACCTTAAAAAATATAAGCTCGAGCAGCTTATGATTTACATCTACTTCTAAGTAGTACGTATTATAATACTATCTAGCTTCTATATTAATAGAGCTATTAGATATATTTATATTCTTTTTATTAAAGGTAACTTTCTAATCTTTATTAGTTAGTTCCTTAGACCTTAGGAGAGTAGTTTTAAAGCTAAGTATATAATTTACGTCTTTAATAAGTACTCTATCGCTTTCCCTAGTGATTATAAGGATATCTTCTCTACCTATTATAAGTAAAATATCACTATTAGCGATAGTAATAGACTTCTTAGATACAAGTTTATAGTCTAATAACTAGCTTTTATTTAGTATATAATACTCAGAAGCGCTAGAATCAAGTACTATTCTATAGTTATATATAGTAGCGTAAGCTTAATCTGCTATACTACTACTACTACTACTACTAGTACTACTGAAAGAACTCATAAGGGCCTTAGTAGACTCCTCTTTTAATTCTTTAGCGCCTTTACCTTTCGACTTCTTCTTATTATTAGTCGATTTATTTAGTATAAGCTCAGGGTGCTTTATATAGCAATTTGCCTCTATATAGTTTGTTTTATTATAGTGACTACACTTCTTATTACCTTTCGAATTCTTCCCCTTAAAAGCCTTATTAGCTTATAAATCGGTAGAAGTATTTATTCTAGCCTCTTCTGATATAATATCTCTTATTAAACCTTCTATATCGATAGAAGAAAGGTTATTAGAGATCTCTTCGTACTTTCTAGAAGTAAAAGAATTAAAAGAACTAAGTAAACCTTTAAATATAAGGCTAGCTAGTATAAGCTTTGGAATCTTACACTTAAGCTGCTTTAGATAGACTGAACTAGCTTGAATTACGCTAGTATACTTATCTATATTCTTATAAGAGGTGTAGGTATTATCGATAATACGATTTATATACCTACTAATCTCCTCTAGGCTAGTAGAACCGTAGGTAGCTATAATAGCTTCCTATATGTCTTTTGCGCTAGTCTTATCCTTGAATCTATCGAGGTTTTCAAGTGATATAATCGACTTAATAGCGCCTAAAGCCTTCTTATTTATACGCTTAAAATCAGCTAGTCTCTTATAGTATTTAATCGCTAGCTCCGGAGAGTAAGAAGTATAATCTACTCTCTTTTTGCCTTACGCGTTATACGTTCTTCTGATTTGAAGTAGAGAGCTCGGCTAGGCTTAGTCTCTATACTATTAATATAGGACATATAGCCGTTTACCTCTAAATAGAGGCTAGCCGCATTAAGCTACTCTATATAGTTAGAGCGGCTTACTAGCTTATCTCCCTTAAAGGAAGATATGATTCCTTATAGGCAGTTTAATAGTACTAAGTACTAAGAGGTCTTTAAAAGTACGAGTTTTACTCGTATAAGCTACTAAGTAGCTTGAAAAGATACTAACCTTATCTTACCCTTGAAAAAGACAGTAGCTACGCCGAGCTTACTATCTTACCGAGTTTTTCGCTTAGTCAAAATCAATAGTAGTATACGGCAACTACATCTATCGTATTTACTATTGAATTAACCTTACTACTAGGCCCAGTTTTACCTCATAGCGCCTTAAGTACTACTATTAAGTAACCCTCTCTGAGGATAGCTTCTTATACTCAATAGTAGCCTATATTAGCCGACCTATGATTTATACTAGACTAGTAGCGAATCAGAAGCTACGCCTTACTACGTAACGAGGCCTAGCTTCTAAACTAAGTCGGTAGTAGATATAGGCACCCCGGAATAAGATCTTGGCCTTCGTACCTAGGGTCACTAAGTCGTCTCTACTTCTAAAGGCTTCGAGAGGTTATAAGTTATGATTTCCCTATAACTTCGTCTTAGGGTCAAGGGCCACGAGTCTGATTCGCTATAGCCGTGTTAGTAGGGCTTAAAGGGGCTAGCTTACTAGCTCTTAGGCGAGAAGTCGCTTGAAAATAACTAAGTACGCCCTATCAGGAAGCTCCTTTATCAGTAAGGAGTAACGGAAGCGAGTTTAGGCGAGATCGATCGAAGGAAGCGTCTGATTAGCTAATTTCACTAAGTGAATTGCTACTATATGAAAATTAAGAGTGGAAATCAGCCGAAGGTCAGAATAACAGAATAATAAGTAATTAATTTAACTTACTTTATTTGCTTACTTGAAGAGAGCTAACTACAGGAGAGATTCTAGCTACTTATATAGCTATATGAGCTCTCTAGAATATTCTATATTACGTAATACAGAACTCCATAGAAGAAGACACGTATACCGTAGAATCATATTACGTTAGTAGTACGTCAGTAGAAACCTCTAGAAGTACGATATGCGTACTAGAGAGTAGTAGAACTCTATCGAGAACCTTCATAGTAACTCTAATAGAGTATACAGGGTACAAGCTATTGACAAGGTACAGGGTATAGGTGCCAGGTACAACAAGGTACATGGGCAAGGTACTGAACTAGGTACTAAGACTATGTACTGACAAGGTACAGGGTGTGTATACTAATGCAGGCAGAACTGACCAAGGTACTAGTTACAAATCCAACATAAGATATATATTAAGAAGACTTATTTCTAATATAAGTATTATAGTTAGCTAGTATTTCTTTAACTATTTAATAGAGTCCTTCTGACTAGTAGTTTCTTAAAATCCTTAGATATATTCTTCATATCCCTTAGTATCTATACACGGGAAGCTCGTATTATTCTTTAATATATACTTCTACTAAGCTTAATAGAAGCTAAACCTTCCTATTAACTCGTGTAATACTATTCTTAATTATATTCCCTATAATAAGTTCCTTAGTCTTATCTAAGGATATTCTATCCTTCTTCTAAGCCTCTTTTAAAGTATTATACTAAGGTCTCTTAATCTCTTACTTAATCGTAGTAGCTTCTCGGATATTAATAACTATATCTCTATTATCTAGCTATCTAAGTAAGATAGTCTTATTATAGACCTTATTATCCTTATAACTTAGTAATCTACTTAGAATATCTACTTATATATTATCTTTTCCCTATATATACTTAATAACTAGATTAAAAGAGGCGAGTTCCTCTAACTATCGAGCTAATTAATGATTATCTAAGACCTTAGTAGTTATAAAGGTTCGGAGATTCATATAGTTAGTATAGATCATAAGTAGGAACTTAGCTCCTTATAAGTATATTTTCTAGTATTTAAGTACTTTAATAATTACTATAAGTTCTTTCTTATAGATATTATAATTCTATTTAGCTAGAGATATTTTCTCTAAAAAGTAAGTAACTAAGTATAGTTATCCTTTATTATCTCGCTATAAGTATACTACGCTAGTATAAGTATTAGAGTATGACGACAGCTCACCTGAATGTCATATGAGAAGAAGGATAGATACTAGGGCTCAAGTTCACAGGTATCCCGGTATAACTAGTATCTGTCTCGGTATAGTATCGGACTAGTATCAGCATATATATATAAGGTGCCTCGTACTCTATCTCTCTTCTTCTTCCTTTCTTATCTTTTTGTTTCCTTTATAGTAGACTATATAAGATCGCTCTTAGCCTCTCTACTTATTTATTCTTACTTATATACTGCCTCGAGTCTTATTGTAATGGGTCTGTGCGCCTAGTGCCTCCCACTCCTATATTTCAGAATTAGAGAGGAAAGAAGAACTTTCTCTCCTTAGTAATTAGTTTCTATATTAACTAGATTATTACTAGCGAACCTCTAGCGACTATTCTACTATTCTATTATACTTATTTACCTTAGCGTACTAAGTGATTATTATATTCTAATTACTTTTACTTAATATTAGCTTAAATAGTTATAATAGCTTAAAGCGAAGAATCCTTTACTATATTAACCTAACTTATACTCTAAGACGACTCTATTAGGGCCTAAGTAATACCTAGCGATATACTAATAGATAACCTTTTAGTTCTATAAGAGAAACTCCGATTACTAAAGAAATAGAATAATATCTTAGATAACCTTATAGTTAAGTGCTAACGAATATTTAGCGAAGACCTTACTTAATACCCTCCGGAAGCTATTATAAGAGTATAACTCTACTAAGCTTATATATCTAAAGACTTTACTCTAAGTATAGAGAGAGATACTAGTCGATTAGTAGCTTCTGAAGAATCGCTAATTCCTTACTGGGATAAAAGTAAATATATAATTCTACTAGAATATAAGAATAAGAGCTAAAGAGAGCTTACTAAGTACTTATAAGCTTATAACCGAGTCTTCGACTATAATACTAAAGAGTACTTAACTAATCTTATTAAAATTAAATAAGTAGTAATACTACTTCGTAAGGAACTAGTAAATACCTAAGAAAGGTTTAGGAAATATACTTTAGATACTCTTTATAAGATAACTTAGGAAAGTTATAAAGAGTTCCTAGTGAATCTCTAGCTACTTCTTATCTTACGAAAAGTAGCTAACTTATAAGACTATAAGAATACTCGCTAGAGGCTAAGTTAACTAATTAAGGAGTTCGTTAATTATCTAGAAAAGAAAGAAGAATAACTTAAACTTTTTACTAAGTATTAATTATAAGATATCTTATTTAATAAGATCTGCCTAGAGATTCGCTAGAAAATCGTCGAGAATAGTTAAGCTAATAGACTTTAGACCTAAGATTAAGTTATTTCTACTATTACTCTTTAAGAGACTTATACCTTATCTAGAGGTACTAATAGTAATAAAAGATAGAAAGAACCTAAAGAGTAGAAATATAAGAAGTTAAACGTGAAGAAGGATAACTTATATAAGTACTAGTAAAGAACTAATAATTAATAAGATAATAGCTAATAAAGATAAGAAGAGAGAAGAGATCTAAATAGTATACTTATTAAGGATCGACTAATAAAATAGGATATCTCTAAGGTTTAGTATTACTTTTATAATAAATATAAATATATCTCTCTGAACTATCTAAAATTAAATACTAGTAATACTAAAAATAAACGCTAAGAAAAGCTATAACTTATAGTATCTTCTATATCCGGACCGGGTTTACTAGATAATAAGATAGAAATCTAAATAAAGATTCTATCTTAGGGTAAGTAGAAATCAATAATTACACTTATTAAAAATAGAGTAGAAGATAACTTTATATTAAGACTAGTTACTAAAGAATACGAGCTTAAACTTACTAGTAAAGGACTAAGGACTTTCTAGATACTTTTATAGAATAAAGGTATTATCTTCAGTACTATAGTCGCTTAGGTAGAGATAACTAATTCGATTAGATAGACTAGAGTCGATACTCTTCGGCTAAGAGTTATCGATATACTAGGTATAGACCTGATATTAGAGTAGTTATAATTAGAGGATATAGATCCTCAGATAAGCTTTAAGAATAAGTAATAGAAGTTCTCTTATAATTTGAAGGACTCTAATAGCTTTAATATTATAGTACCTCGAGCTTTTATAACTCTTATTAATAAATAGAAATCTCCTATATATACTATAATACTCAACTTGCGTACGATACGCTAGATAGATACTAGTAATACGCTTATTATTCCCTTCGTATATAGTGACTTTAAGGACGTATTCTCTAAGGAGAAAGGAAGCGAGCTACCCTTATTAGAGAGCTATTAATACGCTATCGAGTTAGAACTAGGATTAAAGATACCTTATTCTCTAATTTAAAACCTCTCTAAGAAAGAACTAGAGGTTCTCCGGGAATACCTCGACTTATTAGAGGCGAAAGGTTAGATAAGGAAGAGTAAGAGTCCTATAAGTATACTTATTCTTTTTATACTAAAGAAAGATAATAGCTTTCGATTATATATTAATTACCGGGCTCTGAATAAAATTATAATTAAGGATCGATACCCTCTGCTATTAATTAGCGAAACGCTAGATAAGCTCCGGGATACTAGAGTATTTACTAAATTAGACTTATAAAACGCTTATTACTATATCTGAATTCGCTAAGGTAATAAATAGAAAACTATATTCCGTACTTAATACGGGAACTACGAGTATTAAGTTATATCATTTAGATTATTAAATGCGCTAGCGACTTTCTAGGTATTTATTAACGATACGCTAGCGGGCCTTATCGATATTACTTATATTATATATCTTAATAATATCCTGATCTATTCTACTAACCTCTTATAATATAAATAATATATCCGCTAAGTACTAGAGAGACTTTAGTATATAAACCTCTTTATTAAGTTATTAAAGTGCTCTTTTAATACTAAAAGTATAGAGTTTCTAAGATACATTATCTCTTTAGCTAGCGTTTTAATAGATATAAGCTAGATAGATACTATTAGGGAATAACTAGAGCTTGAAAGTATTAGAGACGTATAAGTCTTTATTAGTTTTATAAACTTCTACTAGCGATTTATCATAAGATTCTTAGCGATTACCTAATCTCTAATAAGTTTAATAAGTAGTAAGAAGAAAAGGTAACTTACTTCTACTTTTAGATAGAGTACTATAGAAAGAGAGGCTTTTAACGCGTTAAAAGATACGTTTACTATAATACCTTTTCTTATACACTTCGATCTACTAAAGCCGAGGAAGCTAGAGACTAATACTTCTAAGTTTACTATTATAGGAATCCTATCTTAGCCTAGAGAGTAGCCGGCGAAAGAAAGGGAAAAGGCTATCTAGCACCTTATCGCGTTCTTTAGTAAAAAGCTAGAACCTGCCGAGTTGAATTATAAAGTATATAATTAAGAACTCCTTATAATTATTAAGTGTTTTATATACTAGAGGTATTACTTTAAAAGTAATATAGCCCTAGTTAAGATATTAATAGACTATAGTAACCTCTATTACTTTATGACTATAATAGTATTAAGCCTGCGATAAGCTATATAAGCTCTAGAGCTATCTAAGTATAACTTTATTTTAAGTTATAGATAAGGTAAAAATAATCCCGCTAATAGACTATCGAGAAGGCCTAATTATAAGCTAGCGAAAGATAAGGAAAATATTATACTCTTTACTTTATAAAATAAGCTACGAAATGCAATTAAAGATAAGTTAATCTATATGCCTAGTAAAGCTAGCGATATAATAGAGAGTAACTAGCGTCTAAATAATAATATATTATACTAGTTAACTCAGATTCTATAACTTACTAATAATACTTCTTTAAAAGGAGTATCGATCGAGGCTATAGATATAACCTTTACGCTTAACTAGCGATATATACCTATAAAGCTTGATAGTTTATAGAACTTATTTAGAGGTTTAGATACCCTCTTAAGAAGCGCTAGCGAGAAGCCGGGCGCTAGCTAGTATAGCTATAGATATACTATATTACGGTTTTTTATAGTAAGAATTATAAGAACCGAAATAATAAACCCTGAATCGAACTCATTTCTCTTAACGCTTATAAAGCTATAGAAAAGGGACGCTTTTACTATCGAGAAGTTAGCTAAATTATAGAAAACCGGGGATATAGATTAGAGTATCGATAGCGAAGGACTACTTAGATACTAGCGAAAGGCTTATATTCCGCTAGATAAAGCTATCTATACTGAAATTATAAAGATATATTATAATAATCTAACTATAGGCTATTTTAGTTAAGATAAGACGCTAAAGCTTATCTAGCGAAAGTACTATTAGTAGAAGATAAAGCTAGACGTTAAAGAATATATTAAAAGTTATAGTATTTATTAAAAGATAAAGATAAGAAGAATAAAGATAGCTAGCGAGATATAAGCGCTTAGCTAGCTAAGTAAGGTATTTAAGTCTATAACTATAGACTTTATTATAGATCTACTACCTTATAAAGGGAGCTCTATAAGAAGAATCTCTGATAGTTTACTAGTAATTATTAATAGATATACTAAAGATATAGAGTATATTCCTTACTTAAAGATAGTTAATACGCTAAGCTTAGCTCGGCTATTTATCGATTATTAGTTTAAGGACTACGGATTACCTATAGTTATTATTACTAATAGAGATTCTGTTTTTACTTCCAAGTTCTGATAAGAGGTATATTTCTACTTCCGAATAATAAGAGGTCTTTCGATAGCGTTTTACTTATAAACTAATAAGTAAATAGAATAATAAAACTAAGCTATAGAAGTATAGCTATAGTATTTCGTATACTATCTTTAAGACGATTAGGTAGACCTATTGCCTATAGCGAAGTTCGCGTATATAAATATATATTATAAGGCTATTAGAATAAGTCTAAATAAGGCTAGGTATAGAATTACGCTAGATAGTCGCTAGGGTATCGAGGACGATCTTATAAGAGGGGAGATACCTACTGCTAAAGAAAGAGTAGAAGAAGTAGTTAAAAAATACTAAGAGCTAGAGAATAGCTAGTGAAGAACTAAAGAAACTTAAGCGAAATAATATAATAAGAACTATTAACTAGTTGAATTTAAAGTAGATTAATAAGTCTTACTCTTAGTAAAGAATATTAAAACTATTCAATCGAGTAAGAAGCTAGATTACTAATTTCTAGGGCTATTTAAGATCAGCGAAAGAATTAGAAAGTAGGTATATCGATTAGATTTATCTCCTAAGTATAGTTAGCTATATAACGTTTTCTATATCTTACTATTAGAACTATACTAGTAAAGGCCCGGCGAGTTATCAGAGGTTATTTAACCTGACCTTATCGATAGTGAAGAATCATAGGAGGTCGATTCCTTATTAGACTATCGAGTAGTTAGAGGGAGAGAATAATTCCTAGTAAGATAGAAGGGGTTTACTTCTACTTATAATTCTTAAGAGCTAAAAGAAAACCTCTAGAGACTCTAGAATAAAATTAAAGCTTTGAAAAATTAAAACGCTATAGAAAGACTAGCGAAACGCTAGCGAAAGTGAAATAATACTCGTAAAAGGATATATACTTTTTTGTTTTTTCCTATAGGGTTTTATAGTTTTAAAGGTATATTAGAGATTATAAATCTAGTAGAGATCTAAAGGGAAAAAGAGGTTTTATTATCTATACGGATTACTAGTAAATTAGCTCTCGCCGGATAAACTCTGAGATATCGCTAAAGAAAGTTTACTTAGTAACCTCCTAATTAGTAGTATCTATATCTCTATCTGCGACTTTCTCTCTATTAACCTCTAGCTATATATCTAGTGAAGCTACTTATAGAAAGAATCTAGTATAAATAGTATAGAAGTCTTTTACTGAAGATTAGTAGGGAACTCGCTAGAGAGATTAATTCATATTATACGGAGATTATGAAATTCCTCTAGAAATTCCTCTAGAAGAGTAGTATTTATGATATTGATAGTAGTAGTGACTTTAGCTATAGAGCGCAGCGTATACTCAGATACTTTAGCGATTGCCGACGTAATACTAGAGGATAGCTCGGTATTAGAATTAATAACTAGCTTCTAAGGAGATTTAATAGCTATAGTATTACTAACTTTGGAAGTATGATTAGCCCGCTTCTTCTCTATATTAAAGCGTACCTAGGTAATCTTTAATACTTCTCTGGAACTCTTACTTATTACTACTTTTAAAGCTATATCTTACAGTTAGCTAAGAATACCTATTAGGATAGCTAGAACCTCGCCGGCTATTAGCTAAGTATTCGCTAGAGAGAGGAAATTTATACTTATATCCTCGTAAGATTTACTCTTCTTAATATAGTCTATATACTTACTAGTAATAGAGTTAGAAGCTAAAGTGCACTTTAACTTAGGGAATAAAGTATACTCGCCGGTATATCGTAAGTAAGTCTCCGGACGCGGTATCTTCTTATTTACTTTAGCACGAGCTTTCGACTTTATCTGCGTATTCTTTCGATTAGTATAAAGGGTCTTATTATAATAAGCAGAAGAGCTATTATCTTAGCTCGGCTCGCCTTTAGTATTCTTATTATTATCTTCGGCTTACTAGCGCTTAGTCGATAACCCGCTAGCGACTACGGTTTTTCCCTTATTAATAGAGGTAAAAGTATTACTAGAAGGAAAGGTATCTTTGAGCGAACTACTAGCGGCGCGCTTACGAAGGTTCTTTTTAGGAGCTAAAAGGTCAAGTTAATACTACCAAATACCTTATATTCATAACTTACGTATAATTATTATTATTATCGTTAGTTATTTAAGAAGAGAGAGAAGAGAGAAAGTTAAGAGTTATATAGAGGAGTTACTTAGCGCTATACCCCGTATTCCAGCTTTATTAATAATAAAGAAGAATCAGAATAAAAGTAAATCCTAAAAGGAATATCTCGCTAGCGCCTCGCTAAAGTATCGCTAGCTAGAGTATTTTAATACCTTCACTTCTAGGATAGAAGTATTTAAGAGGAGAGATATTATAATAAGTCTATACGCTTAGTACCTCCTACTCCTATATTTCAGAATTAGAGAAGAAGGAAGAACCTTCTCTCCTTAGTAATTAGTTTCTATATTAACTAGATTATTACTAGCGAACCTCTAGCGACTATTCTACTATTCTATTATGCCTATTTACCTCAGCGTACTAAGTGATTATTATACTTATATTATTATATAATTAAAAAGATTAAGATAGCCGGAGATAGCTTATTATAATATCTTATTACTAAGTTAGTTATTCGATAACTACTCGTATATAGCTAAGATACTAGAGATCTCTCGGATAACTATAAATTAGGGTTTAATTTAGCTTATCGTAAATAATATAATAGAGAAGGTTTTCGCTAACGCTCTTTTAATAACTCTCTTAGTATAAAGGAATTATAAACAGATTTTAAAGAAAGTATAATAAATACCCCGGAACTTTAACCTCTATATATTACCGCCGAAATAGCCTTAATATACCCCTTTTTAAGCTACTATTATAGCTCTTAACTAATAAACTAGAGACCCCTTCGGTTCTAGGGGAACTCGATACGACTTCTCCCGCTTTACCTCCGAACCTAATCTATTATATCCTTCCTTACGCTAAACGTCTCTTGTATTAGAGAATATTAATATCTTATTAAGGAAGTACTAACTAAAAGGAAAAGGAAAATAAAAGCGAAATTCCCTAGGAGTATAATCGCTAAGTACTCTTACTATCGCAGATAACTCGAACCTGATCTATTCCCTCTTATAATAATTAGTAGACTAAGAGGAAAAGAATAACTCTCTAGAAGATACTATAGATAGACTAATCTCCGTATAAGATAGGTTCCTCGTAGGGGTCCCTCGCTTATCTTCGACTCTTCTACTAGAACTAATATTATAATCTCCGCGTATTCTAGAGTTTAATAAGCTAATAAACTCTATTCTGATACGTAGTACCGAGAGAGAGAATATTATTCCTAATAAACTATCTCCTTCTCCCGGCGCTGAATCAGTAGAGTCACGCCCTAGGAAGTCTTATCTTACTAAGAAGATCCTGCCTCTAGATAATAGATCGAACCTTATCTTCCTTTAATAGAGAGTATTAATACGAGACTAGCTAGCTATAAACGCCGACTATTACCCTACGGACTTCTTCTAGCGCGTTCTTATATAGGGACTAGTTACTAGATTAGCTAAGGAGTATCTTACGCCTTAGTACCTTACTAATAAGTTTAAGACTAGTGAAGAAATAATCTCCTTATTAGAGGAGAACTTTCTTACTAGTTTAGAAAAAGATAACTACTATAATACTTTCTATTACTTAGAAATATAATAACTTAGCTATACCCGCGAGACTTTCGCCGAGTTTCGTAGTCGATTTCAAAGCGCTACTATCTAAAGTAAAGTTAAAAAGAAGAAGTAGTTCTTCTATATATAGGATAAGATTATACTATTCTTATATACTTTAACTCTTATTATTAAACTAATATAGAATAAGGACTATACTTCTATAGTTAGATCCTTACTTTCTTTTAATACTAAGTATTACTATAACTTAGAATATACCTATCCCGAGAAAGCTACTACCTAGGTATAGCACTATAAGCTTACTATTACTACTACGACTTCTACTAGTTCTACTCCTTACTAGTCCCTAAGCTTAGCCTTTCGATAAACTACTCCCGTATTATACGTATATACTTCTACCCTAATATAAGCTAGTACTCCCTCCGCGCTAAAACGCTCTACTATCTTAACCGGAGAACTCCTTAGGTATTATAGCTATAGATAGCTCAGTTATATTAAGCTAGATTACCTTAACTCGCCTAAGGTTTAATTAATTAATAAATTTCCGGAAGAGGAAAGAGTAACTAAGGAAGTAGTAGAGGATTTACTCTCCGAATCTAGACTAATACTAGAGGGAAATAATAAAGCTTAAGTAAAAACTCCTTCTTAGGTCTATATAGATATAATCTCTCTAATCTTAATCTTAACTCTCTAATAGAAGATAAGTAATTCATATACCTAACTATAGTTAGTATAAATAGGCTAAGAGTCTCTATAAATAGCTTAATCGATATCGAAGCGAATAGTTATCTATTTATTAATCGTATTCTTACTAGATAACTATCAGGAGTCCTCGGTATTAAAATCGAGCTACTACCTTATTCTATTCTAATATATAGTTTCTAATAGTCTATTAGAACTTATATTATCTATTTTATATATTTATACTTTTCTATTAATAGTAAGCGTATTTATAACTACCTTTTTATTCTCCTCGATTTAGGATAGTAAGATATAATTATTAGTATTAAATAGATATAACGATTCTAAGTTTAAGCTAGATACGCTTTATTATAAGCTACTATAGCCGGAATAATATCTAGTTACCTTCTAATATAATAAGGAGATAATTATAACTCTACTGCCTTATAAACTTAATATTAATCGATCTTACTAAATTAATACTAACGCGCGGGACTCTACTATAAACTAGCTAAACTAACGCTGATTACTCTAGATAGTAGCGATATAGTATATTAATATATTATCCTTATTATTTAACTTATTCCTGCTTATTACTAAGGAATCCGAACCCTTTTCCGCTCCGAATTCATCGAGAAAGGTACTTATGCCGAAACTCTACTATAAGTGCTCCTCTTAACTCCTAAGGATCTAGAAACTAGTTCTGATTTACTAAATTAGTACTATAGCTTTCTACTTTAATATAAAACGCGAAAGCTCTGAATTATTCTTTATTAATATTTATAAGATAGATTACCTCCTATAAGACTATCTAAATAGCGACTCTCCTAAGGATCCCGATACCGAGCGACTTATAGCCGAAAAGCTACTAGAATAGTACTATATCCTTAAGGAGGCTTTTTCTAAGCGAGATTCTAATATTCTTTTACTATATTACTTATACGATTATAGAATTATTCTGGAAAAACTATTATTTAATATATATTCGCCTTTATATTAGTAATCTATAAACGAATTATAAGTAACTAAGGAGTACCTTATAGAGAACCTAGATAAGGGATTTATCGAATCTAGCTAAAGTCCTTTTATATTACTTATACTATTTGTTAAGAAAGCTAATAGAGGATTACGCTTTTATATCGACTATTATAAGCTTAATATAATCACTCGAAAGGATTTATACCTGATACCTAGGATCGATAAGCTCTTAACTCAGATATCTAAAGTAGTGATTTTTACTAAACTAGATATCCGAGTAGTATTTAACTATATCTATATAGACCTCGAATCAGAGGAGTATACTACCTTCCGAACCTGCTTCGGATCTTATAAATATAAAGTACTACTTTTTAAGCTCTATAATAGACCTAATACGTACTAACGATATATAAATAATATACTACTAGACTACCTAGACGATTTCTATATAACTTACTTAGATAATATTCTTATATACTCGGAAACGCTCTAAGAATATAAGGAATATATCAAATTAGTACTATAATATATAATAGATATTAGACTTTAAGTAGATATTAAGAAAAGCGAATTCTATATTACTCGGACTAAATACCTCGGATATATCGTTACTACTAATAGAATCGAGCCAGATCCTAAGAAGGTAGTACTATTAGTAAACTAGAAGTACCTCGAAATAATAATAGCTATAAAATTTTTCCTAGGATTCTATAGTTTCTACTATTAATTTATTCGGAATTTCGGCAATATCACTAAACCTCTCTTAATACTTACTAGGCCTATAGTACTATAGAATTTCACTGATAATTATAAGAAATCCTTTAACGATTTATATTAATAGCTACTATTAGTGCAGAAACTATACTACTTCGACCCTGAATTATAAACTAAACTAGAAACTAATATCTCTAATAGTATAATAGCTAGAGTTATCTTCTAATTTTATAAAGATAACTAGTAGTATCTAATTAGATTCTACTCTTATATTCTTTATAGATACGGCCTAAACTAAGAGATCTATAATAAGGAATTATACGCTATTATTAAGTTTTTCCGGAAATAAAGACTAGAACTCATATCTCTACGATATTATACTAGCGTATATACGGACTATCGATCCTTAGAATACTTTATAACTACTAAGGTCCTAACTAGTAAGTAAGCTAGATAGATAGAATTCCTTTCCGAATTTAATTTCTAAATTATATATATACTTAGTAAAGATAACGCTAAAGCTAATATCTTTAGCTATAAGAAATAAGACCTAAGGATATAAGAATAATAGAAATAGGATAGTAGATCTCAGGTTTTACTACCTTTAGATCGCCTAGACCTTAGGATTAACGCGGAACTAGCTAAATATTATATCGATTAAATCAGTTATATATGCCTAATATCGCTAGGGACTAATACGCTATCGGAACTCGCATATAACTCTTTTAATTTAATCGAGAAACTATACTAATTCAACTAAGAATCATTCTCTAATAAATAGAATATATTAAGAAATAGCTATACTATTAATAATAGTTTACTACTTTATAATAGTTATCTATATATATAACGCTATACTCTGCTATATACCCGTTTGATTAGCGAAGTCTATAATCAAGTTTCCTCTGCTTATCTAAATACTCGTAAGACCGCTGAAATAATTTCCACTTATTACTACTAGAAAGGACTTATATCGGATATAAAATAGTATACTTATAATTACCGCTTCTGCTAGTACTCTTATCTGAAGTAGACGAAACAGTAAGGATTCCTCTATCTATTACTAGTGCCTAGCTACTTTATATAGCACTTAGCTATAGATTTTAAGGACTTCCCGCCTAATAACTAAGGGTTTAATAGGATATTAGTATTTATCGACTGCCTAAGGAAGGACTTCGTATCGATACTATACTACTATAATATTAATACCCGCGGGATAGTAATATTATTTATCTAATAGATATATCGTTTCGGATATACTCTTAAGTTAATTATATTCGACTAAGAAGCTTAGTTTATATTATCCTTCTAGTAAGAGTTTTACTATATAATTAGAGTTAAGATTAAGTTCTCTATCTCTTTCTACTAGTAAACCGATAGATAAATAGAAATTATAAATCAGTATATTAACTAACGCCTTAGACCCTTTATTAATTATTACTAGAGTAACTAGGGCGAACTACTACTAATAATAGACCGCGCTTAAATAACTCTGCCTTACGATTCTATTAGTATAGCGCTATATACCCTTAAATATAGTATACTACTATAGAATAGCTAGGATTAGAAGTAACCTACTATATTAATACCGCAAGAGAAGCTTAACTATACTAATACTAAATCCTTAGCTAAACGTACTAAATCTGCTATCGAGGTTATAAAAGCTAATATACTAGCTGCCTAGTAGAGGATAAGCGCTATAACCGACCTGAAATAGCGTAATATCGACTAGGAAGTTAGAGATAAAGTATTTCTCTCTATAAGGAACCTTAAGAATTACTAGCTAAGTAAGAAGCTATCTAGCCTCTAAGTAGGATTACACTAGGTCTTAGCTAAGATCAGATACTCCTATAAGCTAGATTTATCCCCTGGATCTTCTATATATAATATATTCGCCACTGAATTACTTTTTAAGGACCCGGATAACTTATTACTAAGCTAGGAGCTACTAAACCTACCCTTAGAGGTTATCGCTACTTAAGAAGAGTAAGAGTTATAAGATATACTCGCTATATAGCTCCTAAGAGGTAATCTGAAGTATTAAGTTAGCTAGCTAAGCTATAACTCGGACTTAACTTAGTATAACGCTTCCGACCTAATAAGTACTCTATATAAGCTCAGAGACTTCTACGCTACTAACTTAAGTAAACCTAGACCTCTATATAAACTATATTAGTAGATTAAGACCTAGGAAGATAGAATAGATAACTATAGTTAACTAGAGAAATATAAACTATTATAGTTATTAGTATTAAAAATTTATTACTAAAGATAATCCCCTGATTATACTCTATAATAATACTATATCTAAAACTCTACTTCCTTTACTACCTCTACTTTATTAGCTTTTTCTCTTAAGTTCTCTAGAGCTTTTAGTAAATCTGGAATATCTGGAATCGGAATTACTATATCTAACTCCTTACTTAAATTTACTAATATAGCTCTAGTAGTAGACTAAGTATAATAGCTAATCCTATAAGCTTTCTTCTTTAGAGAAGGTCTAGGAGTATCCAGATCTGATATTATCTCTGAACTAGAAGGCAAATTCCTTTTTCCTCTAGTATCAGATATTATAGCTTTAAATATAGCTTTCTTTACGAATTCCCGTATAATAGTATTTAACTTCTTCGTCTGCTTTAACGCTATTTATACTATTAACTCAGACTTCGCTAAATCTATTATTAGAAGATCTAAATCTTATATTATATTAGTATTATACTAATATCTAAGGGTTCAAGATCTCAACTTACTGCCTTAATAAACTCTAACTCCTTGAATACCTTCTCTATAGATCGCCTTAAAGCCTAAGTCTCTACTAATTATATAATAGTAATCTCTAACGTAATAGTAGAAGTAGTAGATTTCGCGAGATAATAGATCCGATTAATAGCTTTATAAGTAGCTATAGTACTGCCCTGATTCAGCTCCGCGTCCTTAGCTTCACTACTAAGAAGTAAACCGGATAAAATAGTATATTCCGTATTAATATAATCAGGTAATTATAACGCGTTAATATATATAACTATATTTAAGTTCAAGTAACTTATATATTTATAACTACTCTTTAACGCTAAATAATACTTATAAAGCTTAGAGTTAAGCTTATCAAATAAATATAGAAGTTCTAGAATAGGAGTATTATTATACTTTATCTTAAGGAAAGCGCGAATATATCGTAAGTAATATATACGATACGCCGCCGAAAGGGCACCGGCAGGAACTAGTAAGAGTACTATAGGAGTTAGCGTTATAGATCTATGAAACCCCTATACCTCACTTAAAGACTATCCCTAATACTAAAGTAAGAAACTTACTTATAATAAGAGAAGAGTTAATTAGATCGATTAATATATAAGATTATAGCAGACTACTACTATAGTTAGTAATAATACTTACTCTAGGAACTATATCGTAGTCTAGGGAGAGTAAACTTATAAGTTCGAGTAGTTATTATAATTAAAAAAGAAAGGCTCTAATATTAATAAATCCCTTCCTTTATATACCCTACGCCCTACTTAAACTCGACTCCCGCTATAAACAGATAAAGTAAATATAGCTTACCGCCCGATTTAGAAGCTACGACTAATATAGTACTATTATAGCGATATAATTAGTTAGAACCCGATAAAGAATTTACTACTACTAAAGAGCAGCTAGCGCTTATACGCGAATATCGACGAAAATAATTATAATAAAGACTAAATTCTAATATAAACTATAACCTTCGGAGCTTAGGGTTAAGCTCTTCTTAGGGGAGGGGTAATATAATAATAGCTCACCTGAATATTATATAAGAAGAAGGATAGATACTAGGGCCTAAGTTCATAGGTATCCCGGCATAACTAGTATCTGACTCGGTATAGTATCGGACTAGTACCGGTATATATATATAAGGTGCCTCGCACTCTATCTCTCTTCTTCTTCCTTTCTTATCTTTTTGTTTCCTTCGTAGTAGACTATATAAGATCGCTCTTAGCCTCCCTACTTGTTTATTCTTGCTTATATACCGCCTCGAGTCTTATGTCGTTACATAGAGGTATCTATTTCTATTATACTTTCCTTCTCTTTATCGAAACTATATAAGATTAGTTCTTTTATAAATTCTTTCTTAATTCTCTAAAACGCTTCCTTATACTAGCTAGTCTAAGTAAAAGGAATACCTTTTCTTATTAAGCTCGTAAGTAGTTTAATAATCTTAGAATAGTTTATAATAAACTATTAGTAGAAGTTAGCGAAACCTAATTATAATTATATATCTTTAATATTCTTTAGAGATTCTTATCCTTTAATAGCTCTAATTTTCCCCAGGTTAATACTTATCTCTTCTAAGCGAATAATATATCTTAGAAAAGTAACTTACTTAACTAAGAATTCGTATTTCGATATCTTTAGTCTAGAATCTACTTTATATAATACTTCTATAACTTAAGTAATATAGCCTTAGTATACCTCGATAGTCTCCGAGTATACTAAGATATTATCTAGGTAATATATAGCGAATTTCTTAATAAAGTCCTTAAGAATATTATTATTCTACCTCTAATATATAGCTAGGGTATTAGTTAAGCCGAATAATATTACTATATATTCCTATAACCCTAAGAGTAATACGAAAGTAGTCTTCTACTTATATCCCTCCTTAATTCGGATTAAATTAAACGCGTTATATTAGTTTAACTTAATATATATCTTTACTCTAGCTAGCTTATTCCGTAAGTACTAAGTATTTAGTAAAAGGTATATATCTCTTATAATTCTATTATTAATTATCCGATAGTCTTCGTAAGGTCTCTCTTTAGGATCTCTTACTTTCTTAATTATTAGTATATTAATAGTATAAGGTAACTTAGATTTCTGAATCTATCTTTTCTTTATATCTAACTTCTAATACTCCTTAAGCGTCCTTATAGTATTATAGTTATAATAGTAAAGTTTCTTTATAATAAGTATAAATCTATCCTTAAAGTTTATTTAATAATCCTAGGGTTTATACTTAAGTAGGGCTCTTATATCCTATAGATCCTCGAATAGTTTCGAGAACTTCTTATATAGTTCGAGTAGCTATTCCCGAATATTATCTATCTAACTAAGATAATTCCTAAGTTCTATCTAACTAGGAACTCGACTTAACTAGCTAGAGTCCTTTAGCGTTAATATTAAAGAGGCGGCGCTAGCTTCTTATTTACTAGCTAGTTAACTGCACTTATATTTATAGTTACTAAATATAACTCTCTTAGTTACTTAGTTTATACTAAGATTATAGTTATATAGCTATAATATTCCTAATATAATATTATATTATCTAATAAGTATAATATTAAAGTAAAGCGTTTCTTCGTATTTATTAATAACTATCTTTATTCCTCTTATCCTTCTGCGGACTTATCTATCTAATCTAGCGCCTTTTCTATCTAATAAGATAAAATAGTATAGTTTCGGATTAATAGCAGTAGGAATATTCTATTTCTCGATAAAAGCCGAGTTTATAAAGTATCCTATAGCTTCTGAATTAATAAGTGCTTTTATTTTAATATTATTTACTATAACTAGTAAGATTAACTAATCGAACTCTCTAGTAGTAGTAAGCTCTAAGTATAGTAGTTCTATTATAGAGTAATCACGTGCTTCTTTAATGATTCTTCTTATTATTTCGTCTAACTAAGTCCTAAGGCCGGGTTTATAGGTAATTAAAGTATAAGGTATATAGTAATAGAGATTAGCCTGCCCTTGAATCGGATCTAGTACAATTTTCTAATAAGTAGCCGGTTCTAATAGATATTATCTTCTCTACTAATAGCGTTCCTCTTCTGTTTCCTTAATAATAGCCTAGGTATCTTTAATTCGAAGAGACTAATCTAATTATTCGAATTCCTTTAGTTCAGGTTCTCCTTCGAGATTAGCTACGTAATGATCTAGTTATTCCTCGATATCCCTAGTATTAACTTAGAATATAATAGTAGTAATATCGCAATAAAGTAATAATATAGTTTATACTTAAGTTAGATATATTATAAGTTCGATAATACTTTATAAAATCAGACTTAGTTCTATTATAAGCTTATATTCTTCTTCTATTATTATGATTTCGAAGAGTCTAGTTTTCGTTATTATATAGGAGATTATTATATAAATAGTTTCTTTTATCTATAATACTCTAGCTTTCTTAGTCTTTATCTAGAAGTTTTACTAAGTTCTCTTCGAATTCTTCGCTAGATTTATAAGCTATAAGGTCCTGCGAACTCTATTCTACGCTAGAAGCTTCTTAATAGTCGAACTTTCTTTTAGCTAATCTGAATTCTCTTTTAGGTTTATTCTAAGGTTTCCTTTCTTATTTCTTCTTTTAAGAATAATTATATATAAGGTATTCTAGCTTACTATACGTATACTAGAGACCCTTCTCTTAACATTTATCTTTCTTAGCTTAGCTCTTAGATCCTCTTTCTATTCTATCTATTTCTATTAGATTATAGTAATTATATTTATTATTCGAGTAAAGTTAGAAATTTCCCTAATACTTATTATATTATTATAGAAATTAGAGCTTCCGGAAGTAAGTAAGTATTAAATATCCTCCTTTCTCTTTCGCTTATTCCTAGATTCGTTTATTAATAGTAATAGATAATTTAATTAAGTTTTCTAAGTTATCTAGTTTATTAGTCTTAGAAAGCTTATTCTTAATATAGTCCTTAAGGCCTTAGTAGTATTAGGCTCTTAATCTACTATTAGTCTAGTCTAACTATATAAAATAGTAATAGAACTTAGTAATATATTTATAAATAGATCCTTACTATCGAATTCTAAGTAAGTACTTCTTAGCTTAGTCTTTCTTATTAGAGTCTCTAAAGACTCCTTTAATAATAATAGTAAAGCTTATAATAGTTCGAAAGATAACTCGACTCTTTTTAATTATAGTAATAGAATAAGCCTTAGTTAGATATTAATTAACTAAGTAATCACTTAAAGCTGGTTCGATCTAGTAAGCTATAGTATTATAAAGGAATAAAGTAATCTATAGTACTTTAAAGGAATCTGCTTCGAACTTATCTCTATTAAAAGTAAAGTATATTTAGTACTAAAGGATAAATTATCTTAAGTTATTATAGTTTCTATAATAAGTATTAAGTAAGTTAACTCGAGGTAAGGTAACTTTATTAATCTTCTTTATCTTATTAACTTAAGATCCTTCTCTTATAACTAATCTTTCTTTAAGGGCTATTTCGTTCTTACTAATAATACTTTAAATAAGGTACTTAAAGTATAATATTCCTAGTTCTAACTAGTACGCGATATATAAGCTTATTAGTTAGTATTAGCTATAAAGTAAAGTAAATAAGAAGTTCAGTTCTTAATTAGAATTAAGATATTATAAGTAAGTATTAATTACTATATGAATTTGAGCACGAAGCTCCTATCTAATAGTAGAAGTGCCAGTCTTATATAGAATCTTCGTTCTCTTATACTAGCTATATAAGACCGTCTTATAAAGCGTGTAAGCTCTCGCGACTTATCTAGCAGTCTAGTATATCACGTGATCCTAGATCACCTATAGCTAGTGGGGTAGTACTATTAGTATTCTGATGCCCGGACGGTTCTGATACCAAGAACTATACTAGTTCGTGAGAGTATTATAAGTTCGGTAATATTCTATAAAATCGGACTTAGTTCTATTATAAGCTTATATTCTTCTTCTATTATTATGATTCCGAAGAGTCTAGTTTTCGTTATTATATAGGAGATTATTATATAGATAGTTTCTTTTATCTATAATACTTTAGCTTTCTTAGTCTTTATCTAGAAGTTTAACTAAGTTCTTTTTAAATCTTTCGCTAGATTTATAAGCTATAAAGTCCTGCGAACTCTATTCTATACTAGAAGCTTCTTGGTAATCTTTTCTTTCGGCTAATCCGAAAAAGAAATAAGAAGAGAAACTTTAGAATAAACCTAAGAATAATCCTATACGAGGTATCCTAGCTTACTATACGTATAGTAAAGACTCTTCTCTTAATATTTATCTTTCTTAGCTTAGCTCTTAGATCTTCTTTCTACTTTATCTAATTCTATTAGATTATAATAGTTATATTTATTACTTAAGTAAAGTTAGAAATTTCCTTAATATTTACTAAGTTATTATAGAAATTAAAGCTTCCGGAGATAAGTAAGTATAAAGTATCCTCCTTTTTCTTTCGCTTATTCTTAGATTCGTTTATTAATAGTAATAAATAATTTAATTAAGTCTTCTAAGTTATCTAGTTTATTAGTCTTAGAAAGCTTATTTTTAATATAGTCCTTAAGGCCTTAGTAGTATTAGGCTCTTAATCTACTATTAGTCTAGCCTAACTATATAGAATAGTAATAGAACTTAGTAGTATATTTATAAATAGATTCTTACTATTAAATTCCGAGTAAGTGCTTCTTAGCTTAGTCTTTCTTATTAGAGTCTCTAAAAACTCCTTTAATAGTAATAGTAAAGCTTATAATAGTTCGAAAGATAACTTAACTCTTTTCGATTATAGTAATAGAATAAGCCTTAGTTAAGTATTAATTAACTAAGTAATTACTTAAGGCCGGTTCGATCTAGTAAGCTATAGTATTATAAAAGAATAAAGTAATCTATAATACTTTAAGGGAATCTACTTCGAACTTATCTCTATTAAAGGCGAGATATATTTAATACTAAAGGATAAATTATCCTAAGTTATTATAGTTTCTATAATAAGTATTAAGTAAGTTAACTTAGAGTAAGATAACTTTATTAGTCTTCTTTATCTTACTAACTTAGGATCTTTCTCTTATAACTAATCCTTCTTTAGAGGCTATTTTATTCTTACTAGTAATACTTTAAGTAAGGTACTTAAAGTATAATATTCCTAGTTCTGACTAGTACGTAGTATATAAGCTTATTAGTTAGTATTAGCTATAAAGTAAAGTAAATAAGAAGTTCGGTTCTTAATTAGAATTAAGACGTTATAAGTAGGTATTAATTACTATATGAATTTAAGCACGAAGCTCTTATCTAATAGTAGAAGTACTAGTCTTATATAGGACTCTCTCCTCTATTAGGAGTCCTCTACTTAGGGAGTCCCTTATATAGAGTCCGACTCCATTTCCTGGACTCCTGCTAAGCTAGACTCTATTACGTGATCCTAGATCACCTATAACTTTATTATTACTACGATAGAGGTAGGCTCATAGTACTAGTTGCTGACTTATACTATAAGCATGCAGTAGTACTATTAGTACCCTGGTGCTAAGACGGTTCTGGTGCCAAGAACTTTACCGGGTTCGTGACAAGTAAACTATATATTTCAAGCCTAGTTTATCTATAGAAGAGATAGCTATAAAGCGAGATACGGCTTATTCTACTCTTATAAGGTTCTTCGAATTCAATACTATAAACCCTACTATCGGGCTATAGTTATATTCGGAGTTTCTAGCTTATTATATCTAAGATTAGTTAACTTGTAAATAGCGCTTACGAAAGAGAGGAGATAATTATATTAGTTATATATATTATTATAGCTCTATTTCAGGGGAACGTTTCTACTTATAGCTACTCTTAATAATCGTTCGCGGATCGAAATTATTTAATAAGCTATATGATTTTAAAGGGATTACTTATAAGACGTATAAAGCTACTTATATCGCATGCAGTTTAGCTGAAAACGATTAAGAGTAGTTTTAATACTTCGATAAAGTAAAGCTATTTACTTTAGTAAGTAGTCTACGAACGCTTTTTTTAACTAGACTCTATTAATAAGAGATTATAGACCTATTAGCTATCTAAGAGCGATATAAGGAATACTTCTGCGATAATCTCGCTTATTAGCTATATTAAAAACCCGGGTTTCCTCTTCTTCTTCTGAACCTATATTACGATTACAGACTATAGCTCTTAGCTAAGGGCCTTACGGATCAGTAATAGTTACTTTCGAGCGTTAGCCTGCTTTCCTATAAGTAGGATTAAGCCTATTATTATACCTCTTAATAGATAATAGATAATCGAATCGAAGATTTTATAGCTTTAGCGTAAATAATAAAAGCGAACCTTAATAGCGATTAGCTTATAGTTTTTATAGATATTGTTACCGCTATTATTATCGAACCGCAAATAGCGTACTTTTACGTCTAAAGCTAAGGTAGGTCTAGTAAAACGTATCTTTATAAGACTCTCTGCTATTATTATTATAGCGAAGAAAAGTCAGTCCTTTGCGTCGCTTCTACCGGTATTATAGCCCTGTTATTACCGAATAGGTATATATTATACTCGCAATTTAAGATCCCGATCGATCTTACGGAATAGTCCGTAAGTAGTATTACGAAGTAAAGCGCGCTTAGCAGTCTCTTACGTTAGGTTAATCTGATTATCTAAGATAAAGTACTGATATAATATAAATATTATTTTAAAGTAGTATACCGCCTGTTAGTCGATTTATAAGGCTCTACGAATGATATTCTCTTTAGTAGTATACTTATAATACTTAGTAGAGACTTTACGCAGATACTTCTAGTCGTACCGCGGGGTTCGCGAGCTAATATTATTACTACTTATATTCAAAAGTTATTTATCTAGTCCTAATTACGTCGTATTACCTTACGGATTAATATATAAGTCCGGGAAGGGGTTTATAGTCCGGAATTCGTAGATTAAGTTAGTAATCTATTTTACGATCCGCGTAAAGAGCTTTTAGTTATAGTTCCGGATTATATTTATTAACTTATTAGTATTTCCAGTTTTATCGACTCTATCTATTCGCTAGCTCTTCTTAGAGGGGCTACTATAGATCCGATTACTTTTATAGGTTACTATCTTTTATTAACTCTAAATATAACTATTATAGAGCTAAATAGAATAATTCTTAATTACCTTCCGAGCTAGTTACGGACCTACTTGACTATAGATATATATATACCTAACGCAGATATCGCTAAGATAGACTTTTATTAGTTTTTAGCTAAGATTCTTTAAAAAATCGATCTTCTCTTACTACTACTATCGTACTTATACCTTAAGCTCGGTTCGCTTATTCTTCTTTTATATAACCTTATACTACTAGAAAGCCTTTATAACGGAACGCGATTAGTAGTTATAAGCCTAAGAAAGCATTATATCGAGGCTCGGATCTTAGGTAGAGACTTTAACAGATACTTATAAGTATTCCTACGGATTAAATTAATAGGAATAGATAACGAGCTTAGAATTACCCTTTAACGAAAGTAATTTCCGGTCTATTTATATTTCGCTATAAGTATTAATAAGTCTTAAGGATAGTTATTTTATATAATAGAGCTAGACTTATAGACGCCTATATTTACTTATAGTTAGCTATATATTAGTCTTTTACGAACGTCTAAAGTTAAAAGGTTAAGCGTATTATTACCTATAGAAAATTAATATTAGACTATAAACGTTATATTTCTAGAGGTATTACTTAATATTTATTAATATTAGCTAAGTTAAGTATAATTTATAAGTCTAATAATCATAAGAAGTTAAATATAAATCTAAAGAAGTTAACGATAAAGCAGAACGCAGTTTCTATTTATTATTAACTTTTATAAGAGACCTATAATAGGATTTTCGAGCTAGAAATTTAATTTATACTCCTATAAGGGACTCTTAATAGGATTTATAGCTTAACTAAGCTCTTACTCTCCTTATCCTCACGCTTCTTCTTCTCTTCTAAATCGGCCTTTATGCGAAAGTTATCTATAAGCGATTCGTAAAGAACTACCCGGGCCTCTAAAAGCTAGCAGCAGGTATAATAGGAGCGATAGATACGACTAGTACTAGCAGGGAAGGTATAGCGGGCTACTATAGATTAGTTATAAGCTATAAAGCAGTTTCACGATAACTTACTATTATTATAAGCACTAGGAGCGACCTAAGTATTTCTACGACTATAGGTATAACCCCAGGAAGAGCTAGTAATAGCAGGGGAGGGAATAATAGGGGCGATAGGGGCAGTAGGGTCTATAGATCCGTAAATATTAGTATAAGTTATAATTCGGTTCGGAATATAACTTATAGAGTAAGTAATAGCTTCCTATACTACTATAGTAGCAGTTAGTATAAGAGCTACCTGAAAAACTAGCGACCCGAACGCACTCTATCTATGGGCTATAGCCTCCTTAGTAGTAGTTGCAACCTAGAAGCTTAATATATCTAGCTATATCTGTTAGTATCTTTACGTCCGAAATTATCTATTATAGAGTATAATTAGTTAGGGAATAATATAGAATAACTTATAGATCTGAACGTATCGAGCCTCCAGGTTAGAGGACCGAGTAGTACTAGAGAAGATCTAACCCGGACGCAAATTAGCAGCGCGGAGAAGGGGGAGGGCGAAGAGCCGCGTTATAGCAGTAGTAGCGCGGGCAGGTAAGAGCAGCCTTATATATTGGATTTGTAACCAGTACCTTGGTCAGTTCTGCCTGCATTAGCATACACACCCTATACCTTATCAGTACATGGTCTTAGTACCTAGTACAGTACCTTGCCCATGTACCTTGTTATACCTAGCACCTATACCCTATACCTTATCAACAGCCTGTACCCTGCATACTCTATTAGAGTTACTATGAAGGTTCTCGATAGAGTTCTACTACTCCCTAGTACGCATATCGTACTTCTAGAGGTTTCTACTGACGTACTACTAACGTAGTATAATTCTATAGTATACGTGTCTTCTTCTATAGAGTTCTGTATTACGTAGTATAGAATATTCTAAAGAGCTCATATAGCTATATAAGTAGCTAGAATCTCTCCTATAGTTAGCTCTCTTTAAGCAAGCAAGTAAGCAAGTAAAGCAAGTTAAATTAATTACTTATTATTCTATTATTCTGACCTTCGGCCGATTTCTATCTTCAACTTTCATATAGTAGTAATTCACTTAGTGAAATCAGCTAATCAGACGCTTCCTCCTTCGATCGATCTCGCCTAAACCCGCTTCCGTTACTCCTTACTGACAAAAGAGCTTCCTGATCAGGCGTTACTTAGTTTTTTTCAACGACTCTTTCGCCTAGAGCTAGCTAGTAAGCTAGCCCCTTTGAGCCTTACTAACACAGCTATAGCGAATCAGACTCGTGGCCCTTAACCCTAAGACGAAGTTACAGGGAAATCATAACTTATAACCTCTCGAAGCCTTTAGAAGTGGAGACGATCTAGTGACCATAGGTACGAAGGCCAAGATCTTATTCCGGGGTGCCCGTAGCTACTACCGACTTAGTTTGGAAGCTAGGCCTTGTTTTGTAGTAGTTTTTTGCTTCTGATTTTTTTTTAGTTTTGTATATATTATAGGTCTGCTAATATATGCTACTATTAAGTATAAGAAGCTATCCTCGGAGAGGGTTACTTAATAGTAGTACTTAAGGCGCTATAAGGTAAAACCGGGCCTAGTAATAAGGTCAATTTAATAGTAAATACGATAGACGTAGTTACCGTATACTACTATTGATTTTGACTAAGCGAAAAACTCAGTAAGATAATAAGCTCAGCGTAGCTACTATCTTTTTCAGGGGCAAGATAAAGTCAGTATCTTTTCAAGCTACTTAGTAGCTTATACGAGTAAAACTCGTACTTTTAAAGACCTCTTAGTACTTAGTACTAAACTACTTGTAAGGAATCATGTCTTCTTTCAAGGGAGATAAGCTAGTAGACCGCTCTAACTATATAGAGTAGCTTAATGCAGCTAGCCTCTATTTAGAGGTAAACGGCTATATGTCCTATATTAATAGTATAGAGACTAAGCCTAGCTAAGCTCTCTACTTCAAATCAGAAGAACGTATTAACGCGCAAGGCAAAAAGAGAGTAGATTATACTTCTTACTCTCCGGAGCTAGCGATTAAATACTATAAGAGACTAGCTGATTTTTAGCGTTTAAATAAGAATGCTTTATGCGCTATTAAGTCGATTTTATCACTTGAAAACCTCGATAGATTCAAGGATAAGACTAGCGCAAAAGACCTATAGGAAGCTATTATAGCTACCTATAGTTCTACTAGCTTAGAGGAGATCAGTAGGCATATAAATCGTATTATTAATAATACCTACTCCTCTTATAAGAATATAGATAAGTATACTAGCGTAATTCAAGCTAGTTCAGTCTACCTAAAGCAGCTCAAGTATGAGATTCTAAAGCCTATACTAGCTAGCCTTATATTTAAAGGTTTACTTAGTTCTTTTGATTCTTTTACTTCTAGAAAGTACGAAGAGATCTCTAATAACCTTTCTTCTATTAATATAGAAAGTTTAATAAGAGATATTATATCAGAAGAGGCTAGAATGAATACTTCTACCGATTTATAAGCTAATAAGGCTTTTAAGGGGAAGAATTCGAAAGGTAATAAGAAGTATAGTTACTATAATAAAACAAACCATATAGAGGCAAATTACTATATAAAGCACCCTGAGCTTATACCAAATAAATCGACTAATAATAAGAAGAAGTCGAAAGGTAAAGGCGCTAAAGAATCAAAAGAGGAGTCTACTAAGGCCCTTATGAGTTCTTTCAGTAGTACTAGTAGTAGTAGTAGTAGTAGTAGTACAGCAGATCAAGCTTACGCTACTATATATAACTATAGAATAGTACTCGAATTTAGCGCTTCTAAGTATTATATACTAAATAAAAGCTAGTTATTAGACTATAAACCTGTATCTAAGAAGTCTATTACTATCGCTAATAGTAATATTTTACTTATAATAAGTAGAGAAGATATCCCTATAATCACTAGGGAAAGCGATAGAGTACTTATTAAAGACGTAAATTACGTACTTAGCCTTAAAACTACTCTCCTAAGGTCTAAGGAACTAACTAATAAAGATTAGAAAGTTACTTTTAATAAAAAGAATATAAATATATCTAATAGCTCTATTAATATAGAAGCTAGATAGTATTATAATACGTACTACTTAGAAGTAGACGTAAATCATAAGCTGCTCGAGCCTATATTTTTTAAGGTAGACTCTAATAAAAGTAGCAAATTAGACCTATATTATAAGCGTCTATTATATACTAATAAGGAGTTTATCTATAAGACTATAGAAGGATCTAAAGGATTAAAAATCCAAAAGGGGTTAGATTTATCTAACTGTTCTGCTTATAATAGCGGTAAAATACACGCTATAAGTAGTACTAAGCCTATATCGGATACCCCTCCGCTTACTATCTTTAATATAGATATAGCGAGCCCTTTTAAGATTAAAGGTCTAAAGGGAGAAAGATTCTTCTTAACTATTATATATAGAGGCTCTAGAGCTATTTAGGTATACGCTCTAAAACATAAGGCTAATGCGTACGATACCTTAATCGAGTAGTATAATATAATAACTACTTAATTTAAGTAAAGTATATCAAAAATCGTCACTAGAATTAGAGCCTTTAAGCTAGATAACGCTAAGGAGTTTAAATCTAATAAATAGACTATCTTTTATAAAGATAAAGGTATTATTTATAAATATACTAGTTCTTACTCTCCTAAGCAAAATAGTATAGTAGAGCGTTTAAATCGATATCTTATAGAAAGGCTTATAGCTATCTATACAAATAAGAATATACCCTTATTCCTTTAGCCTTAAATAATCCAAGGAATAGCTTATATAAAGAATCGCTCTTATAATTCGGTTATTAAAAAGAGTCCCTTTGAAGTTCTCTTCAGTAAAAAGCCTACTCTTAATTATATTAGAGTATTAGGCTCTCTTACTTATATTCTTATTAATAAAAGGACTAATAAGTTTAAAGATAAGTCCGATAGAGATATACTCGTAAGGTATAAGTCCGCAAATAAATTCTTAGTATATATACCTGAGAAGAGAGCTATTATAAGCTCTAAAAATGTCCTAATTAAGGAAGATTTAACCTTTAAGGACGAAGTAATATCTAAGGAAGAATTAGAATCCTTTAATAAGACACTTAACGATTACGAGACCTCTAACTATTCAAATCGCGTGATTTCTTTACCTATAAATACTTCTAAATCAGACCTATCTAGGGCTGAAAACTTAGAGAAAATCGATAGTAAAATAGCTAATAATTTATTAAATAAAGAAAAAGTTATAAAAGATATAGAACTTGATCTCTTTAATAATATAGCTAAAGAACCTATAGTAGAAATACCTAAACGAGTTATAAAACGTAGAAGGGACTACTCTAATTAGGTACTTAACGTTACTACTAGAAGTTATACTAAAGACCCTGATATAGCCTTAGCTATTCAGAATAATAAGCGATTAATTCAAGAGCAGAAAGAGGCTTATAGCGTATATAAAAATTTTATTAATTTAGCTTTCTATGCTTTTATTAGCTCTAAATCATACGAAGAAATTAGGCTATTACCTTATCCGGAAAGAATCCTTATTAAAAAGGATCCGGAAGTAGTTATCTACGATCCTAAGAGCTATAAAGATGCTATAAATAGTCCTTATAAGGATTATTAGCTAAAAGCTATAAATAAAGAAATTACCTCTCTTAAAAATCATAATACGTAGAAAGTAGTCGATAGTAATACTAAGACTATAAAACTACTAAAAACTCGCTAGGTCTATAAGATCAAAGAACTAGAGAGCGAGTACTACGAATTTAAAGCTAGATTCGTAGCTAAGGGGTTTAAGCAATTATACAGTATAAACTACCTAGATATATACGCTAGTGTAGTTAAGTAAATAGCTTAGCATCTTATATTTGCCTTAGTAGTACTTTATAAGTAGTATATATATAAGATCGATATGATCTCCGCTTTTATATAGAGTGATATAGACGTTAATACCTTATATATTTACCCCCCGGAAAGCGTAGATTATTACGCTAATAAACTCCTTCTACTCTGGAAAGCGTTATATAGTCTTAAGCAATCAGCTAGACTATAGTTTATTACGCTAAAAGAGGTATTAGTTAATAAATTCGGATTTAAGTTAATCTTATCCGAAAATTATATATTAGTTAATAAAGAGCTTAAGATTATAATCTATATATACGTAGATAATCTAGCTCTAATTAGCTCTGATATAAGTACTATTAAGTCCTTAATTATAGAATTAAAACACTTCTTTAAACTTAAGGACTTAGGGCTAATAAAAGACTATTTAGGTATTAAAATTGACTATAATAGAGATCAGGGCTATATAAAGCTCTATTAAGCTAGCTATATAGAGAAAGTACTAGCTCGGTTTGACTTATTAGATTATAAACCGAAGAATACGCCTATAGATTCAGAGGTTAAATTAGAACCTAATCCTAATAAGGCTACTAAGGAAGATATATTATAGTTTCAGTAAGTAATAAGCTACTTACTATTCCTTACGCTAGCTACTAGGCTTGATATAAGCTACGCTATGATCAAATTAGCTAGGTTCTCTAGTAACCTTAGCAATACGTATATCTTAGCTATAAAGAACGTACTTAGATACCTTAAAGGTTTTATTAAACTAGGCTTAGTTTATATTAATAGCTCTAGTAAATACGTTAGCGGATACTTCGATTCTGACTATACCGTAGATATTAGTATTGCTAAGTCCACTAGCGGCTATTCCTTCTATATAGGAAGCTACTTATTCTCTTGGAAGTCGAAATTATAATCGATTATAGCTTAGTCTACTATAGAAGCTAAATATATAGCTATTAATTCGGCAGTTAAAGAAGCAGTCTATATAAGATAACTTCTTACTGAATTAGGCTATTACTTCTAAGAGAGGTTCCCGGTATTTACTAATAATAACAGCGCTTTATTACTCTCTAAAAACCCTCAATTCCATGAGAGAACTAAGTATATAGCTATAAAGTACTACTTTATTAGGGACCTAATTAATTAAGGTACTATAGATTTAATCTATATTAGTACTTTTAAGCAAAAGGCAGACGGGTTTATTAAAGCCCTAGATAGGCCTAAATTTAAGGAGTTTATAAAACACCTTGAACTAGCTTATTAGAGCTAGTAATTCAGATTATTATAAGAGAATTAGGTTCATTTAACCTAGGAGGGTAGCTATAAGGTAGTATTTCTATTCCTTATTATATTTCTTTTGTAATAACCTAAGGGTAGTTAATTAGTGATTTACCTTATATATAGTTCTATTTTAAAACTAATTATAAGGCTCTGATTAAGGGGGCGTGTTGGATTTGTAACTAGTACCTTGGTCAGTTCTGCCTGCATTAGTATATACACCCTATACCTTATTAGTACATGGTCTTAGTACCTGGTATAGTACCTTGCCCATATACCTTATTATACCTAGCACCTATACCCTGTACCTTGTTAACAGCCTGTACCCTGCATACTCTATTAGAGTTACTATGAAGGTTCTCGATAGAGTTCTACTACTCCCTAGTACGTATATCGTACTTCTAGAGGTTTCTACTAACGTACTACTAACGTAGTATGATTCTACGGTATACGTGTCTTCTTCTATTGAGTTCTGTATTACGTAGTATAGAATATTCTAGAGAGCTCATATAGCTATATAAGTAGCTAGAATCTCTCCTATAGTTAGCTCTCTTTAAGTAAGCAAGTAAGCAAGTAAAGCAAGTCAAATTAATCACTTATTATTCTGTTATTCTGACTTTCGGTCGATTTCCATCTTCAATTTTCATATTATGAGTATTCGTTAGCTAAGTTACGGACCGTTAGATAGCTAGGGTCGACTTATATAGTGAAGATTAGTAGAGGGGCCGTAAGGCCGGCGGCGTAAGATTAGGCTACTAAAGCAGCGGCAGTAAAGGTAGCAGCAGCAGTAGTAGTAGTAGTAGATATCCTACGGTCCGTTAGTAATTACTATAGGTCTATATATCGACAGAATCGATATAGTAGATATATACTTAATAGTCGTAGTATCGCTAAAAGGAAGGTTTATAATTATTACTATAGGAGAGATATACTTATAGTACTATTACCCTTAGCCTGTTTTAAATTTAATTATTATTATTATCTATTAGAATTTATCTTCAATAGTAAACTCGACTCTCTTTATTTATATAGTTGCTATTATCTACCGTAAGCGACTATTACGGATTAACTATCGCCCGTAACGACTGCGCGAAGCAAGGTCCCGTGACCCCGGAGCTTGCGAAGGGCCGGCACGGAGAAGACCTTATATAGTAATACTTTGATATCATGGAGCAAGAGTTTCGCTACATATTATATAGCTACTTAATTAAAAATACTAAAAGAATCAATTGTATAACTTATCTAGTTGATGATTTTAATAATTTAAACTACGTCGACTGATAAGCTTAAGAGTTTTTTCTTGTTGAAAGCTGTATTAGAGTATATCGTATTTACTGATAAAAATTGACCCCTCAAGACTTCTTAGACATAAGCACTTAAATTCAACGCTAAGCCCAATCGGGATAAAAACTATACCAGTAGAGTGCTAGCAGCCAGGCGCATCTTTTGGTTGAACTACATTTTTTGCAATACTTATGTATATTCTTATTGTGTTTGATGCGGTCCTATTGTACTATCTAATAATCGACAGTGAGTGGCGCGACGGCAACTATCATGTGTCCATAACACAAGCCTCTATAATTTCTATCTCTGTGTATGTTCAATTTATATTGGAAGTATTTTAAATACGGACACTCAATAGATAATTAAACGTCGTGCATTTAGCTGGCAGGACGGTCGAGACAAATCTCGCTGTGTCGCATTCGATTATTCGTTTTCAGAGTAATAGTGGGAGTTGAGCTTACTACTTCGGGGCGCTTCCTAAAAGTGGGCGGAACTGGAATGTCCGCGGAAGCTTCGCTTAACACATATTGACTTTTCCCTAGTCACGGGATACGGGGACATTTCTTCTTCATCAATAATAAGCTTTGGGCTGCACTATGGTACTGCAAGACAGGAGATCCTGCGAATTCAGTCATATGCTTGTGGAGGGTGAGGACGGAAGTTGACCTGACGCCTGCTTAGACCGACTTTACAAAGGATCAGAACTCCGCAAGGACTGCTTCTCACAAATAAACAGACCTCACATATCCTCGCGCTTACATTCCAAGTTTCAGCTACTAAGTAGTAGAGCTCTACCCTGTGAAGTGTGTAGTAATTCTACAGGAGGCCACCCCCCTCCCCTCCCTGGAAGTTCAAGAGCTTTTTATTGAACGATTAAGGCAGGAGCCTCGTGCTGTTCGAAACAAGGCAGGTTAGATACCAAGTATATCTGAAGCAATGTTTCTAACACACTTAGCTTCTCTGCGCATACCATACACCACTTCCATGGCACTCATCACAATGAAATCCACACCATCCGAAACATCGCTCTCCTCTGGCAAAAAGGAAAACACCCTTTCCATCCTCATCCACACTTTCAACCTCACAGGTCATGTTCTACCTATGCAGGCCATCGCCAAAGCTCTCGTAGCTCGCGGGCATAGAGTAGTTTGGACGACCGCCACAGGTCAGGAGGCACGAGTCCTGGCATCGGGCGCCGAGTTTATCGCTACGAACAAGGTTGATTTTTGTGATCTTGGGTTACAATCAGCAGTTACCTACAACGAGTGTATAAGCGCACTAGTCGACGGTCGACTTCTGGCCCAAGTCACGGATTTTCGACGTGTGTTGAACAGTGCAGATCTGAGAGTGGATTGTCTATTAGCGGATGCTTTTCCCATGGGTGCGGCTGCCATGTTTGACTTGGGCGAAGTACCGATGTGGGCAACAGTAGGCGTGGTTCCTATGTATACCCCGCAGAGCGTGCCCAAATCAACTTCGACAGTTGGCACTATAATCAGTACGCCAGAACACCTTTTGCCGTCGATCAATGCTCAAAGAAAGCAGCTCGGTTTGCTAGATACGGAGGCGAAGTCATTACATTACAGCCCGTTCCTGCACCTACAGGCCTCTTGTGCTTCGCTTGAATTTGACAAGAATATTCCGGAAACCACACACTATGTCGGACCTTTGGTAGCGCCTCGAGACCAGTCCACTTTTACTGTTGAGCAGAGTTGGTGGCTGGAAGTTGTCGGTCATCCATGCATGGTGGTTGTAACTCAAGGAACCTATGCAGTCAATCCATCTCTGCTACACGTCCCTACCATCGAGGCTCTTTGTAATGAAAAGGACTTGTTACTAATTGTCCTCTCTCCGCTCGCAGAAGACATACGAGAACAGTCAATAATGAAGGGTGTCTGTTTGGATAGCGTTCGGCTCGCGACGTGGATGCCATATGATTTGATTCTGCCACAATGTCGTCTTCTTATCACGAATGGTGGTTATGGTAGCGTAACTCAAGCACTTTCGTTTGGAGTGCCGCTCGTATGTGCCGGGACCACAGAGGACAAAAAGGATACTGCAGCTAGGGTAGTTGCTGCAGGTGCTGGAATTGATCTGGCTACTGATACGCCGACTCGGGATCAAATAAAAGCGGCTGTTCGCAGTATTTTATATGATAAGAGTTATAAGAAGAATGCTCAGAAAGTACAAGTAGAGCTGAATGTGCTTGGAGGTTCAGAGAAAGCATGCGATTTGCTAGTAGAGGCGATTGCAAAGAACGCTCGAAGTAATCAGTGACCGGCGGTATCAAAAGGTACGAACATAGATGCGGAATTAAATGAGAATAAAAACTGAAGGATTCGAGATATCGAAGCATGACAGCAGAAGAGGAAGCTGAAATTGGATGCTACGCCGATAAGTCTTGAGGAGCAACTAGGCTTTAGGGATGCTGGAGGGATGCTGGAGGACGATCAAGCAAAGCCGGACGCTCTACTCTGAGCTCTTGGACGTATGTATTTAGATTTAAGAGGGAGACCAAGACATATGTTCTAAGCTTTACAACCACATCCACAACAACCACTAGCCACATTTCACTCTCTCGACGTTCTCAGCTGCAACTTTATTCCATCTCATCAACCCATCGCATGCTTGAGATGCGATGACAAACGGTCCTATTTCTTCTGTTTCCTCAAGTCCTGCTCGCAATCAAACGTTTGCGGACTTGAATATGTGACAATCCTTAAATTCTCCTTCTGCAGGGCACAACCAAGATAATATTGACTTCCGCAGCGCTCTTGTATCGTTCTCTGGCCACTAAGGAATACACGAGTCAGCAAAAGACAAGGATCAAAACAGGATTAGACTAACAATATATCTATCAGGGCACGCTCGTAATTGGCCATCTGGCTCAACATGTCCGGTCCTTGCTTCCTCGTCTCGAAGTATCTCCTGAGCTTTACCATCACATCCGCATCGTTCTTACAGTACCAAACGGGCGAGATATATAACTTGGCAGAGACGGGCTTACCAGCCTTGATTATGTAGTAGAAACCTGGTCTCGCACGTCCTGGAGCATCGTCGGGCACCACATCTGGGGCACCTCCGAGGAAAGTCGTCCAAAAGTCCCTGAGATCTGTCAACACACGGTCGCTATATTGTGACATATCTATTCGATCGCCCATGGTGACAGCATCCATCAAGTATTCGATAGTAGTATGGGGAGCTCGCACGTATATCTTGATTCGTGCATCATTTGGGTCCAGGAGATCGAATCCAAGGATTCCGGTCTCAAGGTTCCAACGCTTGGTTGCTTCTTGTAAGTACGTCAGGAGGGGCTCGATCTGCCCTTTCATGAAACTATACTGTGGTAGGCTGCGTAATGCTCTGGCGCAGAGCTCGAGATTGCTAAGACCCAGTTCCAACGCCTTCAATCCCGGATAGAAGCAAATTTTCATGACTGGGCCTGATTTCTCCATGTCGATAGCTACTACAGTCCCCGCCTTGACGGTTGTCTCTTCGATGATTGTTTGCGTTGTTAGTTCTGTTCGTTCCACATCAGGCAGCAAGAGTTGGCTCTTGAAATATCGGTACCACTCCAGGTCGTGTCCAGGGACCAGCCCTTGATCTTTTATTTGTTGGATCCAGCTATCTGCGGCCGTCGAGTTCAAGGGATCCAGCTCGGTTCCTGCATTTGGCCCAATAGCCTCAAATTGATACCTGATAACGCCTGTGCCATCAAGTCCCCATTCCCAGCTGAAATCAATGGGCGTGTTATCTGGCGTCGTTGGGCTTGGCCAATGCAACAGATAATTTTTGCCATCAGCCGAAGCACCTAAAAAAGGAACTGCGTGGAGGGCATAGAAGAATAGCTCGCGGTATTGTTCGGCTGCTGAGTATTTTGCGTGCTCTAACAGTCTGGCGAGCATGCGTCCCGTTCTGTCCCACCAGAACTGATGATCAGCGTTATGAAACTTGATTGTTGAGTTGATGATATTCCATGGCTTGTCAATGGTGTTGAGATTTGAGGGCGACCTGTTGGAATTTTGTTTTTGTTCTGCTTGTGATGTCGTTTCGCTCGAAGGCGGAGGAGATCTTGTCGTATCTCTTCGCGAGGTTGCCATTGTGGGTGCGAAAGTGAACAATCGAAGGCAATGAATCTACATTCACAATTAAAGACGAGACCTCTATAAAATGTGGTTACAAGAAGTACTCGACGGAGTGCCGAGATCGTCAGGCCATATAAGAAAATCTCGCACGATCAAAGTATTCCTACAATAAACCTTTTGCTTTGCCCCATCTAATATAGTAGCTACTATTCCACAAAGATGAGCGTGAGGATAAGGTCGTCCAGGGTAGCTGGCTTTCTCGGCCCTCAAATCTCCAAACCCGCAGATAAGCACCGCTCCCCTCGTACAAGTCATCTTGACCAATTCTAGTCATTATATTTAATAATTCTCTTATAGATAATTAGAATATCACGTAAGAAGAGCTGTTATTAACAGTACTAATGCGAAATCCGAGCCTTATTTTACAATTATCATATAACAGCTTATGCTTAGGCTCGGCTGACATTCATACATGACAAATTGCTGGAAACTCTAATTCAGAGCCACCATGGTCACGTCAATATGCCCGGATAGTTTTCATCCCTTGACGACATCAGTCTCGAAATGTCGTTTGTATCTGGCCATTCTTGGCAAGAATAATATTGACTGGTAGCTCAAACCCCACTTTTCTGCCCCTCAATCAGTCGCAGTTCTTGGCCACGTTGCTTGTCAGAAGCAGTCATTAGATACGAAGAATAGTCTATTCCAACTAAGGCTAAGAACATATGATTAAAAAAAGAAAGCCATAAATATACAAGAAGACTTCTTATTCGCTGAGTCAGCATGGAAACAGCTTTAAGAGGCTTAGCTTGATCGCCCTGAGATTCATGAAAAGCAATAATACTCCGATATCGCTTTTGATGCTTCGTTCGATCTTCAAATAAGGTATAATACTTCGTACAGGGCCTAAATATTGTTCTTTTCAAGTTAATGCACACTAGATACTTGGCAATGCTGCTTTTATAATAATCCCTAGTATTTTGTATAGCCACCTTTAGCTAGAATCACTGCAATACATCTGTCACCCATTCCTCGTATAAGCTCTTGAATCGTAGTATATATTATTAATTCCTAGGCCTCTTGAACAGCCTCTCGAAGGCGTTTATACGACCTATGGACTACTGAAGAGCGCTCTTCAAGGTAGTCTTTCATAAGGTCCTATAGAGTCTCAATTGGGTTTAAATCAGGAGAGTTTATAGGCCAGAAGATAGGAGTGATTCCGAGAGCTTCAAAGACTGACTTCGTGAAGTTCGAGGAGTGCCCTTTCGCGTTATCTTGTTGAAACATAAGTTCGGGGTATTACTATAAAACCTCTTGAACTATTGGAACGATTATTCCAGAATAAGAGCCTTTATTAATCGTTTCCTAGTCCTTCTCCTAAAAGAGGCCTCGATACCTCCCGTATTTACTACTTATCGAGCCCCAAAATATCTACTCGATCTTCCTTTAGTATCTTTCCTCGATACAATCCGTATAATATAACTCTTCTTCTCCTTTCTTTCGAGTAACCTATACCTTCGTATGCTTTCTAGGATTAACCCACGTCTCATCACTCCAAAGTACATTCGACTACTGCTCGTCAGACTAGAATAAGTGCTCCTAGGCCTAATTAAGTCGATCTTATCAGTACTACGTAGTCAAAGGAGGTTTTCGTCTAGCAATTCGCCGTACAAAGCCTTCCTTTTGAAATGCGGCTCTAATTGCTTTCTCTCCGCAGTCCCACTATAAGATCGAAGGTATATCTGCCTATCGAACACGTCGATTTGCACTTAAAGAAGTTACCTATTCGATAAGGTACTTCCGCTACGGGGTATTAAGGAAAGGTCTTCTTCCTCGAGTGTGTTTTTAAGGAGTAAGTCGATGAGAGAGAGCGTAATTAACTTATCGCAGCGTAAGGTTTAATTAAAGGGCAATTTCAGCTTGAGTAAAGCCGGTATAAGAATATAAAGTCTTAACTCGCAATCGATCATCTCGTGTGCACTGCTTTCGTAGTGTTTTTGGCGTTAGCACTAAGTATAATAACTCCTCCATGATAAATTAAGGTTCCCTTAGTATAAATTTCTATAGTAGGGCGGCGTGGGAAGCATGATATAGTCATTAGCCAGAATGCCTGTCAGGGGGGGAACCTTCTAGAGAGTGCACTGACACCGAATGTACGTTATTTAGAGCCTGTACGAAGTAGATAGACACAGGGCATATTCTGACCGATCAAATAACTGGAAATATACTAGGGAGCCATGTTTTAATCCTAGATTCTTAGTCTTGGCTGAAATAGGCTGTATGTCACCATCGACTGACCAGTATCCGAAATTGACTAACGGTATCTTCCGGCACCCAAGATTTTCTCCGATATAGATGAAAATGAATCGGAGACTCCGATTAGTGTATAAAGAAAACTCCATAAATCCAATAAGCGTCAACGCCCGCTGCTATAGCACGAAAGGGGATTTGCAGGGGTCTGGTACACGAGGGCATTTGCTTCCATATACTTGAGAGTCTGTGCGTTATTCTACGAGTTTCTTCTACAGGGAGTCCTTACAAGGAGTGCTACCCAATGATAAAGCAATACTATATAGTATACTGGGGATAATAATCACAAAGGATCTAGAGTGCACGCACGACCTAGAATTGTATATTATTTGCCCCCTGTACTAAGTATACTGTAATTCGTGAAGAAATTTCCAAAGTCGAAGTGAGTTGATTGGAAGATTGGTCTCGCGCCACTACCCAGCATGTACGATACCCACTGCAAACCTCTTTTCGTACTATTCCCCCCTGGTTTAAACGTTGAAATCTGTGCTGTAGCAGGGGCGCAGATTGTAACATTTACTCCGTACACCGGGTGGGAAAGGGTGATAGTAGTAAACCCCCCTTGAATAAACCTTAAAACCTGACTCTTATGGGCCGAAGCCCTGTTTCCTATGCGCCGAGTGAAGGCCCTACTCGGTTTTCCCAGAAGTCTGAACCTACTAGTGTTTTTTACAAGATCAAGACCTTGGCTTACAAGGTAGATATACCTAATAGAATACATACGGAGAATCAGCAGCCAGAAATTCTCGATTTCAAGCGAAAGACCACGGAGATTATAAGTGAAACTACTTTTACCTAATCAAAATAAGATATAAAGGGCGCAGTAGCTTATTAAGGTCTATTCATGGTGCCCGGGAGTATGGTTTACTACCGTAGTATCCGGAATATACGTGACGTTTAATATTAAATATTAACTAAGATAAGATCTACTTGCATAAAGGGTTCCGCATTATAGATTTTACGACTATCTAATATAAGTATAAGTTTCTAACTACAGCACAAATTTTAACGTTTAAGCCGGGAGTGGGGGGATAGTATTAAACTATTCGAGGAGCTCAGATCTTTTTCTAACCTAAACCCCTAGCTCCTGTCTTCAACCATTGCATCATTCTCTCTAGCAATTTTAAGATCTTTCTATTGCTACTTCTCCGAGTATTGTCAAGTGTTACGATCCCGTGCATCTAATCGCCTAGCTGGAGTCCCCGATTCTATTCGCAGAAATTGTCGGCCAAGAGGAGATAAATCGACCTCCAATTGGCCAATAGCAGATAACGGTCAGTCAGAGACAACAGATCTAGCCCTTCTGTTCTGTCAAGCGGCTTCTTGTGTGACGTTACGATCAATACCATGATATCTTCTTGGAGAATGATCTTGCTAGCCTTCTCCTCGGTAAATACCCTGCTTGACGCATGCTTTCAATCTGCTCCATCGTCCCAGCATTGACGGATCATACTACTAGATTGCTTTGGTGTTGATTGGGATATGCATACGCAATATCTTTTTCCACCCTCTGAGGCACTTCCCCGGACCATTGCTTCAGAGAGCTTCACGTGTCTTCTACCTCTGGTATGATCTCCGTGGTGTTAGCCATTGGAAAGTCAAAGAATGGCACGAGAAATATGGTCCAGTTGTACGCATCTCCCCGGATGAGTTATCGTACACCTATGCTGAAGCTTGGTCCGCGATCTATGGTGAATCTCATGTTTTTCATCCACTTCTTTTCCCTAGCGCTTTCCAGTCTGAACAATTCTTACAGGCTTCCCACACCGTGATGGCACTGGCAATTTCGAGAAGGACGATCGATGGTGGGTAAAGTCAATTGGTGGAGATGACATTCTGACTGCCGACGAAGAAGGCCATCGTCGAATGCGTCGTCTGCAAAGCGCAGCGTTTAGCGACAGGGCACTCAGGCTACAGGGACCAGTCATCGAGAAATATACATCATTACTCATCCATCGTCTGCACGGTCTCGCCTCTACAGACCTGCCATATTCAGCTACTGTTGATATTAACTTGTGGTACAACTTCACTACCTTCGATCTAATTGGTGATCTGGCATTTGGCGAGCCCTTTCATTGTCTCAGGGATATGAAGTGGCACTGGTGGTTAACAGCAGTATTTGAGTTGTTCCGTGTTGCGACCTTCATCCGTGCTGCCCGCCGCTTTCCAACGCCAATATTTTATGCTATCTTACTGCTTATTGTGCCCAAAAGGCTGCTGAAAATGCGAGAAGACCAGTACAAGTTTGGCCTGGCTCGAGTGAATAAAAGAATGCAGCAAGAAATTGACCGACCCGACTTCAGTGAGCTTAGAAGTCAACGAGCGATCCTCAATAATGACTGACTCGGGCCTAGTGAGCTACATTCTCAAAGTAGAAGACGAAAATGGAATGACGCTTCAGGAGACGTACACCGCTGCTCAAGTCTTTATTGCAGCTGGTAGTGAAACCACAGCCAGCGGCCTCACGAATGCCACCTACCTCCTTCTCGAGAATCCTCACACATTTCAGAAATTGAAAGACGAGATTCGCAACTCATTTTCCGAAGAGAAATTCATTACCATTTCAAGCACTGCCCACCTGCGTTATCTCAATGCAGTCATCGATGAGACATTGCGACTCGCGCCTCCCGGACCGGGAGCATTTCCACGAAAAGTCCCCAAAGGTGGCAGAGTAGTCTGCGGAGCTTTCGTGCCTGGTGGTATTGCCGTCGGCATTCACCATCTATCTATTGGACGTTCGCCGTTACACTTCTATCAGCCCGAATCCTTTGTCCCCGAGCGATGGCTAGGTGAAGCAGGGATAGGGTTTGAGAATGACAAGAAGACGGCTACGCAGGCGTTTTCATTTGGGCCACGGAACTGCATTGGAAAGAAGTATGTAATGAGCTGAGTCGATTTGGGACGATATTCTGCTCTCTGACACATGCTGACTCCCCATCACAGTCTCGCACTCATGGAAATGAGGATAATTATGTGTCGTCTGGTTTGGAATTTTGACATGGAATTGCATCCGGATAGTAGAGGCTGGCTTTCGCGACAGAAGATGTTTACCACCTGGCATAAGACGGATATGAAGGTAAGGCTAAAGGCAAGGAAGAACATGCCTTAGGTTGATTTCCTGCATAGTAGCATCATGTCTAGCAAGTTTAGGTTGTTTTGTTATATAGCATGAGCATCAACAAGAAATATAAATTCATACTTGAAAAGTTCCAAACTGAGAGAAAGAAATCGCAACCGAAATCAAAAATACCCTTACTCAAATTTCTGAACAAGTCGCAATGTCGTATTATGTCATTTTCTGCGAGACTTTGCAAGTGTGCGTTGTTTCATGAATCATCTGCCCACAAACGCGGGCTCCTTCTCGGCAAATCCAGCTAAAGCAGCCTTTCGGTCTTGGGTCTTTAAATCTCTCCTATAAGCAAGGTCCTCCGCTTCCTCACCTGGCTGTTTGAACACCCACATTGTCATCCGAATCGCCACAGGACCACCTCTACAAATCTCTCTTGCCAAAATCACAGCTTCATCCAAAACTCTCAATCTCAAACTCTTTACGCCAGAATGATCCTCTTCCAGCAAGCAATCCGCCATTCCCAATCTCAACGCCTCCTCCCCACCTATGGCCTTCCAGTCAGAACAAGCTCTCTTACTCGTACCGCGCCAACTAAAGCATGCAGTCTCCTCATACCGCCAGCGCCAGATACAACCGGTAATCTTGTTTCTGGGAATCGCATATCTGGGCTTCCCACGACACGCATGTGTGCAGCTAGCGCAAGCTCAAACCCTCCTCCAAAGGCTGGGGCCGCGATTGCTGCTATTACAGGAATTGGCAAATCTTCCAACGAGTTGAGAGATGAGCGAAGAAGGGTCAGGAAGACCACTGTTTCGGCATCAGTGAAGGATTTCCGCTCTTTCAGGTCGGCACCAGCGCAGAAGCATTTGTCGTCTTCTGAGGCGACAATGAGTGCTCGTGTGGTTCCCAAATGGCTCGGAGATGAGTTGGGCAGTTCATCGTAGGTAGAAGGGTCGAATTGGAATTGGACGTTGAAGATCTGTGAGTCGAGGTTGGAAAGGAGGGCTTTTAAGATGGCGTTTCGGGAAGTGGAACAGTTGAGAGACAGGATACGAATATGGCCTGTATGAGGGGCAGTGTGATGTCACTGGATTTGCACCTAGCTAGTAGCGCACAGACCTCTCTCTTCTGTAGATTACTCTCAAGGTTTCTAAACCTTCTAAGAAAGATAACTACGCTTCTCAAGAGGTTCTGGTTCAGCTCCTTTTCTAGTGACTACCGTAGGGAGAGACTAAGCTATATATCTCTCTACTAGTAATTCTTTCGTACTTCAATTTCTTCTCCCAAAAGAAACTAGTAAACCTAGCAATAGTACTAGCGGCGCCTACTACTAAGTAGCGCCTAGGCATCGAGATCGCCTCAGATTTTCGGTTATAAGCCCTTAGCAAATACCAGATATCGACGGAATATCTACGAAGAATCTTATAATATCAGAAGGCTTCAAATTATAAGGATATATACCCTCTTAGCTATATATAGCTATTTGCACTAAGTACCTCTATATATTTCAGGATTCTTCTAGGCCTTAGAATCAGTAGAAAGAAGTATCTAGATCTATTACCTATAGCTTCCCTAAGGATAATAACCCTATATCCTAGTAAGGAAGTCACCTTCTAGGTAAATATTATCTCGAAACCCTATATCCTAGCTCTTCCCTTCGAGAGCCTCGAGTGACCTAAACCGGCCCCGCTATCTCCCTTTCGAGCCCACCTCGAAATAAGAATATTACTGCTAACCTGGCTTCGAGCTAACTATAGATAATATTAACGCTAAAAGCTGAATAATACTACTATAACTAGCTATAATTATTATAATATATTAATAATACTTAGTACTCTAGTAGTAAAGAATCTAATAATATTAATTCTTCCTTCTAGGAGTTAATAAATAATATACTTATATAGTCGCCTAGAATATACTCTAACTACTAAACCTCAGAATCTGACGCGGTAAATTCAGTATCTCCTTATATTATTTTATAGCCCTTATATATAAATCTCTATAAAGAATAAAAGGGATTAACTCGAAAGTTCTCTAAATTTCGAATTTTCGAGAACCCGAATATCGAGGAGCTTACTTACCCTATCTTAGCTCGAGCAGTCTCGAAGCTAACCTTACCTTTCCCCGCAACTTCTGCATAATCTCCCCTGAGTTAATCTAGTACTAGATTAGCAGCTGAGATAAACTCTATATATTAACTTTCTAGCTAGAAGATATTATAACTCTTGAGATATAATAGCTACGATATATTAGGGGAATTACTAATTATATCGTTATATATATTAGAGTCTCTAGAATCTGTATTAAGTTTCTAAACCTTTATATTAGTTAAATATTCAATAGGAATAAGCTCTATACTTAATACTTATTATTATAAGCTAAAAAATATCTAAGAGGGTATAACTTCTTAAGAATTATCTGCTCTATTAACGCTAAAGAAGCTACTAAATATAGCCTAAACCTAAAACCTCTAATAATTAGTATAGATAATAAAGCTAATATAGCTATAGTATTAAGTTAATACGATTATAAAGGAAGGAGGAGAAATACTAGAGGTAGCTAAGATACTAACCTCTCTATAAGCTTTTAAGGTTTCTATCTTCGATTAGAGCTATATAATATATAATTAAACTTAGCTTAGAGAAATAATAGAGTAGCTAAAAGAAAGAATTTAGTAGAAACTAAACCCTAAGATAGATATTAAAGCTACTCGAGAGAAAATCAAGAAGAGTAAGAAAAGTAAAATATCTGGAATATCTAGAATAAAGATACTCTGATTTAAGAGAGCTAAGGACTTCTGTAGTAATAGAGATATACTAGTAGTATAATAGCTAGACCGTCTGGACTATGACTTTGAGGTAGAGGGTCTAATACTACTAGCCCTAACTTACCTTAGAGTAATTACTATATTACTTAATAGAGATATTTTAAAGCGTTTCTAATTAGATACTAGAATAAAAGAGATTATATAAAACAGAATATATACGGGCGAAGAAGAGAAGTAAGAAGTTATCGAGTAGCTTAAGACTTAGTATCTAGATAATAAACTGCCCTTAGAGGAGGTAGATATTATAGCTAAAGTATTAAATCTTATTCAGGGAGAATTATCACGAACCCGGTAAAGTTCTTAGTACTAAAACCGTCTTAGCACCAGAATACTGATAGTACTACTATATAGTACTTACTAAACGGGTTTTAGTACTAAGGGAGAGTTAGTACTACTAGGAGAATAGTACTAATACGGTTATAGTATAAATTAGCGACTAGTGATCTAGGATCACGTGATAGAGTCTAGCTTAGCGGGAGTCCAGAAAATGGAGTCGGACTCTATATAAAGGACTCCCTAAGTAGAAGACTCCTAATAAAGGAGAAGGTCTTATATAAGACTAGTATTTCTACTACTAGATAAGAGCTTCGTGCTCAAATTTTATATAGTAATTAATACCTGCTTATAACGTCTTAATTCTAATTAAGAACCGAACTTCTTATTTACTTTACTTTATAGCTAATACTAACTAATAAGCTTATATACTATATATTAGTTAGAACTAAGAATATTATACTTTAAGTACTTTACTTAAAGTATTATTAGTAAAAACGAAATAGCCCTTAAAGAAAGATTAGTTATAGGAGAAAGATCCTAAGTTAATAAGACGAAGAAGACTAATAAAGTTACTCTACCTCGAGTCAACTTACTTAATACTTATTATAGAAACTATAATAACTTAGGATAATTTATTCTTTAATACTAAATATACTTCGCTTTTAATAGAGATAAGTTCGAAGCATATTCTCTTAAAGTACTATAGATTATTTCGTTTCTTTATAATACTATAGCTCACTAGATCGAACTAGCTTTAAGTAATTACTTACTTAATCGATATCTAACTAGGGCTTATTCTATCGCTATAACTAAAAAGAGTCAAGTTATCTTTCGAACTATTATAAGCTTTATTATTACTATTAAAAGAGTCTTTAGAGACTCTAATAAGAAAAAATAAGCTAAGAAGCACCTACTCGGAATTCGATAGCGAGGATCTATTTACGAATATACTCCTAAGTTCTATTACTACTCTATATAGCTAGACTAGATAGATAATAGATTAAGAGCCTAATACTATTAAGGCCTTAAGAACTATATTAAGGATAAGCTCTTTAGGATAAATAAACTAGATAACCTAGAGGATTTAATTAAAACGTCTACTACTATCGATAAACGAATCTAGAAATAAGCGAAAGAGAAAGGAGGGTATTTTATACTTATTTACCTCTAGAAACCTTAATTTCTATAATAATATAGTAAATATTAAGGAAATTTCTAACTTTACTTAAATAATAAATATAACTATTATAATCTGATAGAAATAAATAGAATAGAAAGAGGATCTAAGGGCTAAGCTAAGAAAGATAAATATAAAGAGAAAGGTCTCTATTATATATATAGTAAGCTAAGATACCTTATATATAATTATTCTTAGAAGAAGAAATAGGAAAGGAAACCTTAGAATAAACTTAAGAGAGAATTCGGACTAGCTAAAAGAAAGTCTAATTACTAAGAAGTTTCTAGCGTAGAATAGAGTTCGCAGGACTTTATAGCTTATAAATCTAGCGAAGAATTCGAAAAGAACTTAGTTAAACTTTTAAATAAAGACTAAGAAAGCTAAAGTATTATAGATAAAAGAAACTATTTATATAATAATCTTCTATATAATAATAAGAACTAGACTGTTCGAAATCATAATAATAGAAGAAGAATATAAGTTTATAATAGAACTAAGTCTGATTTTATAGAACATTACTAAACTTATAATATACTTAACTTAGATATAGATTATATTATTACTTATTATAATACTATTACTATTATATTCTAAGTTAATATAAGGGATATTAAGGATTAACTAGATTATTATATAGCTAATCTCAAAGGAGAACTTAAACTAAAGGAATTCGAATAATTAGATTAGTTCCTTCGAATTAAAGATACTTAGACTATTATTAAGGAAATAGAAAGGGAACGCTATTAGCAGAGAAGATAGTACTTCTTAGAACTAGCTACTTATTAGAAAATAGTACTAGATCTAATCTAAGGGCAGGCTAATCTCTATTATTATATACTCTATATCTTAATTACTTATGAACTTAGCCTTAGGACTTAATTAGATAGAATAATAAGAAGAATTATTAAAGAAGTATATAATTACTTCTTAATAGAACTATTATACTTAGAGCTTACTACTACTAGAGAGTTCGATTAGTTAATCTTATTAGTTATAATAGATAATATTAAGATAAAAGCACTTATTAATTTATATAAATACTTTATAAACCTAGCTTTCGTCGAGAAATAGAATATTCCTATTATTATTAATCTGAAACTATATCGCTTTATCTTATTAGATAAGAAAAGTATTAGATTAGATAGATAAGTCTATAGAAGAATAAGAGGAATAAAGATAATTATTAATAGATATAAAGAAATACTCTACTTCGATATTATACTTACTAAATAATACGATATTATATTAGGAATATTATAGCTATATAACTATAATCCTAGTATAAACTAAGTAACTAAGAGAGTTATATTTAGTAACTATAAATATAAGTATAATTAACTAGCTAGTAAATAAGAAGCTAGCGCTATCTCTTTAATAATAATACTAATAGACTCTAGCTAGTTAAGTCGGGTTTCTAGTTAGATAGAACTTAGGAATTATCTTAGTTAAATAGATAATATTTAGGAATAGCTACTCGAACTATATAAGAAGTTCTTAAAATTATTCGAGGATCCGCAGGATATAAGAGTTCTACTTAAGTATAAACCTTAGGATTATAAGATAAACTTTTAGGATAGATTTATACTTATCGTAGAGAAACTTCGCTATTATAACTATAATATTATAAGGATACTTAAGGAGTATTAGAAGTTAAATATAAAGAAAGAATAGATTTGGAAATCTAAGTTATTATATATTATTAATATATTAGTAGTTAAAAATGTAAGAGATCCTAAGAGAAGATCTTATAGAGACTATCGGATAATTAATAGTAGAATTATAAGGGATATATATCTTTTACTAAATACTTAGTATTTATAAGATAAGCTAGCTAGAGTAAAGATATATATTAAGTTAGATTAATATAACGCGTTTAATCTAATCTGAATTAAGAAGGGATACGAGTAGAAGACTACTTCAGTATTACCTTTAGAGTTATAGGAATATATAGTAATACTATTCGGCTTAACTAATACTCTAGCTACGTATTAAAGATAGAATAATGATATTCTTAAGGACTTTATTAGGAAATTCGCTATATATTATCTAGATAATTTCTTAATATACTCGGAAACTATCGAGATATACTAGGGCTATATTACTTAAGTTATAGAAGCACTAAATAAAGTAGATTCTAGACTAAAGATATCGAAATATAAATTCTTAGTTAAGTAAGTTATTTTTCTAAAGTATATTATTCGCTTAGAAGAGATAAGTATTAACTTAGAGAAAATTAAAGCTATAAAGAAATAGGAATTACTAAAGAATATTAAGGATATATAGTTATAATTAGGTTTCGCTAACTTCTACTAATAGTTTATTAGAAACTATTCTAAGATTACTAAACTACTTAAAAGCTTAATAAGGAAAGGTATTACTTTTACTTAAACTAGCTAGTATAAGGAAGCGTTTTAGAGAATTAAGAAAGAGTTTATAAAAGAACTAATCTTATATAGTTTCGATAAAGAGAAGGAAAGTATAATAGAGATAGATACTTCTAATACTTATATTAGCGTAATATACTTATAGCGAGATAATAAAAGATAATTATACTTAGTTACTTAATTTTTAGAAAAAATATCTCTAGTTAAATAGAATTATAATATCTATAAGAAAGAACTTATAGCGATTATTAAAGTATTTAAATACTAGAAAATATACTTATAAGGAGTTAAGTTCCTAGTTATTATCTATACTAACTATATGAATCTTCGAACCTTTATAACTACTAAGGTCTTAGATAATCGTTAATTAGCCTAATAGTCCGAGGAACTTATTTCTTTTAATCTAGTTATTAAGTATATATAAGAAAAAGATAATATACGAGTAGATACTCTAAGCAGATTACTAAGTTATAAGAATAATAAGGTCTATAATAAGATTACTTTACTTAGATAGCTAGATAATAGAGATATAGTTACTAATATTCGAGAAGCTACTACGATTAAGTAAGAAATTAAGAGACCTTAGTATAATACTTTAAAAGAGGCCTAGGAGAAAGATAGAATATCTTTAGATAAAACTAAGGAATATATTATAAGAAATATAATTAAGAATAGTATTATACGAGTTAATAGGAAAATTTAGCTTCTACTAAGCTTAATATAAGTATATATTAAAGAATAATTGTGACGACAGCTCACCTGAATGTCATATGAGAAGAAGGATAGATAACAGGGCCCAAGTTCATAGGTATCCCGGCAGAACTAGTATCCGACCCGGTATAATATCGGACTAGTACTAGTATATATATATAAGGTGCCTTACACTTTATCTCTCTTCTTCTTCTTTCCTTATCTTTTTATTTCCTTCGTAGTAGACTATATAAGATCGCTCTTAGCCTCTCTACTCGTTTATTCTTACTTATATACCGCCTTAAGTCTTATATTATTATATTAAATAAAAAGATTAAGATAGCTAGAGATAGCTTACTATAATATCTTACTACTAAGTTAGTTATTCGATAACTACTTGTATATAGCTAAGATACTAGAGATCTCTCGGATAACTATAAATCAGGGTTTAATTTAGCTTATCGCAAATAGTATAATAGAGGAGGTCTTTTCTTATTCTCTTTTAATAACTCTCTTAGTATAAAGGAATTATAGATAGATTTTAAAGAAAGTATAATAAATACCTCGGAACTTTAATTTCTACGTATCGCTACCGAAATAGCCCTGATATACCCCTTTTCGAGCTACTATTATAGCTCTTAACTAATAAACTAGAGACTCCTCTAGTTCTAGGGGAACCTGACGCGATCCCTCCTGCTCTACCTCCGAACCTAATCTATTATACCCTTCCTTACCCTAAACTTCTCTTATCTTAGAGAATATTAATACCTTATTAAGAAAGTACTAACTAAGAGAGAAAGGAAAATAAAAGCGAAATTCACTAGGAGTATAATCGCTAAGTACTCCTACTACTATAAGTAACTCGAACCTGATCTATTCCCTCTTATAACGATTAGCGGATTAGGAGGAAAAGAATAACTCTCTAGAAGATACTATAGATAGACTAATCTCTATATAAGATAAGTTCCTTATAAGGGTCCTTTACTTATTTTCGACTCTCTTACTAGAACTAATACTATAATCTCCGCGTATAGCGGAATTTAATAACTTAATAAACTCTATTCCGATATATAGTACTAAGAGAGAGGATACTATTCCTAATAAACTATTTCCCTCTCCCGGCGCCGAATTAGTAGAGTTACGCCCTAAGAAGTCTTATCTTACTAAGAAGATCCTACCCCTAGATAATAGATTAGACTTTACTTTCCTCTAATAGAGAGTATCGATACGAGACTAGCTAGCTATAAACGCTAACTATTACCCTACGGACTTCTCCCGGCGCGTTCTCGTATAAGGGTTAGTTATTAGATTAGCTAAGGAGTATCTTACGCTTTAGTACCTTACTAATAAGTTTAAAACTAGCGATAAAATAATCTCCTTATTAGAAGAGAACTTTCTTACCGGTTTAGAGGAAGATAACTACTATAACGCTTTCTACTACTTAGAAATATAATAACTTAGCTATATACGCGAGACTTTCGCTAAGTTTTATAATTAATTTCAAAGCGCTATTATCTAAGGTAAAGTTAAAAAGAAAGAGTAATTCTTTTATATATAAGATAAGATTATACTATCCTTACGCGCTTTAACTCTTATTATTAAACTAATATAGAATAAGAATTACGCTTCTATAGTTAGATCCTTACTTTCTTTTAATACTAAGCGTTACTATAACTTAGAATATACTTATCCCGAGAAAGCTACTACCTAGGTATAGTACCGTAAGCTTACTATTACTACTATAACTACTACTAGTTCTACCTCTTACTAGTCCTTAAGCTTAGCTCCTTAATAAACTACTCCTATATTATACGTATATACTTCTACCTTAGTACGGGCTAGTACTCCCTCTGCGCTAAAACGCTCTACTACCTCGACCGGAGAACCCCTTAGGTATTATAGTTATAAATAGCTTAGTTATATTAAGCTAGACTGCCCTAACCTGCCTAAGGTTTAATTAATTAACGAATTTCCGGAAGAGGATTAAGTAACTAAGGAAGTAATAGAACATATACCTTCCGAATCTGGACTAATACTAGAGGGAAACGATAAGGCTTAAGTAAAAACTCCTTCCTAGGTCTATATAAATATAATCTCTCTAATCTAGACTTTAACTCTCTAATAGGAGGTAAGTAATTTATATATCCGATTATAGTTAGTATAAATAAGCTAAGAGTCTCTATAAATAGCTTAATCGATACCGGAGCGAATAGTTATCTATTTATTAATCGCACTCTTACTAGACGACTATTAAGGGCTCTTAGTATTAAAATCGAGCTACTACCTTATTCTATTCTAATATATAGTTTCTAATAGTCTATTAGAACCTATATTACTTATTTTATACGTTTATACCTTTCTATTAATAGTAGGCGTATTTATAACTGCTTTTTTATTCTCTTCGATTTAGGATAATAAGATATGATTATTAGTATTAAATAGATATAACGATTTCAGGTTAAGCTAGATACGCTCTACTATAAGCTACTATAGTCAGAACGCTATCTAGCTACCCTTTAATACGATAAGGAGATAATTATAACTCTATTACCTTATAAACTTAGTATTAATCGATCTTACTAAATCGATACTAATACGCGGGACTTAGCTATAAACTAGCTAGACTAACGCCGATTATACTAAATAGTAACGATATAGTATATTAACGTATTATTCTTACCCTTTAACTTATTTCCGCTTATCGCTAAGGAATCCGAACCCCTTTCCGCTCTGAATTTATCAAGAAAGGTACCTGCGCCGAAACCTTACTATAAGTGCTCCTCTTAACCTCCGAGGATCTAGAAACCGGTTCTAATTTACTAAATTAGTACTATAGCTTTTTACTTTAATATAAAATATAAAGGTTCCGAATTATTCTTCACTAGTATCTATAAGATAGACTGCCTCTTATAAGACTATCTAAATAGCGACTCTCCTAAGGATCCCGATACCGAACGACTTATAGCCGAAAAGCTACCGGAATAGTACTATACTCTTAAGGAAGCCTTTTCTAAGCGGGATTCTAATATTCTTCTACTATATCGCTTATATAATTATAAAATTATTCTAGAAGAACTATTACCTAACGTATATTCGCTCTTATATTAGTAATCTATAGATAAATTATAAGTAACTAAGGAGTATCTTATAAAGAACCTAGATAAGGGATTTATCGAATCTAGCTAAAGTCCCTTTATATTACTTATACTATTTATTAAAAAGGCCGATAGAGGATTACGCTTCTATATTAACTATCGTAAGCTTAATACGATCACTCGAAAGGATTCCTACTTAATACCTAGGATCGATAAGCTCTTAACTCGTATATCTAAAGTAGTAATCTTTACTAAACTAGATATCCGGGTAGTATTTAACTGTATCTATATAGACCCTGAATCAGAGGAGTATACTACCTTCCGAACTCGCTTCAGATCTTATAAATATAAAGTACTACCTTTTAGGCTCTATAATAGACTTAGTATATACTAGCGATATATAAATAATATACTACTAGACTACTTAGATAATTTCTATATAACTTACCTAGATAATATCCTTATATACTCGGAAACGCTCTAAGAATATAAAGAATATATTAAATTAGTACTATAATACTTAATAGATACCGGACTTCAGGTAGATATTAAGAAAAGCGAATTCTATATTACCCGGACTAAATACCTCGGATATATCGTTACTACTAATAGAATCGAGCTAGATCCCGAGAAGGTAGTACTGTTAGTAGACTAGAAGTACCCCGAAACGGTAATAGCTATGAAATCTTTCCTAGGATTCTATAAGTTCTACTATTAATTTATTCGGAATTTCGGCCTTATCGCTAAACCTCTCTTAGTGCTTACTCGGCCTATAGTACTATAGAATTTCACTAACGATTATAAGAAGTCCTT